>JAZKJV010010633.1:0-384386 GCA_037367405.1 Ottelia alismoides
CATGGGGCATAATTGCAAATAAAATGCAAGAAATAAAAAGATAAATATTACAAATAGGTTCTTGGAGGGACCTAAATGCAATTTCCACAAACTTTCAGGGGCCCTATGCAATTATTCCATGCACGTAGGGGTTTTTTTGTAAATTTCCAGAAGTTGCAAGGGTCTTCCTATAAATTACCCAGGCACGTACGTGAGGTGCGCGCATGTGGACCCAATATGCAAATACCAAAAGTATCAGGGTCTTCACTGTAATTTACCCAAGCCCTCACGTGCAGTGCACGTGAGGGGCTTAGGCTCGGAAGGCGTCACTGGTTCGGGACACGTGGCATCACACGTAGGCTTGGAGTGAGGTTTGGTGGACCCGAGCCTGTTCGTGCGGCAGGAGGCTCGCGTCACCACGTGTCTTCATCGCAGCCGTCCAATCCAGATGATCGGACGACACCTGAGTCTTCCTTCTTCTGTCGATGACTGTCAGAGAAGGCAGGGTTCTGATGATCCACATGTGGTTCCTCCCATGCTCCGAGGCCACGCCGGAGGGTCGAGGAAGAGAGCTAAGGTCCTGACGAGAAACTTGGAGGTGCGGTGAAGATCTGGAGCTGGTTGAAGGTGAAGGTCGATGAAGCTTCGTCGGAGGAGAAATGCTTGGAGGAGCTCCGATGCAAACTCCGACCATTGAGGGTCCTGCATGCATTAGATAATAGTCGAAGCGAAGTGCGAGTGAGTGCGAGTGATTGGTGAGTGAGAGGGGCGTGGAGGCGACAAGAGCGGTAGCCCTCGGCGGAGCAGAGAAGGAGGTCGCGGAGGGTGGTCAAGGGTGTGGAGAAGGAAGGTGGTGAGCGAGGATGTCAGCGTGGGTGACTGATGGGTAGCAAAACGTAAGGGTGGTCAGGCGTGGGTAATTTGCATCGGGTGTGTGGTATAAATTACGAGAAATGAGGATAGATCGAGGGGGGTACATGATCGGGAGAATGGTGGCGGTGGAGGATGCCGGTCTATGCTGAGGGTCGATTCGACCCTTTGGTCATCGCATGACAAGGTCGGCCTTGCCTCGGTGCTCAGCGGAAAACAGAGGCACCGCGGACACGGCAGAGCAGCAGCGGGTCGACACCGGGGTAGAAGTCATCGCCGCCTCATCGTTCCGCCCCCCGCTGTCACCGGAGGGGCGGGTGAAGCTGGGCTAGTGCCGAGAATGATGGACGTGGGTTGACGGTGGGCAGAGAGGGCGATTTATAGGTAGAGGCTCGGCCGTTACAGGTTGTGATGGGGGAGGCTTCGACAGCTGAGGGTTTGATGGAGGAGTGATGAAGGGGGCAGTGATGAGGTACGCGAAGATGGCAGGTGAACAGCCAACGTAATGGTGGCTTTATAAGAGGGAGATCGGGCCGGAGGTGTTGGCTGAAATGGAAGGGGGAGGAGGAGCGGCAAGGCGTAACGGACGAAGGGGGGGTTACAGAGGTAGAGATGAAGATCTAACCGTTGGATCTCACGATCCAACGGCCAAGATTAGGGCGTGAGTGGACGGTTGGGATCAGATCCTTAGGATATGATCAAACGACGGAGATCGAAGCGCTGATATAGGATGCGATCTGGATGAGATTCAATGGCATGGGCAGAAGGAGAAGTTGCGAGATGAAAAAAGTCGGATGAGCGGTTGATCGAATGGCTGAGGTTTAGGCGTGAAGGAGCGAATGAGATTGCATCTAGAGGATGATCGGGCGGTTGAGGGATGAAGTGAAAATCAACGGTGAAGATGGAAGCAGGGAGTGAGAGATCCAACGGCCCAGGATGGAGAGGGTGGCAGAAGGAGAAGCAGCCACGTGGGCGGCCCAGAGGGTGCCACGTGGCTGCACCAGAAATTTTGAAAATGTAAATACAAAAGAAATAGTTAGAAGCAAAAATAGGAAAAAGTCAAAACATGAAAGTTTTTCGTCTATATGAGATCTACAAGTTTCATGTTGGACGAAAAGCCAAAAGAGGTCATTTATACAAAAAGCATTTTTGGGGGTATTTTTAAGGGGTTAAAAATACCGAGTTTTGGGTTTTGAATTGTTTTGTATTTTTTGTCTTTTTAAGTGTTAGTGATATTATAGACCATTCTTTCACTTATTTTTAGGGGTTTTTGATGAGAAAATAATTACAAAATAAATAATATAAATTAAATATAATTAATTATGGCTTAATTATACATAATATAATACAATATAAAAAGGAGGAATTATTGGTGAATTTTATTGAATTTGATTAAGCCAGGGGTTTATTATTGACTTTTAGCATGATGAATTCGAGATTCATCATACCTCTATACTTAAACTATGCTCGTCCTCGAGCATCTAAAGAATGAAGGAGTTGGATTAATTCCTGACAATTGCAAGTGAAGATTTCATGGCTCATTCTTTCAAAGACCCTCAATTTAAGCGATCCTAAAATTCTGGGCTTATCCATGCTTTAGTCAGAAGGAATCTAACTTCTCTAATTATCAGACTCTTTTTTGTACATTTAATATAAGGATATGAAATTAAGTGTACTTGCATTTCATGAGAGTCGAGTCGAGGCATCACTCGCAGTTCCAGTCCCTAAGACTCTCCTCTAGACCTCATCCTCATACTAGGGAATAAGTCTATTCTTGCTCCAGTCAACCATCTCATTAGTTTGTCAGACTTGAAATGTAGATGGACGGCTAGATGATGGAGGGCATAGGATTGTGTCTAATTTTCTCTCCCTCACATTGGAACAAGGGGCCCTCTCGAGTGCCTTTTTACTCAACACAAGTAGATTTTAGCTTGTTGATTAGTGTGTCCGTCAAGAGAATTTGGAGTCGTATGCACTTGTTTTTCTGTGAGTACACGGGTTGTGCCATTTTTGAGTATCTAAGATACCTTCAACACCCAGACTTATATCGCTTACGATGCAGAGCCCTTTTATGATGTCAGTCCGATCCTTGGTCCTAATTAGCGCTTGGTCCAAGTGGACACTCTAAAATATTTGTGAGCACTCGCCATTAGTGGAGGCTCATTTTGTAATTTGACTTTAGATGATAGAGCTTTTCTTTTGTTGGCTAGCTCCTCTGCTTTTACCAAAAGTTGGCGCCACACTGATCAACAATTTTTATTAAGTTTTATTACACCCTTGCACATAGGTAGATATCAAAGAGATAGCATATGAATCTTGTTCACATACTGGCTAGGGTTTTGCTGACACTCAGTTTTATGAAGCCTTCATTAACTTTTTCCCATCCTCAAATATCATCAGATCGGGTCTAAACTCAAATCTCTAGTCTTAGTTCCTCAAGTGATATCTCAACTCATCTCATCAATCATGCAGTTGTGAAAGTGATTGTGCTGATCACATTCTTTTGAAGGCAGAGATGAAGAGTGCGATATAGCGGCCAAATCTTCAAACTAGGGCAGTGTGGATAATTAAGTTTAAAAACCCTAGTGACTAAGGCATGTTAACTCAGACTCTTTACATCACAGATATCCAGTGTCCTCAAAATCCTTAAGCCTTAAGTGCATGTGATTGTGTCAGGAATACACCAACTCCTTAGTTAGTGCTTTTTTTGTGTATTTTTTTTTGTTTTTGCGGATTTTTATGGATGTTCATATATATATATATATATTAATTTCTTTGGAGAGATAATGATTGGCCCATGCTCAAATGAATAAAAGTATCTAGTCTCAGCCAGTATGGGTGTAAGTACGGGTCGTTAGACGGACACGTGTTACTTAAGGACAGAGCTATATACAGTGTCCTCTAAACCACTCACTCTGCTAAGGAAGACCGAAGTTCCCTCACTGAAAGTGTCTACTAAGCCTAGTAATCAAAGTCTAATTCAAAGAAGGATTTTAATTTTCAATTTTTTATGGAGTTTTTTTTTTGAAAAAAGGTTATTTACACAAATTAATCCCTCAGTTTTAAGAGAATATTTTTACAGGGTTTTTACAAAACTCAGTTCACGGGAATACTAAAACCAAGCCCGAGAAAGAATTTTTAAAAAAAATTAAAAATACGAGCTATGGCTAAAGTAAATAACAGTAATATACGGGTATACCCCCATATACTTAATTTTGTTATGTCTTCATAGCACAAGTGATATGAAGCCATGACTCGGTTAAATATAAGCGATATAGTAGAACTGAGGAGGAGGGTCCCCCTATACTTAGGTAAAAATCTGACCCAAGTATAAGAAGACATCACGAGGGATGGATGACTAGGCGTGTCCCCCTATACTAAGGCTATCAAATAGCCTAAGTAACGGATCTGATTTAGGGGGTTTTGTGTTTGGAGGAGTATTTCCACTGAGATACAAGGGATGGGGGTGAGGATTGTATTTTTACACGTGGCTAGGAGGTAGATGAGAGAAGGTGGGAGGGGGAATGTGAAATATATATATAGAGAGAGAGAGAAGGGGGAAGGGTGAGTGTATATGTGCAAGTGTGCGTGTGTGTGGGGAGAGGGGGGTAGATCATCTCGTGATCTACTTTTTTTCTTCACTCTCTCTCTCTCACTTTACAACATGCAAGTCCTCTAATGAGGACTGTCAAAAATGTACATGCAACCATATTTTTTTACAATATGCAAATGCATGCAGACTGCTAAAAATTCCTGAATTTTCTCCACCAAATCTTTTACGACCTCTTCAGCGGGAGCTCCCAACTCCATACCTCCATGGAAATCAAGCGTCCTCGATCTTCATGGGCCTCACCACAAAAGAGAAATGTTAGAAAAATAAAGAGGAAATTAATCAGCAGTGCAAAAATAACGCATGAAAAAAAGGCATGTGAATCTTGAAAATATTCATCACCAAAAAATAAATCAAAATTAACTAAATAAATAAATGTGAGTTGTGTCCCCGGTAATGGCGCCATTTAATGAGCGTCAAATTTGTCTCTTTAATAATCAGAGAATGTCGTAGTATAGGAGACAAATTTTGGTTCAGCAAAAACACACACGTTTGAATGTTGTGGAATATTTATACTTGACTAGTCTACCAAGGTCGATCACAGGGACACGAGCTACTCTATCTATTTATCGAATTTCGACTAATTAAGAGCAAGTGTGAATTATTTCTCAATTTCAGGTCTTCATGCAGATACACAAGATGCATTATGCATATCACAATGCAATAAGGTGATGCATGCAATTTTTAGTTGATTTTTATGCAATTATAGGATGATGTGTGAAAATAATGCAAGGTTAAGTACATGCAAAATAAAGAATTACAAAAATACCCTAAAAGTATCACTAAATTGAGCAATATAATATAGTATGAATTTAGAGTCATTTTAACTACAGCAATATGGTCAGTCATCATTTCAAGGAAAGGACAAGTAGATCCAGATCATTACTAACATAAAAAATTCACTTCATTAAAATGGTGGTAGATGAGAAAAATTAAACATGCCATGATGTAGATGAAGAAACAAGGATCAAAACGACACTTAATCATGCAATTTGGACCTACGATGCTCAGTTATGATAAAACAATACAGGGGCATAATTGCAAATAAAATGCAAGAAATAAAAAGATAAATATTACAAATAGGTCCCTAGAGGGACCTAAATGCAATTTCGAAAAACCTCTGAGGGCCCTATGCAATTTTTCCATGCATGTAGGGGCCTTTTTGTAATTTCCAGAAGTTACAAGGGTCTCCCTATAAATTACCCAGGCACACATGAGGCACATGCCTAGGGGCCAAAATGCAAATAATAAAGTAGTAGGGTCTTTACTGTAATTTACCCAAGCCCTCACGGGGCTTAGGCTCGGGAGGTGTCACTGGTTAGGGACATGTGGCATCATACGGAGGCTCGGAGCGAGGTTTGGTGGACCCGAGCCAGTGGGTACAGCAGGAGGCTCGGGTCACCATGTGTCTCATTACAGCCGTCCAATCCAGATGATCGGACGGTACCAGAGTCTTCTTCTTCAATCGCTGGCTGCCGGAGGAGACGGGGCTCCGGCGATCCACCTGTGGTTCCTCCGTGCTCTGAGGCCACGCCAAAGGGTCGAGGAAGAGAGCTAAGGTCCTGGAGAGAAACTTGGAGGTGTGGCGAAGCTCCGGAGCTGGTTGGAGGTGAAGGTCGATGAAGCTTCGCTGGAGGAGAAATACTTGGAGGGCTCTGATGCAAACTCTGAACATTGAGGGCCATGCATGCATTAGATAATAGCCGAAGCGAAGTGCGAGTGAGTGCGAGTGATTGGTGAGTGAGCGGGGGGCGTAGAGGCGACAGGAGCAGTGGTTCTGGGCTCCTCCTTTGGTGGAGCAGAGAAGGAGGTGGAGGAGGGTGGTCAAGGTTGTGGAGAGGGGAAGGTGGTGAGCGAGGATGTCATTGTGGGTGACCGAGGGGTGGCGAAACGTAAGAGGTGGTCAGGCACGGGTGATTTGTGTCGGGTGCATGGTATTAATTATGAGAAATGAGGATAAACTGAAGGGGGGGGGTACCTGATCGGAGAATGGTAAGGGTGGAGGATGCGGTCTATGCTGAGGGTCGATTCGACCCTCCGGTCATCACACGACAAGGCTGACCTTGCCTCGGTGCTCAGCGGACGTCAGAGGCGCAGCAACGAGGCGGAGCAGCCGTGGATCGACACTGGGGCAGAAGTGGTCGTCGCCTCGTCATTCCGTCCCTCCGTTGTCACCGGAGGGGTGGGTGAAGATGGGTTGGTGCCGGGAATGGTGGACGAGGGTTCACGGTGGGCAGAGAGGGCGATTTATAGGTGGAGGCCCGGCCGTTACAGGTTGTGATGGGGGAGTTTCGACAACCGAGGGTTTGATGGAGGAGTGATGAAGGGGGCAGTGATGAGGTGCGCGAAGATGGCGGGTAAACGGCCGACATGATGGTGGCATTACGAGAGGGAGATCGGGCCAAGGGTGTTGGCTGGAAATGGAAGGGGAGGAGGAGCGGTGAGGCGTAACGACGAAGGGGGGGGATACAGAGGTAGACGATGAAGATCTAACAGTTGGATCTCACGATCCAACGACTAAGATTAGGGCACGAGTGGAGGGTTGGGATCAGATCCTTAGGATATGATCAAACGGCGGAGATCGAGGAACCAATGGATGGATGGATAGGATGCGATCTGGAGGATATCCAACGGCCTGTGTGGAAAGGGTGACGTGGCGAGATGAAAAACGTCGGATGAGCAGTTGATCGAATTGCTGAGGTTTAGGCGTGAAGGAGCGGATGAGATTGCATCCAGAGGATGATCGGGCGGCTGAGGGATGAAGTAGAAATCGATGGTGAATATGGAGGCGGGAATGAGAGATCGGACGACCCAAGATGGAGCCGGGTGGCAGAAGGAGAAGCAACCACGTGGGCGGCCCAGAGGGCGCCACGTGACTGCACCAGAAAATTCGAAAATGTAAATACAAAAGAAATAGTTAGAAACAAAATTAGAAAAAAGTCAAAACATGAAAGTTGTTTGTCTAGATGAGATCTACAAGTTTCATGTTGGACGAAAAGCCAAAAGAGGTAATTTATACAAAAAGTATTTTTAGGGGTATTTTTAAGGGGTTAAAAACACAGAGTTTTGGGTTTTGAATTGTTTTTGTATTTTTTGTCCTTTTATGGGTTAGTGATATTATAGACAATTAATTCACTTAATTTTTAGGGGTTTTTTTATGATAAATTAATTACAAAATAAATAATAGAAATTATATACAATTAATTATGGCTTAATCATACACAATATAATACAAATATAAAAAGGAGAAATTATTAGTGAATTTTATTGGTTTGATTAAGCCAGGGGTTTAATTATTGACTTTTAGCATGATGAATTCGAGATTCATCAAAGACTCAAGTGATAAACTCTAATCTAAAATGAGGACTGCTAATCACGGAGACTATAAATAAAAACAACATAAAATAACCCTTGTGTCTGGTGGAAAGAAATATACTCATTGTTTTCTAACGACAAAGTAACGCACACTTAGGGTAGAGCCAAATTTTGGAGGTTCATTCTGACTACTGGATTTAAAAATGACTAGCTACTTCTTAGTGAGGGAACTACAGTCTCCCTTAGCAGATTGGGTGGTTAAAGGACAATGCCAAGGCAATGTCCTAAAGTAATACGGGTAGTCGTTCTACAGTCTGTATTTACACCCATACTGGCTGAAAGTAGGTGCAACTAGCTGTACGAATTTGGGCCAGTCTTTACGACGCTCTCTTAAACCTACAGCTCCGCTTAATCTGCTCAAAGATTGGTGTCACTAAATTAAAATTGAAAAGATAAGCGACCGAGCTATAATGCACCTTCACAAGTGTTGAGTGGTGAATCTAAGGGTTTGATTTGTGTTTACTTTGTGTGTTTATTCTCAATCCTTTGACTCAACCCTCGTGATCTTATCGATTCTCTTGACATCGGAGATGGATTTCTTTGAAGATTTTTGCTAGGACCTTGCGGACACTTCACGGAACCCCTTGGATGTTTACGTGTAATCGGATTCAAGATAGCCCTCGTCTCGAACCCATCAAGTCTTGGATGACCCTTTTCCCAAGTCCCCTTCAGGGTTCAGTCAATCCCAGACTAACCCTCGCTTCTACTCTCCTCCTGCCAAATAAACTTTTGTCTCTGTTAGAACCCCTAATACTTCTATCCATAAATCTAATTCAGATCTGTCTGTATCTGAGGTGGAAAAGGAAATCAAGATGCCTCCCAAGAAGAACCCTGGTGAAGACGAGAACAATGACCCACTGCGTGCACTTTTGTCTAGGGTTACCGTAGCCGAGCAACACAATGCAATGCTTAGAGCTTAGATGGCAGAACTGCAATGTGGGGAAGTTGCTATGGAAGATACATACCTCCCTAATTAGATGAAGATTATAAATTGGTTGAGGCATGTACCCCGTGAGTATGTGTTCAAACACAAACCACACTTCCTCGCGCTGCTACCTAAGTTCGGAGGAAACAATCACGAAGAACCATATACCTTTCTCCAAGATATTGAGCTTGTCTGTGACAATCTTTCCCACCCTAGTGTTAGTCAATAATAAATAAGGTTGAGAGTTGTCCCCTTCGCCTTGACTGATAAGGCAGCATACTGGCTGAAAAACCTAGGGGAAGTGGTCACCACATGGTCCACCTTCAAGACACTGTTTTTAAAGAAATTCTACCCAGTGAGTAGAACTAATCAGATGAGGACCAAGCTCACAAGCTTTACCCAGCAACTGAATCAGCCATTCCATGAAACCTGAGAGAGGTTTACAGACATGATCCAGAAATGCCCCAGGCACGGGATAAGCAAAATGATGCTGGTCCAAAGTCTTGTTAGGGTAAACAATCTGTCGACTGACCAGAACGTCAACAGGGGGATAATAGATGACAATATAACTATAGTCGAACAGATTTATAAGAAGGTGGACGAACTCCATAAATCAATTGACATGGAGAAATTGGCTAAACTGCCTAAGCAAATGGAGGAACTAGCTGACCGGGTATCTAAAATACAGATACCTTCCATGACCACACCCCCCGCCCCAATTCACCAAATTCATTACATTCAAGGGCAAGGGAAAGAGCAACAGAGCCATTGGGGTGGAGATCAAGTCTTTGCCCAACATACTGAAGGAACCTCCACTCAAACCCTCTACGAGGAACCTCCACCTATTATGGAGATAAATGAAGTCTGGTATAACTTGATCCCATCAACCGATCGGATCCAAACTCTACTCCAAATCCACCACAATCCTGGCATGTTTATCAGCCTCAGCAACAACGATAGCAACAGTGTCAACAATACCGTCCAGGTTATCAATACCCACATACTCAACAGCAGCAACAGTATCAACATCAGGGCCAGCAGGACCAGTGCAGACAATACCAACAACCCCAGGCCAACAAGGCCAAGGGGTCTTCCTCTTCTTCGATCTCTCCTGAACTCCAACGAGTGTTGGATGAGCTGCATGACATGAGCGTTGACATCAATTGACTCTCCCATTGGAGAGATGAGTGCATTGCACCCTAAACCATGATTCCATCTCAAGTCCAAGCTAACCCAAATAGTATCGGATAGAATCAGGTATTAGCCTCTGAATGTTCTTTATCTATATACGAGATCTTTTCGCATGATATCACATACCATATTTCTCTCAGGAGCAGAAAGATTATAACCATGTCTGATCGAGCTAAAGAACACAGTGACATAGCCCCAGTGTCTACACACTTAGAAAATTTTGTGGGGGAAGAGGAAGAGAGGCATGAATAAGAAGAGGAGTAGAACCCATCCATACCACCCGTCGAGCACCATGACAGTGAGGACTCGGTAGAGTCAGAATCTGAACCAGAAGAAGAACCACCAAAGCAGTAGCAACAGTCACAATCGTTCGTTTATTATCCTGTTTTGAGTCCAAGTCAGAGTCCAGACTATCCTAGTCTTGTTCAAACTTTTGATTCTTCATTAAATAAAAGTCATGTTTTTTTATCATGATCATTCAATTCCTTTTCTCGTGCCCTTACGACTGGAAAAAAGAAAAACCAAAAAAATAAAGAAAATGATGAAGAGATGGCCCACATATGCAAAGAAAACATTAGGGTTACATTATCGTTAAATGAGATGATTGAACAAGACCCGACTTTTAGAAAATACCTTAAGGGGAGATGCACTCCAACAAGGACTAGCAAAAAGAACCCAAGCCGAACAAAGAAGCACATACTCTCTATTGCCACATCTCGTCTAATAAAAAATGAACTACCAAGGAAGAAAAGAGACACGGGTGCACACTTTGTGACAAGTCATACCAACGAAATCAAGTTTTCCTAGCTTCTCCATCAATCGCATGCCCACCAATCTATATGAACATCTAAATCTAGATCCTCTTAGGAAATCTAGAGACGTACTCCAATTCGCGGATTCATCAATTAAGAGACCTAAAGGAGAGATTAGAAATGTTGTCATCAACACAGAGGGACAATAGATTTCACAATACTTGACATGAATATCCCTAGAAATTGGAAAGATTCTCAAATGATATTAGGGCGGCCCTTCCTCAAGATCGCAAGAGCCCTATTTTATTACACATATGGGGGAATTTAGTTTGGAGAATTTGAGCTGGAAATGAAGCAAACTAGATTCCAGAGACCTAACACAGAATCCAGCACAAAGTCAATTTCTTCTGAGTCAGAGGCAGAATGTAGCACAGTTACGACAACTGGGCCATGGAGACAGAACCCAACTACAACTATGGAATCACTCTCAACTGGAGAGGACATTGTTGACAAATTAGTCTGCTAGCTCATTTCTGCATCATCCTACACTACCGAAGACTTAGAGGCCTACATAGACCTTCAGTCCCATCTCTTTTAGGACAATTCCGGAGTGAGGAAGATGGGTCGGGCACGGCTTTTGCCAAAATACGACACATATTTGGCAATCCGACCCCCGAAGCCATCTAGTTGGTGGTGGATGAAATCGCACAAGCTCCAACCACAACACATCCAGATTCAGCAGTGATAGAGCTAGATATCTTGCACGATACAAATATACCCGAGCTCAAACCATTGCCCCCTACTCTCAAATACACCTTCCTTGTGGGACAAAGGGGAAAGTTTCTGATCATCATTAGTTCACATCTGATCGAAGAGTAGGAAATCATCCTGCTCTAAGTCTTAGAGAAAAACTATAAGGCATTAGGTTAGAGATTGTCGGATCTCCAAAGGATTAACCCAGCTCTCTGTTCACGCCATAGATATCTTGAGGATAATGTTAAACCATCCTGTGAACGTATGCTGAATCTAAATTTATGGGAAGTTGTTAAGACTGAGATATAGAAATGGTGCGGAGCAGGGTTCATTTATACCATCTCAGACTCCAAATGGGTTGCACCACTACACATGGTCTTGAAGAAGTCAGGACTCTAGATCATCACCAATGATGAGGGAGAAGAGATCACGACATAAGTACCCACGTCGTGGCGTATCTGTGTGTATTAGAGGCGGTTTAATGCCGCGACAAAAAAAGATCACTTCCCGCTACCATTTGTTGATCAGATTTTGGAGAGACTGATGGGAAGAAAATACTTTTTCTTTTTATATGGGTACTCAGACTACAATCAAGTAGCCATCCTCCATTAGGACCAAGAAAATATAACATTCACTTACCCCTTTGGAACTTACGTTTTCAAGCACATGCCTTTCGGGCTATGTAACGCCCCTGACGCTTTTCAACGGTGCATGATTGCAGTTTTTGCTGAAATGGTTGGGGATTTCCTAGAAGTTTTTATGGATGACTTTTCTGTCCATGATGATTCATTCGATGATTATCTATACACCTAGACTAAGTCCTCAAGAGATGTATGGAAGTGAATCTGATGCTCTCCTGGGAGAAAAGTCATTTCATGGTAAAGGAGGGCATCGTGTTAGGGCACGTCATCTCCAAGAAGGGAATGGAGATTGACCTTGCCAAGGTGGATGTAATGAAGAAACTTAAATCACCAACTAACGTTAAGCAAGTGCGGTCTTTTTTAGGGAATGTCGGATTTTATCGGAGATGTATATGAGATTTTTCAAAAATTATCTGGTCGCTACATGAGCTCTTAGGGAAAGACACAGAGTTCCTTGTAGATCATAAGTGTCTTAAGGCCTTCGAGTGGCTCAAAAAGAAGATCATGGAATCTCCCGTCCTACAAGCCCCTCTGGTCTCTTCCCTTCGAGATCATGATTGATGCCTTTGATTTTGCAGTAAGGGTTGTCGTAGGGCAGAGGAGAGATAGATTCCCTTATATTATTCACTACGCAAGCAAAGTTTTGGATCCAGCTCAGAAAAATTATACTGTGTCAGAAAAGGATATGCTTGTTGTAGTCTTTGCCTTAGAAAAATTCATATCTCTATTTCTAAGATCTAAGGTGACAATATAGACAGATCATTCAGCAATTCGATACTTAATGGTAAAGAAAGATGCAAAGGCACATCTTCTCATATGGATATTCCTACTTCAAGAATTTTATTTGGAGATTAAGGATAAACCTAGAGTAAAGAACGTGGTGGTTGACCATCTATATCGGACCGAACAAAATAAAATCCATGATTCAGATTCGATCCGTGAATCCTTCCCAGACGAGTCAATTTATATTATTGACTCCCTCCCATGGTATGCTAACATGGTTAACTATCTTATCTCTAAGAAAGTTCCCCGGGGTTGGTCTAAAACCAGAATTGACCAAGTTAAGTCAGAGTCCAGACACTACCATTGAGAGGATGCGTTCTTTTTCTTCGAAGGACCAAATTGTTTGTATATGGAGAAGATGTATTCCTCAGGAGCAATACCAAAGTGTCCTCACACTGTGCCACACCTTGGAGGCACGAGGACACCACTCTGGGAAGAGGACCGCTGAGAAGATACTTCAATGTGGATTATATTGACCGACCTTGTTTAATGATCCCTACAATTTTGTCAGGTCTTGCATGGTCTGTCAGAGAATGGGAGGGACCATTGGTCCCAAAGATGTCATGCATATGCAACCAGTGATCATTTACGATGTATTTGATGCATTTGACATTGATTTTATGGGCCCATTACCTAATAGCCATGGATTTGAATATATTCTTCTCGCGGTGCACTATTTATCAAGGTGGGTGGAGGCTATCCCTACTCGAGTCGCAGATAGCAGAACCGTTTGTAAATTTATAAAAGATCATATTATTTCGAGGTTCGAGATCCCCAAGGTTCTGATATCTTATGGGGTAGCCACCTTGTCTACCAGGAGGTGAAGAAGTTGACTAAGGACTATGTCATCGAGAATTGCGCCGCCAATCCTTACCATCTACAGTCGAATGGCATGGCGGAGGTGTCAAACAGGGAGGTCAAAGGAATTTTACAGAAGTTAGTTCACCTTGACAGGAAGAATCGGTCCCAACTCTTGGACCAAGTTCTATGGGTTTGCAGGATGGCTTACAAGACCCCATTGGGCACCTCCCCGTTTAGAATGGTATTTGGAAAATCATGTCACTTGCCCGCAGAATTAGTACACAAATCAGAATGGGTAATCAAAAAGATAAACTGGAATTGTCACTAAGGAAAGAAGAATAGAGATATGGATTTAAATGAGCTTTCGGAAATCAAAAACCACATCTATGAAAACAACATGATCTATAAGGACAAAGTAAAGAAATGGCATGACAAACACATTAGAACAAAGAACTTCGTCCACGAGAAGAAAGTATGGTTGTTTAATGCAAGGTTGAAGATTTTTCAAGGCAAGCTGAAATCGAAATGGATGGGACCTTTCATCATCAGAGAAGTACACAATAATGACAGTGTCACAATTTCTAAGACAACAGACAGTACACAAACTTCCCTAGTCAATGGATAGTTGCTTAAGCACTTCATCGAATCACATGAGCAGTTGATAAAATAAATAGCAAAAGAATTTTGTTATTTATTTTATCAATATAGCAAAAGGATCGAACTCATGGAGGCTACAAATCCCGAGGGTTATTCTAGTAATTGAAAAAAAAGTCAATTACAAGAAAAGAGGGAATCTCAAATGCAAGCTATCTTGGTTTTTGTGAGATTTTTATTTTTTTTATTTTTTATTTCTATTTTTAATTTTTCTTATTTTTAATTTTTATTTGTTTTTAGTTTTGCAAAATTTTAATTTTCAAAACAATTAATTTTTCAAAGCAAATTTATACATGAAAGAAATGCATTTTTTATTTTTCAAATATGGTAAAAATGATTAAAAAATGCCAAACAACAACATTTTTGGCGTTTTGATTATTTTTTAATATTTTTGTAACTTTTCAGAAATTTTTAGATTTTTTAGAATTTTCAAAATGAATAAAATATAAGGAAAATTAAATAGTGAATATACATGACTATTTTGCAATTTAAAAATATAAAATGAACTCAACAATTAATGAATTTATTTTTCTTCAAAACTAGAATGAATTATCTACAAACATGACGTGAAATCACTATTTTTGAATTTTTCTACATTTTTTATGATTTTTATAAGATTTTGAGTATTTTGTAATTTTTGATTTTTCAAAATATTTAATGCATGAAATTTGCACAAAAAATAAAAGATATTAAAAGCAAATTATTCTATTTTTTGGAATTTTTATGTAATATTTGAATTTTTATGATTTTTCAAATGTCAAATAGCGAAAAATACTTTGTTTTCTAATGTTTAATAATATCAAATGGCAGTAAAATGCATTGAAAAAATTGTACAATGACGAGACACAAATTAGGAGTATAACATGATTTTTGCAGAATTTATTGACCAGCAAAAGTATTTATTTCAATGGAAAGAACATGCAATTTAAAATCTGGAAATATAGGGATTAAAATACAATTATTTCAAGTTTTTGCATCAAAAATATAACAAAAATAACTTGCATGGTGTAGAGCGAAATTTACCTAGAGTAAACGTGCAACGCACATGAGTTACATCTGACAGGGGCCTTATTGCAATTTTTAAAAATCTCAAACGGTTGATTGATATTTGTCCATTTTTTAAGGGTTCACTATGTTCGTTCTTATCTATACTACTACTATTAGTGGGTTTTACCCCAACCCATTGCCACGTGTCCTCCCTTTCCCACCCCCTTCCTTATCTATTCCCTCCCACTCCCGCCCCCTTTCTTTCTTCCTCACGGTCTCCCTCTCCCTTTCTCTCTCTCTCTCTCTCTCTCCACTAATTCTCTCTCCTCCTTTTTCTCCACCACCATGTATTTCTCCCTTTCTCTCTCTCCACTCACTCCCTCTCCCTCCTCTCCATTTCTCCTCTATTTCTCTCTCATATTCACCCATCTCTCTTTCTCTTCTTTTTTCTCTTTTCTTTAATATTTTTATTAAATAAAAATTATACATTTCATGTTTTCCTTTATATTTATTATATTAATATTTATATCATTATTTTTCCCTTTTCTATGATATAATTTATTAAATTGAAATTTATATATAAATATTTTATCATATATCAATACATAAAAAGGACTTACGTAATGAAGGAAAAGTTTTTTATCTTAATTTATATAGAATTCATTTTTTATCATTCTTCTTCCCTTTCCTCTAATATAACTTATTAAATTAAAAATATATATAAATATTTTCTCATATATCAATACATAAAAAGGACTTACGTATAATTTATATAGGATTCATTTTTTATCATTCTTTTTCCCTTTCCTCTAATATAATTTATTAAATTTAAAAATACATATACATATTTTCTCATATATCAATACATAAAAATGACTCACGTAATGGAGGAAAAAGGATTTTGTCCTAATTTATATAGAATTCATTTTTTAGAAAACAATGTTTAAATTATATTGATATTCTCTACATATTTTTGTCAAGAGTGGACTTTTTTAAAATATAGTTTACCCCATACAATTATATATATGTAGTATGAAATAGTACCAAAATACATGGTTGTAGATAATTTTTTCCATATAATATTTGTTAGAGTTTACATTAATAACATCCATCAAACGAAATTATTTTGAAACTTTTTTATGTCATTCATATTTTGAATATATAATGATAACTATTATTTGGTATATGTAATACAAAATATTGTTTGTCACTAGATTTTTAAAAACATGATTAATTTAAAATCATATATTAAAATTTCTATCAATATATAGAAATCTAGATTTAAAATTTAAAAATAAACAACTAGAAAATATAAATATATTTGCAAAGTGCTTAATATTTCTCGAGCTTTATATTATATATCATTATTCTTCCCTTTTCTATAATATAGTTTATTAAATTGAAATTTACATATAAATATTTTCTCATATATCAATACATAAAAAGGACTAACGTAATGAAGGAAAAAGTTTTTTTCCTAATTTATATAGAATTCATTTTTTATCATTCCTTTTCCCTTTCCTCTAATATATTTTATTAAATTAAAATTTACATATACATATTTTCTCTCTCTCTCTCTCATATTCACCCATCTCTCTTTCTCCTATTTTTTCTCTTTTCTTTAATATAATTATTAAATTAAAAATTATACATTTCATGTTTTTCCTTTATATTTATTGTATTAATATTTATATCAGTATTTTTCCCTTTTATATAATATAGTTTATTAAATTGAAATTTACATATAAATATTTTCTCATATATCAATATATAAAAAGGACTTACGTAATGAAGGAAAAAATTTTTTGGCCTAATTTATTTAGAATTCATTTTTTATCGTTGTTTTTTCCTTTCCTCTAATATAATTTATTAAATTAAAAAATGAAGGAAAAAGTTCTTTTCCCTAATTTATATAGAATCCATTTTTTAGAAAATAATCTTTAAATTATATTGATATTCTCTGCATATTTTTATCAAGAGTAGTCATTTTTAAATATACTTTACCCCAGACACTTATATTTATGTAGTATGAAATAGTACGAAAATATCTGGTTGTAGATAAATTTTTTAATATAATATTTGTTAGAGTTTACATTAATAACATCTAGCAAACGAAATTATTTTGTACCTTTTTTATGTCATTGATATTTTAAATATATAATGACAACTATTATTTGTTACATGTAATATAAAATATTGTTTGTCACTGAATTTCTAAAAATATGATTAATTTAAAATCATAAATTAAAATTTCTATCAATATACAGAAATCTAGATTTAAAATTTAAAAATAAACAACTAGCAAATATAAATATATTTGCAAAGTGCTTAATATTTCTTGAGCTTTATATTACATATCATTTTTCCCTTTTCTATAATATAGTTTAATAAATTGAAATTTATATATAAATATTTTCTCATATATGAATACATAAAAAGGATTTACGCAATGGAGGAAAAAGTTTTTTGTCCTAATTTATATAGAATTCATTTTTTATCATTCTTTCTCCCTTTCCTCTAATATAATTTATTAAATTAAAAATTACATATAAATATTTTCTCATATATCAATACATAAAAAGGACTTACGTAATGTAGAAAAAAGTTTTTGTCCTAATTTATATAGAATCCATTTTTTAGAAAACAATGTTTAAATTATATTGATATTCTCTAAATATTTTTATCAAGAGTAGACTTTTTAAAATATAGTTTACCCCAGACACTTATATATGTAGTATGAAATATTACCAAAATACCTGGATGTAGATAAATTTTTTAATATAATATTTGCTAGAGTTTACGTTGCTAACATCTACCAAACGAAACTATTTTGAACATTTTTTATGTCATTCATATTTTGAATATATAATGACAACTACTATCTGTTACATGCAATACAAAATATTGTTTGTCACTGGATTTTTAAAAACATGATTAATTTAAAATCATAAATTAAAATTTCTATCAATATACAGAAATCTAGATTTAAACTTTAAAAATAAGCAACTAGCAAATATAAATATATTTGCAAAGTGCTTAATATTTCTCGAGCTTTATATTACATATCTTCTTAGCCAATTAATGTAGCTGCTAAATTTTATTCTTAATATTTTATGTGCATTCTATTAAATGTAAATGCCTGAAACGATAATATTTGCTATCTTCCAACATGCTTATAATCTCTTTCCATATCTTATTTGGATCATTATATGATTGCAATTACTTTTTACCTATGTACAACTATTTTTAAGTTTAACATTTCAACTTCACTTTAATTCTCAATGAATTCATGATATTACTTTTGTCATAATTGTCTCCGCCGCGAAGCGCGGGTATGCACCCTAGTTCATGTCCTAAAATGGGGGCGGCATCACCCCTTGCCTTCTCCTCCAAGCAAGGCGACGGAGGGTGGCATAGCTGTTGTGGTGTCTCCAAAGGGAGGTTAGGGTGGTGTCGATGGATGTTGTGAACGGAGTTGGAGCGGAGGGGCGACACGCGCCCCTGGCTCTGGTGAAGAGGGTCGATGGTCAGTGGAACTGTGGTTGCACGGTGGCTCTCCACTCAGCGGAGGAGGTCTTGCGGCGGAGTGGGCTCGTGTGTGGTGGCTCTACGGTGGATGGCGGGTGTTTGGTACAGGGATTGCACGACCGGAGGTTGCAGGAGCTCCTGCGACGGTGCTTGGCGACAAGGGCTGGAGATGTAGGACATCGTGCGAGAGGGCAACACACGCCCTTCGTGTGTGGCGCACCGGGCTGAGAACACGTAGATCTGGAGCTGGGTGAGTGGGGTGGGGCAGCCGGCGGAGGTGGTGCTTCTCTTTACAACGGACAGTGGCGTCTCTCTAGGCAGGCGAGTGGGGTAGTTCAGATGAGCGGCGACGGTCTGTAATCGGTGGTGGTTTCATGATGGGCAGCTGTCGCTTCCATGAAGAAGGGTCCAGGCGCAGGGCTGCGGTTGAGGTGGACATGCGGTGACAATTGCTCATGGCGGCAGGAGGTCCGCGGAGGAGGCAACGGCGTGCAGGGGTCGCTCCAGGCATCGACCCAAAAATTATTTTTTTTGTCAACAGGTTTTTTGACAAACAAAAACTGTAAGTTTTTAAATCTGTGTTCCTTCCATAAAATATATATAGAAAAACAACTCGAACACGGCAGCTCGGTCTATAAAAATTAAATATGGATTTGGGCGAGGGGGTTCCGTCAGAGGTGAAAGATTAGAACCGTGTCTCCAACCACCGTACGTGGTCGGAGGTGAGAGATCGTGTGAGGTACAATAAGAACGTGGGTAGATCAAGAATATGAGATGGAAAATCAGAACGGATCGGACAAAGCAATTAGATCAAGGAACTATGATTAAAAACTACGATATCACATTAAAACAATGACAACGAAATTGAAAATGCAAAAATTAAACTACGATTAACCGAGATTAACGAGAAGAAAAAAAGTGAATCTCACTGAATGGGAGCGAATAATGTCGTGATGGCCTCGACGAGGACCAACTCTTTGTCACCAAACAACTCAGAAGCTGGGCACCACTCTACGACAAGATAGTTCTTGGAGAATAGGCTCCTCTCACCAAAAGATTGATCAAGTGAGAATGAGGGAGGATGAGCCAATTAAATAGAAGAGATAGGAATTATAATTTTAAAATTTGAATGGGGAGCAAAATAAGGAAGGGAGTTAGTGGTAAATTATTTATATAATTAATTAATTTAATTTAATTATTTTCATCACTTTATTAGATTAAATAATACATATTAATTATTTATTTTTTCAGTGAGGATTATTTATGAAAATCAATTATATATATACTATATACATATGGTGCATTATATACAAAGCTAAATAATGAAGTTACTTTATTTTATGTTTATAATTTTTTTAATTTTTATTTTTATTTTAAATAATTATTAAAAATATTTACAATTATTTACAAATACAATATGTATAAAAATAAACGTGGATAAATATCTACAATAAATTAATGGTAAAATTGCAAAAAACACCCCAGAAAATCATCTTTCAAATCTTAACTCCAAAAATTATGAAACCACAACCATTTCAGACATAATTTAATTTAAAATACAGTGGAAGTCGGATTGATTCAATTTGAGATCATATGGAGCCATAATTGATTTTTCAATTTATCGCTTTACGACTTTTTATAAGTGTGGTTACTTTTATTCTGTACGTGATTTTATTTTATAAGTATTTTATTATTTAGGAAACATTTTATTTATAACTTTTGTTTAGAAAATTATTTAATTTGAGGTCAAATTATGGACAAATAAAACGGTGTAAATTTTATACAGATATACATCGAATAAATGAGAAGTATTTACAAAATATTTTTTGGACCCTATCTCCTCCTTTATTCCCAGTCGATCAGATCAAGTCTTGACCTTTCTCGGGGTTCGGGTCAGCCTATATCTATTGCATATATACAGTCTTCTTTTTTTATTTTCTTTATTTTTCCTTTACTTCTTTTTTATTTATTTTAAGTTAAAATAATAATAAATGTGCAATATTTACACACAGATGCATGTTAGTAAGAATATGGATTTATCAATATATACATGTGTTTTATAAGGGATTTTAAGCTAAAATAAATGAATAAAGATGTTGAAATGCAGATTCATCACCCCCCATGTTTTACCTTTGCTAGTCCCTTAGCAAACACTTATTTGAAAGAATAAGTATATAAAAGAAAAAGAAAGGAAAAATAAAGAAATTTGGACAATTTTGAGTATTAAACTTATCTTCATAAAATTTTACTATGGAGCTCTGTCAGACCTTTGGATTATTAGTGTGGCGGAACCTTAATGGGAAATGGATTTAAAACGTAACAGCCTTCAAGTTCCACAAGACTCCTATTCAGGTCTCCTCAACAGTCAGGTCAGAACAAGTCTGCAATTACAAATTCTTATGACTATGAATCTTTACTTGTACGATGTAAGTGAAATATATCTCCCCGTCTCAAAAGTAGCAAAGAAACAACCTCTCCCAACAAGGTAACTCTAGTCCCCCGGTCTGGCAACTCTTTCCTCGAGGAGTGGGGATATTTCCTTCTAAGTTCAAGTACAACCAACTCGAGAAGAGGAGATGGAGAAAAGAATGGACGGTAACCAATGTAGCTACATATCCTTGGATGCATGACCAGCGTAGCCAAGTCGTCCAGCTGCAAGCTTGCAAAAAATAACTTTGAAGCTCTTATTATTATTTTTTCTATACTTGTATATACACTCTGGCAGGCATTTTACTTTTCAATCAGGCCTGTCCACTTTTCCAGATTCTTCATATTTTTCACTTCTTCTTTTTTTAAATATATATAAGGTGCAGCATATACATAAGGAGTTTTTACTCTTAAACTAGTAGACTATCCCTCTTTGGAAGCATTATTGCAACCCTAAAGCATCATGTCTTTAGACCTCAATTCTACTAGATCAGTCCCTAGAGGAAGACGGATATTCCCACTAGTTGCTACATATCTGTGTACTACCTCCTCCATGAAGAGCTACATGTAGAGTGCTTGTCCAAGATAAGCCATGGTCTAGAAGAATCATGCGTGTGTTGTTAAGTGTTCTACTTAGACTAATCAAGACGACATGTGAGCATAGTCTTAAGATATCTGAAAATTATTAATTCCTTTTCTTATAAGGTTCCTCTGAAATTAAGTTGATTAAGGTCCAACTAAGCTCCATTCTTCAATTTTATTCCAGACTTAGTTTAAATGTTAATATTATCCTGAAAAATATGCATGCAAATGCAATAAAATATATACAAAGTAAAAAAACAAAATCTTTTTTTGGAAATAATTTTTAAATTTTGAACTTTTTATGGATTTTTGGAAAAAAAAACGAGGCACATGTAAAAAGAGATATATTTTGAAATTTTAATTATACAAATTTTCACAGACTTTTGGTTTTGTAGTTTTTAGGGATTTGTTTTTAATAAGGAATAGGGTTAGTAGATAAGTTACACATATTTACATGGGAGTGAGTCAATTATTTACAAGAATTAGGTGAAAGGATTTACAACTTGAGTGTTAGTAATTTATACAAGTACATATATACAGGTTGTAAAGAATTTTATGGGTGATGCGTATATTCCTCAAACTTATTTGAAGATAATTTTACAAATAATTTTGAAAACTACAGTCCAAAATTTTTTCCAAACAATTTTACAAACATTTGAAAAGTACTTTGCAAACATTTTTTCAAACCATATATAGTTTTTTTCAAAATAATTTTCTAACCATTTTCAAAATATTTGCAAATAGTTTTACAAAATAATTTTATTTCACACAAAGAAAAGAATTTTTTTTCAAACCAAAATACTTTTACAAAGGTTGAAAAATAGTTTTCAAAAGATTCTTCAAATAGTTTTTCAAACTATTTTTAAAATATTTTTCTAAATATTTTAACATGACTATTAATATATATATATAAAGAAATTTGAGGAAATATCTGCATCTTTTTATTAGTTGATGTTACTGAATTTTACATGTATTTATACAATATTTTAGCCATATTAAAAATACAAAAGTACGAGTTATGGCTAAAGTATATATATAGTATATACGACACCCCCCTATACTTAGCTCGAACTATGTCCTCATAGTGATAAAAGAGCGGCAAAGGAAGACATAACTCGTGCTAAGTATAGAAAAGTGAAAAGACTCATACGCTACAATGACTCAAAGAATACAAACTGAATAGAAGTCGATAATCCCCCCTAACCCCTATACTTAGGATCAAATAATCCTAAGTATAGAAGACTATACAAATGGGGGAGAACCGATGAAAAGAATGTACGGACTCAATGGCTCGTCTTGCCCCTCTATACTTAGGGTAGAATAGCCCTAAGTATAGAATATCAACGAGTTGGGAGACAAGAGAGATATGAAGAATAAAAACACAAAAGAGACTATATGAACAATATCACTCCCCCTATACTTAGAGTAGAGTATCCCTAAGTATAAGCAACAACAGGAGCGATGAACAGGACGAATATGAACAACTCGAATCATTCACCCCTCTGTACTTATGATAGAATACATCCTAAGTATAGTATACAGATATACACAGAAAAGAGGTGAATGATAAAAAGAAGAAGGAAGGAGCAAATCAAGACAAACACATATACACGGTAGACATTGTTGAGGTGCCTCTAAACAAGTGCTAGAGTTTATGCACCTAGATGGGCGCAAGGCTAGGACAATGCTGTATTGAGGTTCGGCACATCATCTATAATGCAAATACCGTATTGTCGTTGTTGTCTCAGTGGGAGAACAACAACATGGTCAAAAATGTGAACGAGGACACCCAGATAAGCGATCAGGCGGGTGTCTGCTACCGGGTAAATAGATGTGTAGATAAAATTGGGCACGTGTATCACAAAAGAAATCTTCGGCTCATGGTCAGAGTGGAGTGAATTGGCATAACCAAAGAAATAAAACGTGAAGAAGGAAGGATCTGTCATGGAATCCTCCACGTCAATCACCGTCTCATAAATGTATAGAAGGGCAAGATCAGGAGACCCAATAAGAAAGCAGATATCTGATGCATGTAATGAAGAGAGATCAAGTATATCATCAAATAACTCAAGGGTCGGTCCATCCTTGCGAGGGTCGTCAAGGAGAGAAGAAAGATCAAGCTCAGAAAGATCAGAAGTATCAGAAGAATCAGAAAACTCAGAATAATCAGAAGACTCGATCTCGTGATCCACGGATCGGATGCACAACCAGGGAGTGAAACCGAGTACAGAGTACACACCGTCCGCAGATAACCCTCGGGGAGATGTGAGAAATCAGGATAATTCGAGGGAGAGAACGAATGATTATCTTCAAATAACGGGTTCTCTCTCGAAGTAAAAGAAAAACCGTCCAATGGATCAGGAATATCATGCTCAAAGAAATCTTAGTCAAGGTCAAAGATATCATTGACCTGCCAGAGTGAAGGGATCTGATCTTGGAAAATATTGGACAACATTTGACCCTTAGAGTGAAGGGTGGGAGGGAGTTAAAACATGAGTGATGATTTTTTTTAAAGAGATTGTTAATGATATGGAGAGAAAAGATGATTTTTAAAGAGATTGCTAATGATATGGAGAGAAAAGATTGTAACTAACTCAACACCAAGCACAAACAAATACAATGCAAATCCCCAATTCACCAACTCAACGCAATGTGAAGACCGTGAAGGTTGGGTCAATTATCTTGTCAATTTTAGAGTTAGGTGATCAAACACAAAGTTGTAAAAACACTTACGTTGGTTTATGGGATTGGGGCACTAACTTTAGCGTGTACGTGAGCAAGTAAATACGAATACAATGATGGGATTGCTCTCCCAAAATAATGATATGAGTCAATTATGTTTAATTATAAGTGTCTAAGTGATATTAGTAGACCCATTTATAAAAAATCACTTTTTGATACTTTTGAATAAAAACATGTCTAACAAAATTTTCGACTTCCTTTATTCATATATCAACAAAACAGAGGGAGGAAAACGAAAAAGCCGATGCATAATAAAATATGAGATGCAAATGCTAGAGATAAAGGTGCGAACCTGACTCCAGCACTCTACATGCAATATGATCCGTGCACAAAAAATAAAACTAAACTATATGCAAATGTAAGCGAGAACCGTCCTAAGCAATAACTTCTATTCGAGAAAAACCAAGTTATTGTTTGCCTAAGTCCCAACGATCTATAGGAACAAATATTCTTTTAGGGCTTTGGACCTAACAACTACCTGGCTCAATCAAATAAAACCTAAGGCTAGGGGCTTCACTCAAAAAAAACATAAAATAAAGTCAGAAAATATAAATCTGTGAATAACAAATAAAAATAAAAATAAAAGTGATAAAAACAACGAGAAAATAACGGTGAGGTCCCCCAAGTACACCGACACTTGGCGAAATAGACCTCGAATAAGATATATAATGTTCTTCTCACACAAGTTTGAATAAATAAATAAATGCTAAAATCTATCTAAGTTATCTACGCTCCAAATAATTGGTCTCTCTCGATTTTTCTCCTCCTCTTGCGCTATCATGCGGCTTTGAGAAGAATCAAGCTGCCTCCGCTTCACTAGAGTGCAGCACTGCTCCTAAGAAAGCCGCTCCAGCTCATCGGGTCCTCGTAAGAAAGAGGTTAGCAAGAATGTGTAAGAGACACACGTATAAAAATATGAGCAAGAAAAATAAATTTGTAGGAACACGATGAATATGAACAATGAAAGAATGTATAAAAACATGAACAAAAATTTACAACCAAGAATATTAGGTCAAAAGAGAAATCTAAATACCCTCGTCGTGTCCCCCGACAACGACGTCATTTTGTTATTGATAAGGGATTTTTTAGGGTTTTAATTAGATGAATTATGAAAAAGTGCATTGTCGTTGCAACCCAAATATCCCTCAATAAAAAATTTGTTTTTCTCAAACCGAAATAATTACAAAAATATAGCAAGAGAATTTTGCTATTTATTTTACCTGTAAAGCAATAGGATCGAACTCAGAGATTCTACAAATCCTAAAGGTTATTATAATAATTGAAAAAATCAATTAAAAGAAAAGAGGGAATCTCAAATGCAAGCTATCTTGGTTTTGTGAGATTTTTATCTTTCTAATTTTTTATTTCTATTTTTTATTTTTATAATTTTAATTTTTATTTATTTTGTTTCGCAACTTTTTAATTTTCAAAACAATTAATTTTTCAAAGCAAATTTATAGACAAAAAAAATGCAAATATGGTAAAAATGATAAAAAACGCCTGAGGACAATATTTTTTGTGTTTTGAATATTTTTTAATATTTTGTAACCTTTCAGAAATTTTTAGATTTTTTAGAATTTTCAAATTGAATACAAACAAAAGGAAAATGAAACAATGAATATGCATGACTATTATGCAATTTAAAAATATAAAATAAACTAAAAAATTACTGAATTTATTTTCCCCCAAAACTAGAATGAATTATCTACAAACAAGAAGTGAAATCATAACTTTTGGAATTTTCTACCATTTTTATGATTTTTATAAGATTTTGAGTATTTTGCATTTTTTGAGTTTTAGTAATATTTAATTTGTGAAATTTGCATAGAAAATAAAAGATATAAAAGGCAAATTATTCTGATTTTTTGGAATTTTTTATGCAATATTTGAATTTTTAAATGTCAAACAGTGAAAAATTCTTTGTTTTTGAATTTTTAATAATATCAAATGCAATAAAATCCAATGAAAAAATTGTACAATGAAGTGACACAAATCAGAAGTATAACATGATTTTTGCAGAATTTATGGACCAACAAAAGTATTTATTTCAATGAAAAGAACATGCAATTTTAAAGTATGGAAATATAGGAATTAAAATGCAATTATTTCAAGTTTTTGCATAAAAAATATAACAAAAATAACTTGCAGGGCATACAATGAAATTTACCCAGAGAAAACATGTAATGCACATGAGTTGGAGCTGACATTGACCTTATTGCAATTTTTAAATATCTCCGTGGGATGATTGATATTTGCCCAATTTTTTAATTTTTAGGGTTCATGCTGTTTGTTCTTGTTCACACCCTAAAACAGGAAATGGGGGTGTCACCGCTCTTTTCCTTCTTCTCCAAGCAAGGGCGATGGAGGATGGCACATCGATTGTGGTGGCTCTAGATCGAGGTCAGGGTGGTGTCGATGGATGATGTGAACAGAGTTAGAGCGGAGGGGCTACCCATGCCCCTGGCTCTGGTGAAGAGGGTCAACAGTCAGCGGAACTGTGGTCGTGCGGCGGTGCTCCGCTCAGCGGAGGACGTCTTATGGTGGAGAGGGCTCGTGTGCGGCCGCTCTACGACAGATGGCGGGTGTCTGGGATAGGGACTACGCGGCCGGAGGTTGTGGGAGCTCCCCCAGCGGTGCTTGGCGACAAGGGCTGAAGATGGCGTACGTCGCGTGAGAGGGCGACACTTCGTGTGTTGCACGCAGGGCCGAGGACGCATAGATCTGGAGCGGGGTGAGCAAGGCGGTGCAACCAGCAGAGGTGGTGCTTCTCTTCACGATGAACGGTGGCATAGCTCCAGGCAGGCAAGGCGGTCTTAGTCGGTGGTGGTTGCGTGATGGGTAGCTACGGGCTTCTGCGGAGAAGGGTCCAGGCGCAGGGCTGCAGTTGAGGTGGCTAGGCGGAGACGGGTGCATGTCGCGGTAGGAGGTCTGCGGAGGAGGCGACGACGTGCGGGGGTCGCTCCAGGCAGCAACCCAAAAAAATATATTTTTTTATTTTTTTGTACACAGAATTTTTTTGACAAACAACAACTGTAATTTTTTTTAAATTCATTTTCCTGCAATAAAATATAGATAGAAAAATGACTCGAGCACAACGGCTCGGTCTACGAAAATCAAATGTAGATTAGTGGGCGAGGGGGTTCCGTCGGAGGTGAAAGATTAGAACCGTGTCTCCGACCACCGTACGTGGTCGGAGGTGAGAGATCGCATGAGGTAGAATAAAAATGTGGGTAAATCAAGAATCTGAGATGGAAAATCAGATCGGATCGGACAGAGCAATTAGATCAAGGAAGTACGATTAAAAATACGATCTAACATTAAAAAAATGACAACGAAATTATAAATGCAAAACTTAAACTATGATTAACCGAGATTAAAAATAAGAAAAAAATTGGATCTCACCAAATGGGAGCGGATAATGCCGTGATGGCCTCGATGAGGACGACTCGGAAGATGGGCACCTCTCTACGACAAGATGGTTCTTGGAGAATAGGCTCCTCTCACCAAAAGATTGATCAAATGAATGAGGGAGGAGGAGCCAATTAAATAGAAAAGATATGAATTTGAATTTTAAAATTTGAATGGAGAGCAAAATAAGGAAAGGAGTTAGTGGTGAATTATGTACATAATTAATTAATTAATTAGTTAATTAATTTCATTATTTTATTAAATTAAATAATAAATTTTAATTATTTATTTTTTTAGCGAGGGTTATTTATGGAAATCAATTATATACATATACTATATAAATATGGTACATTATATGCATAGTTAAATAAGGAAGTTAATTCAGTTTATGTTTTTTATTTTTATTTTTATTTTAAATAATTATTAAAAATATTTACAATTATTTACAAAACAACATGTATAAAAACAAATGTGGATAAATATATACAATAAATAAATGTTAAAATTGCAGAAACCACCCCTAGAAAACCATCTTTCAAACCATAACTCCAAAAATTATGAAACCACGACCATTTTAAAGATAATTTAATTTAGAATACAATGGAAGTGAGTTTTATTCAATTTAAGTTCATATGGAGCAGGAATTGATCTTTCAATTAGCGCTTCACAGCTTTTTCCGAGTGTGGTTACTTTTATTTTGTACATGATTTTATTTTACAAGTATTATTATTATTTAGGAAACATTTTTATTTACAACTTTTATTTAGAAAATTATTTAATTTGAGGTCAATTTATGGACAAATAAAATAGTGTAAGTTTTATACAGATATACATCGAATAAATGAGAAGTATTTACAAAACATTTTTTTGCATTTTCTGATTAAGGACCCTATCTCCCCCTACTTTAATCTTTATCGATCAGGTCAAGTCTTGACCTTCTCTCGGGGTTCAGGTTAGCTTGTATCTATTGCATATATACAGTCTTCTTTTTTATTTTCTTTATTTTTCTTTTATTTATTTATTTATTTTAGGTTAAAATAATAATAAATGTACAATATTTACACACAGATGCATGCTAGTAAGAATATGGATTTATCAATATATATAAATGTTTTATAAGGGATTTTAAGCTAAAATAAATGAATAAAGATGATGAAATGCAAATTCATCAACAGGTGAAGCAGATCTCCTTCGCTCGGGGCACATAATCAGACGAAGGACACCCTTGACCCATTTGAAACCTTGCTAAATAAAGCCATCATCTTCAATGCAGCTAGAAGATTCAGCTGGTCACTTGTATATCCACTCCAGATCTACTCAGCACTCCACCTATGATTGCTCGATCATACTTAGGCTGAGCCTAAGTATAGGGGAACCGATATCTTTGTGTATACCTCACTTCTATTCTTTTCGTCTCACCCTCGACCGTCTCATTTCTTGCTCTTCTACTATACTCATGCCCTCAAAAGTTTAAGTATAGGGGGATGATCCGACTTCATTTTCTTTTTTCTCAACTATAATTAGTACAAGCTATGCCTACATTTCACTTTGTGCCATGAGGACATAGCACAAGCCAAGTATACGGGGTGTTTGTATATATTCTATATACTTTATCCATATCTTGTACTTTAATTATTTTCTTCAAAATTTTGGTATGGGTATAAGTTGTGTATATTATTTACATTGTACTAAATTCCTTGTGTAAATAATAGTTGTTTTAAAAAAACTAATTAACATAAGGTTTTACCCCTGAAATTTTCACTATCTCTCAAGTCTTGAGGAATGAAAGAAACTCGAGTTTTTAAGGTCCTTCGATTCAGAGTCAATCGATCTTGGTCATTAGGGTTTAAGACTTAATAATTCACACTTCCCTAGTTTGAAAGATATGAGCGCGGCATTGCACTCTCAATTTCTACCTTTAAGAATATGTTCATCACATCACATACACAACTGCAAGAATGATGAGATGAGTTGAGATTTTACTTGAGGAACGGGGACTTAAGATTTGAGTCTAGACCTGATTTAATGATACTCGAGGATGGGACAAAGTCGTTGAAATCTTCGAGAAACCTGAGTCTCAGCAAACCCTGGCTAGTGTGTGAACAAGTTCTCATACTATCTTTAATATTGACCTACATGCCAGGGTGTGATGAAACATAATAATTGTTGATCAGTGTGCGCCAACTCTGGTAAAAGCAGTGGAGCCAGCCAACTATCAATGAAATAAATTTTGAGAGAAGTTCTCTCAAAGAAAATCTCTCCCATTACAAGTACAAATTCAAAGAGCTTCAACTAAAGACGGGCGCTCCCAACCATTTCAAAGTGTCTACTTTGACCAAAGCTATTAGGACCAAGGAGTCGGGCTAGCACCCAAAAAGGGCTTTGCATTGTATAGTGATACAAGTCTGGGTGTCGAATGTATCTTAGATACTCAAAAGAGACACGCCTCGGTGTACTCACAGGAAAACAAGTGCAGACGACTTCGAACTCTCTTGACGGACACATTGATCAACAAACAAAAATATACTTGTGTTGAGTAATAAGGTACTCGAGAGGATCCTTGTTCCAATGTGAAGGAGAGAAGAAAAATACATAATCTTATGTCCATCATCTGACCTTCCATCTACACTTTCAAGTCTGACAAACTAATGAGACGGTAGATTAAATGCAAAAATGGATTTATTCCCTAGTGTTGAGGAATAGGTCTTGAGGAGAGTCTCTTAGATAAGGACTTTGAGTGATGTTTTGACTCAACTCTCATTAAATACATTACACTTTAACTGTCATATCCTTATACTATATGTAAAAACAAAGAGTCTGACAATTAGAGAAGTTGGGTTCCCATTGACTAGAGCTTGGTTGAGTTTAAAATTTTAGGACCATTAAAACCTAAGATTCTTAACGAGGCAAGTCTTGAAATTCATACATGCACAGTCAGGGATTCAACCTTCTAACTCACTAATTTGCTTGGGGACAAGCAAAGAGCTAAGTATAGGGGTGTGATGAATCCATGATTTATCTATTCTATATGGATGTTTTAGTAAAATCCCCTTAATAATTCACTAATTAAACTCAGACAAATTAATTAACATTTACTAATTGTGCTAAAAGTGGGGATAAATCCGTAAATAAATAAGCCTTTTTTGCCCAGATTGAGCTTATTATTTTATGTGTAAATAAACCCTATTTTAACCTAATTCTTTCTCAAAATTATTCTCGAATTAATTAAATAACATTACATCGATAATGTAAATCTATAAAAAGGCAATATTAAAAGAAATAATAAAATAACAGACATTGTATATTTTGTATATATTTTCTCTTTGTTGATTTTTATTTTATCTTTCTGTAAGCCACAAAAATTCATAAAAATTAGATTAATTGAGTATATATTGTATATAAATTAATTTAATAATTAAAATCAAGTTAAAAATAGAAAAAAATCACAAAATGCAAAATTGTGGTATTTTATTATCCATAGAGTACCTCCAAAAATACTTTTTGTATAGTTGACCTCTTTTGATTTTGAATCCTTCACAAAAGTTGTAGTCTCATCGAGACAAACAACTTTTTGTGTTGATCACTTTTTGATTTGACTTCATTTGTTATTTCTTCTAAAAAATTCTTTTAATTTTTATTTTATTTTATTTAATTTAATTTTTAATTTTACTTTTCCTTTTTATTTATTCTATTTAACTTTTATTTTTTTTTATTTTTTTCTTTCCTCTCTTTTCCTCTTTATTTTTTCTCTTTCCTCCTTTTTCTTTCTCTCTTCTCCCCCCCCCCACCCTTTCACCCCAGCCCAGGTCACATGTCGGGCACATGACCTCGCCACCCTCTTCCCTGGCACATACGTCGCGCGTGCCCCCTCTCTCCTCCCAGGCAGGTGTTGCATATGCTGCCCTGTCCCTCCTCCTTCATGCAACCCATCTCCTCCTTGCTACCTACGATCAGCTCCTCCTCCTCTTACCATCGCTCTGCATCCCCTTCTCGCATAACCCCCACCTCCGCCACCTACAAAACCCTTGCCTCAACTCCTTCTCGAGCTATCTGCCATTTCTAAGGTAAGAGGGAGAGATAGAGCTCAGGAGCTCTGACCGGTGACAGTAGTGCACACCTTCGAGCAAAGACCCACCAAGGGACTGCTCATTTCCTTGTCGCAGCCTTATTCATCGTTGCTCAACTCAGTCGTCAGTTGCGACCTCGAGCAAAAACTGCGACCGAGCTTCGCCTCCGGTCGCTCCCCAAGCTTCCTTCACTTCTGTTTGTAGGCAACTCAACTCCAGTAGGTAGGTTTTTCCGCGCTACAGATCGGAACCCAAACACCCATCCTCGAATCAACTTGATCGACCCTTCTTCTTCTCCTCCTCCATTTCCTTTCTATCTCCCATGTCCCCTCATCTCAAGCCTTGCACAGGCCGAAGCTCCGCTCCTATTCCATCGCCCTCGCATGGAGCTCCCGCCCCCTTCCGCGTCTCTGATTTTCGCTAACCATCTGCATATCGCACACCACCCATCCTTCGACCTCTGACTCCCCTTCGTCGCTCACGCCTCGTCGGGCTGCCATCTTCTCCACGCTCCCATTGCACTTCTCTAACAGCTCCGCAAATCGCGGAGCACCTCGCCTACAACAGCTCGCACCGCCACCGCGCGCGGTGGGCCACCTACTATCGTCGCCCCTGGGTTCAGCTCCACCTATCGCAGCCACTGTGGAGGACCTACTCTGCCAATCACCCTCTGCCTCGCTCGCCTCTGTTGCACCTCGATGTGACCCTCGGTCATGTATCGGCTAAGACGTAGCTCCACCTCGTCGCTTGACATCCTCTGCTTCCCATCACCACCAGCCAAGGGATCGGTTCTGCCTCGACTCGCCATCACCTGCAGACACTGTTGTATCAGGGGTCATCTCTTGATCCAATCGTTATGAAGGTTCCACATCTCCCCTCCCAAGCCTCCATCCATCCCTAGAGGCTCGGGACCATCGAGCCCCTCATCCCTCTCCACGTGGAGCATATTTACCCGAGCCTCAGCCTCTACCCCCAAGCCTCTACGTCACGTGCTACGCACATGCGTGTGTGGGCTTATTGCGCATGTACCCTTAGATTTCTAGATATTTGTAAAAAATGCCCACATCCACAAGTAGCATGTGCGTTGTGCGTGGTACCTTGGAAAATTTGTGCAAAAATCCTTGTGGGTTTTATGAATTACAGATAAGTCCTCCATGGAGTGTTTTGAGAAGAAAACTCGTATTATTACTGCATTTTAGTCTCTGAATTTCATTTGAGCATAACTTTCTCATACAAACTCTGTTTTTAGCATATAATATGTTGTTTTAAAGCTTATTCGGTACTCTATAACTTTATTGGATTTGTGGACTGATCAGATATTAGTTGTTGATGATAATTATTTGAGGAATAATTTGACAGATGCAAGCAGACTTATTGATATATTTGTGCCTTTTCTGATTGAGAAAATCTGACTTTTTCTGCAGGAATTAGATTGCGGGGACATGAATTCGATTGATTCTCTTACATTAATTTTGATAATCTTTGTAGGGAATTCAATTTAGGAGAAATATATCTTAATTTTCGATGTTTTATGCAATTAAATTTCATTTATTTGAGGATTAAAAGTGGGAGAGTTATGAGATCACTATTTAAGGATTATTTTCTATCTCCTTATCAATCATCTAGCTTGCAGCTTGGATTCGTTCTAATAGATATATTTCTTGAATCACTCTTATTTGATATGTGATTTTATTTTGAGGATATTGATTAATTTATTTGGAATAGAAATCGACATCACAAATCCTATGATCAATTGTCCCCTCTCTGTTTATTTTCTTCATATTGCATTTTCCTCATTGCATCTCATCTCATTTCATTTTAATTTCTGACAAGGATATTAATCATGCTATAAATTAATTATTTAATTTAATTTGAAACCACACAACTAAAAATCAGCGTTCTCTTTGTTCGACCTTGGTATCTTATCAAGTAAAAATTTTCTACAACATTCAAAGATTGTGGTTTTTGACGAATCAAAATATGTCTCCTATACTACAATTATCGATAATTAAAGAGGCATTTTTCGAGTTCATCAAAGGGCTTATTCTCATCTTCTATCCGTATACCAAATGGAGAAAGGCATATTATTATAAATCACCTTTACAAAAAACTTCCCCCATCTTTTCAAAAAAAAAATTCTTCCATTATCCAAGCATAAAAACAAACTTATAACTGGCATCATTCCTTTTTGCCACCGCTGCTCCCCTAGAAAATGAAATTCTTGATGAGTTTAGGCAATCTTGGCATGGTTTCCTCCTTCACCAGCTCTACCCATGCACCTACTTCAACACATCCCAGATCTCCTTCTCCAACAGTTCCCAAGACTCCTTCTCCCGCACTTCCAGCTTGGACTCCTCCGTGGAAGTGCAACTCTCCAAGATGGACGTAGATAAAAAAAAGATGGAAGCGTACCTTTCCAAGTATTTATCCTCTCACCTCTTTAAGATAATACCTCTTCCACTTCCCATCCCATGGGTTAAGCTAGGATTATTAGGGGGAGCTTGATTAAATTGATATCAGTATTTTGTAAAAAAAAATAAAAAACCAAATATTTTTCTTTACAGATTCAAAAAATGTATCAAAAATACATTTATATTAGTTAAATGAAAATTATAGAATTAAAATTAACACATTTAAACAAAATGTAGATTTGATTATGCATGTCTTATTAACATGTTCATCTTTTTACTTGAATAAATCACGTCAACAAAAAAATAATATAGATTTTAATCATATAAAATAGCTTAAATTTAAAAGACTAGAAGAGATAGGTTTCGAACTCACTTGAATGTGAAGTTACTTAACTTGTGTATGTTGTGATTGTATATCATATTCATCAATAATTGGATCTGTTGATAATTTCCTACAACATCTTTCTCTATATACATAAAAAGTAACTCTTAGAAAAAACCATTGTCCATCTTATAACCAATCCTTTGTGGTTGAAAATACTCCTTTTGTTGTTGTAATCAAAATATGTAAGGTTAGCACAATGTGGATTAATGTACGAGATTTCGAGTCATGATGTAAACAACTCAAGATTTATGAGAAATATTATGTGTTGCACTAGTATTTATACTTGAAATTATTATTTAATATTATAACTCTTCATCAACGTTTATTATAGGTTATTTTATCAGGATTTGAACTAATCGTCACGAAGGATATTTGTTCAAATTATGAAACAATAACATTGATAATGCATTGTTATATCAACATCGCCTACAATATATCAATGCATATGACATTTGTTACTTATTTCAAGTATAAAAAGATCATTCCAAAGATAATACTTGTCGTTAAGTATTTAACAATGGACAATATAATAATGAGTTTAAAAGTATTGTTATTGTAGACTCATTTTTTGCAACGACGATAACATGTACAAAAACTTGAACTAATGCTCGATTAATGTTTGATATTAACACAATGACATGATTTTGAACTAGTTGGGTTAATGAAAAGTTATTCCAAAAATTCAAAGAGAACGTGATTTAGGATTTAAGAAGTAATATTTGGTATTGAAAAAATCTAAATGTTTATATAAATTACGATAACAATTACATGTTACTCTAGCCATGATATAAATGCAAGCCATTGTGATATTTAATAATACAAAAGTTTGAAACACAATCACAAACTTACAAGTATTGGTTGTATTTTTTTAATAAGTACTTTGATTCATGCAACAATCTATATATACTATTTAATTTAGCAATTAATACATGGTAAAGACTAGAGAGAGGAGAGCATTACACAAAAAAGGCATATACTTATTCCAGCACGGCCTCGCATGGACATCTGTCTGATTTAAATGGCAGGGAGGGTAGTAATTGTTGTCAAATGTTGGTCTCAAATCGGAGGATATTAGTATGTCTTTTTGTATAGAATTTGACCTTGCTTGTCATATAGTCTATACTATAGGCGGAAATATGTTTTATGTAATAGATACTTAATATAGGGATAAAGAATGGAATAAACTATTTATATATTGATGGATGAATATAATTTTTTTATAGCAAGGAGGTGTATGAAGATGGAAGAGATTCCTAAAATATTAGGATATTTCAAAATGGCAGGGCTGCGTCCCCTCTTGCATATAACGCTCGGATTTGAAATCGAATCCGACCCTATTAGGGTCCATATGTTCCGATAAAAACTATCGATCGATATTAAATAATGTGAATCAATCCATAGGTCGTAAACCAAATTTCATTTAGTCCAGTCGATCAAAAATCGATTGCATCGTAATTCATGTCAACAGAAAAGTTGTGATGCAGTTGGAACCACAAAAATAAACTGAGATCATCATAAAATTCATATCGTCAAATCGAAACTAATAAAATCGATCTTCATTAATCGGAGGTCAGTTGACCGTTTCAATCGCAGAATATAATCACAAGTCAAAAACCATATCTCAGTAAATTATCGGATTCATCTTCGATCAAAAGTATATGAATATTATACTCATTTTGATCGTTATTTAGAGACGGTCAAAATGAGCTATTATTCATCTGAATCTGAGATTCGAGATGGAAGTTGAGATGACTTCGAGATTTCATATAAGAGAGAGATAAATGTTTTTGAGTAAATTACAAAAAAAATCCCTGAACTATACACCTTACTTCAATGTCATACCTGAACTTTAAAAAGTAACAATGTGATACCCCAACTTTAAAATTTATCTCAATGTGATCCCTGACTATTGAAATTTAAGGTTAAGATGATGAAATAATCAACTAAATTTCTATAGGGACCACATTGAGATAAATTTGAAAGTTCAGGTACAACATTGTTACTTTTTAACGTTCATGTATGACATTGAAACTAGGTGTATAGTTCATGGTCTTTTTTGTAGTTTAGTCAATGTTTTTTTAAAACAATAAATGTCATTTCTATCCCAACACATTGCCCTCTTTTTCCTCCACTTGTCAAGACCGAAAGTCCCCTTTCTTGTTTATATAACACCCTCTCCTCTCTTTTCTTTTTCCTCAAAATCTTTTTTCTAATACCACCGAAGAAGCCCCTACAGGTGGAGATGATGCCATCTTCTCTCCTTTAGTTGTTGTTGTCCCTTGTTGCTATAGCAGTTGGGCTATTGCATTGTGCTGTCCCCTTATTCCTACTAGAGTTGCTATTCCAGCAACTCAAGAGCTGCTACCGGAGCCTCTCCCCTCCTGCTAGAGTTGTTCCAAGCACTTGGAATACTCCCCTAGAAAAACCGATCCACATGATGATGCATGTTGTTGTCCTAGAGCTGTTGCATGCATGATCTTCCTCAATTTTGAAGATCATCAACGGTACAATCCAGTCCACTTGTTACCACCATCCATGCTTCCTAAGATCCAATTCAAAATCCTTCTTTATATACTGATTTCATGTTCTAAAATGAAAAATTAGAGGTGATTTGCATACCATTAGTTTTGATTTCAAACCACTAGTAAGCTACAGATTTCATGCTTAAAAGATGATGACTTGGGGGTATTTTACATGCAATTGAGTCTCTAATTTCAGATCACTAATTAGCTACATATTTCATGCTTGGAATATGAGAAATTGTGGGTACTTTACATGCAACTGAGTCTAGAATTGAACTTAAATTCAGATCTAATGAGTAGCTTCTAATATCATGATATAAAGAAGAAAAGTTGGGAGAAATTTGCACTGATTTGAACTAAAATCCAGATCCAATTAGTAGCTTCTAATCTCATGATTTTAAAAATGAAAACGTTGGAAATTTTGCATGAAATTGACTCTAAATTGCAGACTTAATCATTAGTATCTATGAATATCAGTGCTTTAAGAGACTAAGGAACTTAAGTGATCCACATTACTCTGAAATCCTTGAGATATTTGGTTGTTATGAATCAACGATGACCGATATTTGTACCGGTCATGGTGACCCTTACACCTGACTATGCGAGAGTGCGGGACCCTCAACTGAGAGGGGGTTGGGAAGCCTAATTAGAGCAGTGACCGTCTAATGCACATGTCTAGGATCCCAGTCTCTTGCATGGTTTTTCGCGAGCTCGCAGTTTTTACACGTTGTTGGGATCCAGGTGTTTTAGTTTAACCAGTTCTGCTGATCATGTTTTCAGTAGGGTGTCTAAGATTGAGGACTACCAGATCGTTTTACCAGTACACTGGTCGGGCCGGACTAGAGTGAGCCGGACCGGAGAGTCTCTCCCACCCGTCTTAGAGGCGTAGTTGGAGTATGCCTAGCCTTCTCCTATACTGCTCTTCCACTGTGAAGGCAAGACAAAAGAGTCTCTTAAGAGGTTCCCACCGCTTGAGTTTGGTTGTTATTCCGCCAAAAGATCCCGGCAAGGATAAAGTTTAGATCATGGAAATCATCAATCACCAACTTTAATAAGATCTAACATCACATCTTTCATCTCACAAGAGTGATAAGGGAAATAATTTAGAATTAGATCACATATTCCATCATAAACTTATAATGAAACATGGTAAGTATTAAGTGTTGAGAGTTGAGGTGTGGTAAGGGGAAAAAGGTAATTCATATATGAAATAGCTAGAAAATCAATTTTCTGTTCAAGCAGCTTAAAAGTCATCACCTATCTACTTGTTTTCTTTTGTAACCCCTTAAATAGCTATTTATTTTTAAATAAATATGGTTGTACTCAACTTTTGTTGACATCTGCTTGTTCCTAATACGGATGGCAGGGAAAGCGCCGACGACACGGTAATCTGACAATTGGACTTTTAGCTTCTGAGGTTCGCACAGTTTCATTTTGACGGTACACATTATAGAATTGTATAGATAGTAGGGGTGCTAATCGAATACTTTCGAATCCACCAAAATTCTGATTTAATTCATTATAAAATTTCCGAATTGAATCTTGAATCGAATGTCAAACAAATTTACTAACTTAAATTTATATTCAATTCATTTTGAGTTTTGAATATTCAAATTCGAATCGATTTATTTTGAATTTGAAATATTAATCGATGTTTTAGAGTTTATATAAATAATATTATATGAAGAATAATATAATATGAATTTTTTATTTTATAATTTTAATTTTGAAAATATTACTAAGATAAGTTGAAAAAACTATAAAATCAAGAGAAATAACAAACTAAAATAATATAGTGGATAAAAATACATAATTTTTACAATTATGTGTCATTTACAATCTAAATATAATCTTTTTTCTATGATGAAGAAATGTATAAATACAATATAATTATATGAGTATATCAAAGAGACAGAATATCGTTGACGAAAAAGCTGAACACATTATAACTAGCATTGCATGTAAAGTAAAACAAGATCAAACTTATATAGAAAATCGATACAAATTAATATTATTATTTGAAATAACGGAAATAGTAGAAAACAATGTATCAAAATAAAACTCTTCATTAAACGTGAGGATCTTCAATATCAGAAAACTAAGTCATGAAAATGAAATATACGAATTTTTGATGTACAAAGGAACAACTTACAATTATTTTGAGGAGAACTTGTACATTACTCACGTGATGATAAATGTCGCCTTGAAAATGACAATCAACATAGATTCCTATGCAAGGAAAATCAAAACAACAAAAAAGCAAAGAATATATATCTAGATAAATTTCAAATCACAACAAGTATTTTGAAGCTCGAAGTAGCAAAATCATCATTTTCACGTGCTAGGACAAAGTCCACCATAATCTACCATGGGGTTTTATGATCTTTGGTAGATAATGAAAGGGGGAATGAAAAAAGTAGTGTAAGGAATGTGGAAACACGAAAATAAATGTGTGAGTGAGGATTGAGGATAATAATCTTAAACATGTGACCTTTCCTAATATATTTTATGTCTAATATTTTTACTCTTTTTATATTCGATATTTAGTCTTTAACTAATAGGATTATACATAATTATATATACATATTAATTTGGGTATGGCCTAGAGTGCTTTGTTTCCTCTTAATGCCTTCAATTCTGAATATCATGCTAATAATGATTACTATACTTATACAAAGCAACCCATACCTAAGATGTTGTCATTAGGCGAAAATAATAAGTAAAATAGGAACTTAGATGTTTTGTATAACAGATGCATGAAGGACCCACATCTCTAACTCATAACATATTATGCAGTCAAGCCACTTGAACTTGGTTATAAAGAGGAAAGGAAACAAATTGGATCTCATTAGGGGGCATAATGTTGCATATACACGTCACACGTTGACAAGTCGTGTCGGTGTATGATAAATCATATCAATGGAGCATGGATACGATATAAGTTTAAAATTAACCACTTAATCACTGTAGTAAGTTGGTTTGAGAGTATCTTTAGTTGCTTGCGCATGTTATGCTTAGTAATATAACGCAAATGATAAATCTTTCATTGTAAATTAAACGTAGTAACTTTTAAGTACATATTCAAATATTCTTTTCTGCATCTATTTATTTACAAATGAATTCGAATAAACACATGTTAATATTTTGATGTAATTATGCTACAATTCCTTGCACAAGAATATTCAGAAAAGATTCTAATCGGCCCATAGTGGTTGTTACATGTATGTATGTAAATATGTATGTATTATACGTATATATATGTATGTACTATGTATATATATACAAATACATGGACACACACACACACACACACATATATATATATATATTTGATGCCAAAGGGGGTGATCTCCCAATTAGGGAGTCACCACTAAAAATATATATTATATATATAATCAAATTTACACCGATCATTATCTAGAATCCCACAGACTCAATAGAGCCCTATAATGTGAAACAACGTTTTCTGAGTAAAAAGATTGATTCTTGAAGAGCAATTCATTTCTTGCTAGTCAAATTGTTCAGATCACCGCAAAAGATTCTGAGATGTCGTCCGTGGAATTTCCTCCCACCCTCCCGATTTCCTCCCAGAAGTTCATTGATACACTCACATCGACCCACGAAAAAGCCATCTTCCTCCAAACCTTCATTGAAACCTCACACTTGAAGAAAAGATGCTCTGCGGTCTCCGCGTGTTCACCACACCTATCACAGCTCACACCCTGTGTCCCCAGTAAGTTCGCCCTCCCAACTCTGCCACAAAATTTATTTTTCCCGAGGCAACATAAGAAAACTTTTATCCTGCTTGGTATCTTGCTCGCTCATATAATCTTCATATCATTGCAGAATTCTGGGTCAGTTGTTTCCACTCCACCGCTTCTCAACTCGCCATATAACTGTTTGACTGAGAATCTGGAGCCCAACCATATATAATGGTCTCTGATCATAGAGAGATCACCTGAAAAGTGAGCCGCATCCAAAAGACTAACCAACTCCTCCCGTCTCCTATCTGAGAGGGTCACAGAAAAAGGTACCCTCCACTCTCCATCCTGCACATATTCTCTCAAATAGGCCTCCTTCGATGCAGCCATCACGAAGAGTCTCGGAAACTGCCTCTCTAGAGGCCTTCCCCCGTCCAATCATCTCTCTAAAATCTGAAATCCCTCCCGTCTCCCACTCGACGCGTAAGCCTACGGGAAATGTGCCTCAGCACCTCCCGTACCCCTTTCCATAAAGGAGACTCAAATCAAGTAACACCATCCACTAGGGCCCCTTTTAACCCATAAATATTCCTCAGCAATATAGTTGCCAGATCTGCAGATGAACCCCGAATTCGCATCACCCATTTAGCCAGCAAAGCCTTGTTCATGCATTCCAAATCTCGCAAACCCAAACCTCCCTGCTCCTTAGATCTCATGATCTCTTCCTGGGCCACCCTACGCATGCCTTCCTTTTGTTGTTTTCCATCTGACCAGAAGAAACGTCTCATCAACTTTTCAATCTTCTTTCTAACCCATGCCGACAACAGTCTTGTTGAAAAAAAGAAATTTGGAATGGAGGATAGGACATGTTTTAACAAAACCAACTTCCCACCTTTAGATAAGGAGATCGCCTTCCACCCTGCCAGCTTACTCTCTATCTTCTGGATCACGGCATCCCGGTCTGCTACTTTCAATTTACTTGCCATTAGCGGGAGGCCTAAGTAAGAAATCGACAACTCACCTAACAGACAGCCGAGCATCGTTGCTATCCTGATCCTCTCTTCATATTGAATCCCAAATGTGATGATGACTAACTTTTGCATGTTTATCTCCAACCCCAATAGTCTACTAAAGATATCAAGTAACTGGGCCGATCTTCCCATCATCTCCTCCATTCCATCTAAAAAGAGCACAATGTCATCAGCATAGTGTAGCAAGGGTGCACACACACACACACACAAAACACACACACATATCGTCCATCCGAAAACCTTCACACCAGCCACCATCAACTGTCTTCCTGAACATTATTGTCAATGCATCCACCACCAACACAAAGAGCATGGGTGCCAAAGGACACCCCTACCCCCACACCTCTCTGCGGTTGGAAGAGCCCCCATCCAGCCTCCCATTCACTAAAACTAAGAGGGAAGATGTAGTAATAAACCTCTTCATCCACACAATCTAATCAGTCCGGAATCCTCTTCTCCTCAACGATAACCAAAGGAATCTCCAGTCCACACAATCATGAGCTTTTGCAAAATCAATCTTCCAAAGCACACATCTTGCTCCCATTCTTCTCCAATCAAGGCAAATCTCTGATGCCAACACTAGCCCATCAGCCATTTGCCTTCCCGGAATGAACACAGATTGGTCCTCTGTCACAATAGGATCCATCACCCCCTTGAGCATGTTAGCCAACTCTTTTGTTACGATAAGGTAGATCCCATTTGATAAGGCAATCGGTCTGAAGTCTTCAATTCTGGTCGGTCGGTCTTTCTTCGGGAGCAAGAATAACAGTGCCATGTTAACCTTCTCAAAGTTCATGTTCCCTTCTCTGAATTTCTCAAGCACCTCCACAATCTCACTCTCCAGTAAGTCCCGAAACTCTCTATAAAAGAAGATTGGGAATTCATTCGGTCTCGGTGCACCATATGCATTCAAGCCCCAAACAGATGTCCTTATCTCTTTCTCTGAAAAGGGTGACACTAACTCTGTAGCCTGTTCGAGGAAAGCGATTTCACCCCTCTCCCCCGCCAGCCCCAACCTTCCCCTCGTCTTTCCCGTGAAGCATCTACGAAGTGAGCCTCTCAACGCAATGTCGAGTTGCATTTCCTCGGATATCCTCTGCCCACCCACCTGTAATTCTGTGAGATAATTCCTTCTCTTTCTGCCCGAAGCCATGGAGTGAAAGAATCTGGTGTTCGCATCCCCTTCCCGTAGCCATTTCTGTCAGGATTTCTATTTCCACTCCACTTCTTCTTTTTGATATTCCAGCAAAATCACCTCTAATAGCCTGGATCTTTCCACCCATTCCTCATGGTCCAGCCCTCTCAGGTCGTCCAACTCATCCATATGCATATCCTCCACCTGCGCCTCACCTCTCTTCTCCCTTCTCTTCTTTCTCACCTCCATCCTGAACCCCTTCAAGAACGATTTAAATGACTCCAACTTAGATGCAAGTCTACAAATCGTCGAGCCAACTGGAGTCCACCTCATCCACAATTCTACCACCGTTTCCTTGAATCCCTTTCCAACAGCCATGACCGATCAAACAGGAAAAAGAATGTGCTTCTTCCCTCCTCTCTGGAAGACCAACAATAGGCGTATGATCCGAATGGGCACGCGGGAGAGCCCAAACCTGCGAGTGCAGAAATTTTTCCACTCCCTCAACTAAGAGCAAGAACCTGTCCAATCTCGACCTTGACCGTGCGTTACGCCATGTGTAAGCGCACCCAGTTGCATCCATGACTATTAAGCCAATACTGTGCACCGGCTCCAAGAACTCTGTTGAGCCGACGTCCTTCCCTCCTCCCCCTCTCCGCATGTTTCGAGGTAGTAGCGTAATGTTGAGATCTCCCCCCAGTAGCCATACCTCATTGAAGAAACCCAGGTACAACTGCGTCAAGTCTGCCGCTAACTGGCCCCTCACATTTCCACGGGGACCATAAACATCAGTCACTGCAAAGGAGAAATCTCAAACCCTTCGTTTAAGACAAACCGTGAACGAGAAGGATGACCTCTATCTATCAACCAAGTCAAAATCATCTTTCCTCCATGCAATGAGCATGCCACCCACCTCGCCCTGTGCCTCCAACTCTGCGACCTCAGAAGTATTTCCAATGCCCAAGTCACGACCAACTTCTACCAAACTGCGAGACATCTCAGTCTCCTAGAGCATGTAGATGTCCACATTTGCATCACGAATCAAGTTCCCTACACCCAAGTGTTTTTCAAGCCTGCCTAGGCCCCTTACATTCTAAGAAAGAATTTTCATTTATCAACCGCAGAGAGCATCTTAGGTGCACACGGTTGCACCACGCCCAAGCACTCGGCTAAGCTATGATCCAACAGACTGAATCGACTTGGCTTTCCCCATTGTGTGTCACCACCCTCCTGTCTCTAGCTCATCTGACCCGGCCCCTCTATCTCGACCATTACCACGGCCCTACTCCTCCTTCTGATTTGCTTCCGCGCATCCCTTTTCTCAGAGGGACAACCAATCCGAGCCCCCTATTCGGATCAGATCTAGCCTCTTCTTTGGAAGAACTCTCTCTTCTTGGCCAAGATGTTCCCTTCAGTAAGGCTTCCACCTCGCCTTCAGTGACATGCAAACCTTCTCCAACCTCTGACCCCTTCCGACTATAAGCACCAGGCTTCTCTGCATCGTAGTTCCTCTCAGCATCCGGCTACGCCTTTGTCACTCCCCCCTAACTCCCCAGCCTTCTAGCCAGGCCCCGCCACCCTTCGTGTCCTCCAAGCTGACAAAATCTTCGATCCTCCGAGCCACCTTGCCCTTCCCCCTCCCGCGCTAGGTTACGGATCTCCTAGCCCTCCGAGCAATAACCTGTTTGCCCCTCCCAATGGACTCCCAACACCCTTTCCAAGCCCCCAACCATCTGGCCGTCTGAGCCCGTCCCTCCAGTGGATGCCCGAGCACCCCTATCCTGACGCAAAACCATTTCCAGGTCCTTTGCCCTTTCTATGTGTCTCTCCATCTTCCCCATGCTGCTCTGGGGGTCTTCCTTAGCGCCCATATCACTGTTGCCAACCCACTCCCCTTCACAGCAAACACTCCCTAACGTGTTGGAGCAACCTTCTGCCATGCTCCTGCTCCTCGTTGCTGCCTTCTGTGGTTGAACGCCCATTTTGATCTCAAATCCATCACGATTTCTCCCCGTGATATGGAGCTGCCACGATCAGTATGCCCAGATTCATCTCTTGCCGTAATCCATGTATGGATCACCAGGTCTGGTGCATTGATTAGGTTGGAGTCAATGCCCATGTGTGGGCCATGTTTTGCTTCCAAAATCTTTAATGGTTCCACCTCCTGCATGGACCCCTCTGCCAGGTCTAACCCCCTCAAAATATTTAATGCTCCTCCACGTAAATTAGTTAATGCTCCTCCACATTTTGCATGTCCGGACGTAATTTTCCTCTTCAATGCTCCAGCAGGGAGTGCTAACGTTGCCGCAGGTTTCGTCCTCGAAATTGGAAACAGATCCTTTGTGATTACGTGTGGTATTCGAGGCATCACTTTTGGAAGGAAGCGTGTAATATCGTATGTCTGTTTTGCTCCTTCAGCCACCGATTGCACTGCCAACCAAGGTTGTACCGCCTCCATCTGTGTTCGAAGAAGGCCTTGCGCGTGAAATCCAACCACCCTTGGCACGGTCTGAGCCACCATCACCACCTCGATGTCCAGGTCTACCCTCAATGACACACCTTCCTCCAGCCTAGCCATACTGGGTTGAATTTCCGTACTCGGACCACCAGATCATCCCCGTATCCCGCCTCGCAGCTGCTGGATAGAATCTCGACCACCAGTACCACTGAAGCAAGAATATCCCGAACTTCCTCGGGCTTTCTCCATACCAGGGGGATGTATCCGCACCAGCTCCAACCCACGCAAGGCCAGACGACCATCAAACAGACTCGACGGACGCCACTGTAGGAGGGTCTGTTTGTTTGAACTCATTCACAACAGTACATGTGACTCGGGGATGGTAAGTCCACGCACCAACACTCTCCACGAACTCAACAATATGAGAACCACGCCGAACCTCCCCTTCAAAGCCGCTCCCACATCTGAAGTACCCAATAGTAGAGGACAAGATCCTCCCCCTTCACCGATGAGAACCACACTTTCCTGGACCGACGGAGTTACTATTTTGTGAGGGCAAACCCTCAAACTATGAGCAAAACCTCGGCAACGAAAGCATCTCAATGGCCCCCGACAAGATGCTGCCCGGTGTTGGAGGGAGCCGCAAACGAAAGTAACCGTTGCCGAACGGTTTACCTTCATGTCCCATGCGCTTGCCGCCACTACGAGCCTGGTCACCTTGCAACGACCTCGCCACGACCTCCATGATGCGAGGGGAAAACCTCGCATGCCTACTTGAACAGACGAGGACCCACGGTGGTCCATTGTCGTCACAACCCCCAGAACCCTCTCCAGCCCTCACTCTCCCTCACTCAATCTCCACAACATATATACATATGTGTATATATATATATGGATAAAATGGGGCTGCCCCCTTGGGGGTAGCTAACTTGCCGCCCCCCCACGTCATTTTGCTTTTTTTTGGAAAATTTCTTCTGTGGATTTTCATTAATATATCCATATATTATGTCATTCAAATTTCGTGCGAAACAGAGACTCCTACGACCTCCATCCAGAAGGATCGTTTTTAGCAATTCTGTTACCGATAAAAAAATGTTTGTCTGGATGGAGGCCGTAGGAGTCTCTGTTTCGCACAAAATTTGAATAGCACAATATAGTGATATAGCGATGAATATTCATAGAAGAAATTTTCAAAATAAAAATAAAAAATAGGTGAAATGGCACGAGGGGAGCCAGGTTAGCTCTCCCTTAGGAGCAACCCCATTGAACTCTCTCTCTCTATATATACACATACACACATATATCGATTCGAATTATTATCGAATGAATTCATATTAATTTAGATTCGATTCAATCAAATCCACAAGTTAAATTCAAATTCAGTTCATTTGCTTTCAAAATGAACTTTTTTTTTTCGAATTTTTATCGAACGAATCCTAATCAAATTCAAATGATTTGGTCCAATTAGCAACCCTAATAGATAATGTAACTCTCTGTGCTTTGCTGCTCTTCTATTGTATTTTGGGATACATTTACATAATGAAAATATTTTTTATTTACTGTGATGATCATGTGATCCGGGTTACCTGTTTACACTTTACACAACATTCATAAGTAAAAATTTGATTGATCGTACAAAATTACGAAAATGAGGGGAACTTTTTCGCGATTGAATGATATTCACACTTCATTTAACCATTCATATCACAACACGTGCTATTGCGGAAACATTTGTATATTGAATGCCATTCATTTCCTCTTTCATAATTTAGTACGATCAATCGTAAATTTACACGTGAATGTTGCATAAATGAATAACCTGGATCCCGGAGTCATCACAGGAATGGTTCGCTACACAACATTCATAATGACTCTGACCTTATTAAGTTCTCGGATAGCGATAGGTCTCTATCTTGTCGTGAGTCTGAGAAGAAATGAGTGACATTTAATACACAAATGTTTTCGTTGTGACACGTGTTATGATATGAATGGTTAAATGAAGTGTTAATGTCATTCAATCACAAAAATTTTACCCTCATTTTCATAACTTAGTACGATCAATCAAAAATTTACATATGAATGCTGTCTAAACGGGTAACCCAGATCTCGAGGTCGTCACACTGCCCCCTCTCCCTACATTAAGTGTGTTGAAGTATATTATACAAAATAAGTTTATTCCACTATTGTATCCAAATAATAATTAATTAAATCACAATTAAAAAATATAATCATGAAAAATCAACATTTAGAAAATATGTATCAACCAACATCTGAGGTGCTGATTTGGGAAAATCCGCCCACAAATATTATTCACCTCAAGTAGAGATTGTATCACTTTATAATAATTTAATACTTTTTTATAATAAAGGAAGATCTCAAGTAGAGGTTTTATTACTTTATAATTATTTAATAATATTTTATAATACAAAGGAAGACTCGAGATGAGATTTATAATACCACGTCATATTTTATAATAGTTTAATTGATTCGTAGCTTGAGATTGTATTACTTTATATTAATTTAACAATATTTTATAATACAAAGAAGATTCGAGATGAGATTTATAATACTATATAATATTTTATAATAGTTTAGTTGATTCATGGCTTGAGATTGCACTACTTTATAATAATTTAATAATATTTTATAATATACATGAAGATTCGAGATGAGATTTATAATATTATATAATATTTTACAATAGTTTAATCGATTCATGGCTTCAGATTATACCAATTTATAATAATTTAATAATATTTTATAATACAAAGCACGACTTGAAATCATATTTAAAATATTATATAATAAATTATAATAGTTTAATTGATTTGTGGCTTGAGATTGCATTACTTTATAAAAATTTAGTAATATTTTACAATATAAAGGAATACTCGAGATGTGATTCATAATATTATATAATATTTTATAATAGTTTAATTAATTCGTGGATTCATGGCTTGAGATTGTATTATTTTATAATAATTTTATAATATTTTATAATACACAAGAATATTTGAGGCAAGATTTATAATATTATATAATATTTTACAATAGTTTAATTGATTCGTGGATTCGTAGCTTGAGATTGTATTACTTTATAATAATTTAATAATATTTTATAATATAAAGGAAGATTCGAGACGGGATTTATAATGATATACAATATTTTATAATAGTTTAATTGATTCGTGGTTTGAGACTGTACTACTTTATAAGAATTTAATAATATTTTATAATACAAAGAAAGACTCGAGATGAGATTTATAATAATATATAATAATTTAATTTATTCGTGGCTGGTTTGGAAAAATACGGTATCTTAAATCCGCACATTAGGTGTCGATTTGAGTGAGATTGCTCCATATATCGACACCTTCTGGGTGCCGATTTGGATATTTCCTTTCAAATCGACATCTCAAGTAAATATTGTTGTATATTTTTTAAATATTATTTTACATACTTATTTTTTTATTATGATTAATTAATATTTATTTAATAAAAAGGTAAATATCTGCACAAAAAACTCTCTTTTAGAGGTAAAAATTTCCCAAGATACATATCTTCGCCTCCACCCACAACCGCCCGTCCGTTGCCCCACCAGGTCCACCACACACAAAACACACTTACAACAGACGCACTCGGCTTCTCCCTCCAAACCCCGAACCCTTCCAACCTTCCCATGGCTCTCTTCCTCTCCTCCACCGCCTCCCTCCTCTTCCATCCCAACCCGTCCCGCCCCCTCTCTTCCTCCAAGCCGCTCCTCCTCTCCCTCTCCACCGCCACCAAACCCCTCCTCCGCAAACCCCTCCGCGCCGCCAACAACAGCCCTTCCGATCCCAACCTCATCTCCGACGAGTGGGGCGAGAAGGTCGAGCCAGAGGCCGAACCCCACTCCGAGGCCGACCCGCCTCGTAACGACGACGAGTGGGGCTACCTCTCCGGTAACGGCACCACCGATGGGGTGCTGGAGGATAAGCTCGGTGACCTCAAGAGGTGCCTCGTGGACTCCTTCTACGGCGTCGAGCTCGGGCTCAAGGCGTCTCCCGAGGTCAGGGCAGAGATTTCTGAGATCATTAACCAGCTCGAGGCCGAGAATCCGAACCCCACGCCTAACGAAAAGCCGGAGCTTCTCGATGGGAGCTGGGTTCTGCTGTAAGCTTCTGGCTGTTTGTTGTTGGCTTGATTTTAATCTCTTTTTTAGATTGTTTGGATGCAATTTGTTTAAATTCCTTTAATATGATTTGGTTATGTAGGTTTTGGTTCCTTGTAATTGGATCCTAGTGTTTGGATTCTAAATATTTCTTTATCATCATCTTAGTTTCACAATTACATGGAAGTAATAGGAATATCTGATTCAGAGTCTCCGAGAATGAATAAGGCAGTGATATTTAAGGCGGATCTCCGTTCGGTGAAGCAACATTTATAGTTGGAGTATGCACAAGGGGTTCGGGGTCCTTGTATTGCTAATCTTTTGTTGTAAATGCTGTATTGCTATTAATTAATGAAGAATGGGTGAGGCTGGTGGTGGTGGCGAGATTTGTGGTGAAGAAGATAAGGATTGTGGTGAGGCTGGCAATGGAACGGAGACATGAAGTAAATATGCTGGAAGATTAAATGCTGTAGTAGAATAATACAGGACATTTTCGAAGAAAGTGTTGTGCATGCTGTGATAGTTGAGTCATGGCATTTGTACTATTTCTGAAATCATAATATTCCAAAAAGACCCGGAGGACATTGTTGTCAACTCAGAGAAGATGGAGGAAAAGGGGATCCTTCCCAGGCATAAAAGAGGTAATTCCTTGAAGCTGAGAAAAAAGAAACTATACTAATATGAAATGCAAGAGAATGCAATGAACCACACAAGAGACCAGTGGTGAAGGATGACTACACATGCATTAAAAGGAGCAGACAATTTTTGTTGCGAAGAGCATGGACCGACAAAATTTGATGAGATCAGTAGGAAGGCGTCAGTGGTAATGTGAAAAGAAGCACGAGAGCTGGATGTTATCCAGAAGTCTTAGCGTTGGCAGAAATTGCTTGATTACCGCAAGGGCCCAATCACCTGCATTACTTAAATACATATGCTCCATGGTAACCACAGAAATGTTACTAGAAAATACAGTCATGCCCTCAAGCTGCATGCTCACTCTATGACACTCCTTTCTAGATCTAGGCTCCCAGTATGAATATCAGAGTCCTTGATTCCTTCAGCACTAATGATACACAATTTGACAACACACATAGCACCAACCTTCCATGTCCTTCTCCACGAATTAAGCTTTTCTACCCTCTCCTCTATCCGGGAAACCTCCCTAGGCGGTAGCTCCCATCTTGGGAGGTTACCCGAGTTTGAGTTTCAAAAAAAAAAAAAATCCGAGAAACCTCCCTGACCAAGACCAGTCAAGGGTCGTAACCATAGTAGTGGCCTGATTAGAAGACAGATTTGATACATCTAACAATTAAATACACATTTATTTACGCTGATTCACATATTAAGGGATATCAAACGTCATTTGTGCTTATCATTCATAGACTGATATCGAATCATAACTGCATGCAACAACTGAGCAGATTTGATGGCTTCCCTTTGCTGGGTCGTTTGGTGGGTCCTTAGCTCATATGTTAAATTCGTCAAGGTTCTGTAGCAACTAACAAGAATTAGGGAACCTTCTTGAAGATGCGAGTCTTCGAATCACACTGTGGTTTTGAGCTATGTTGCTTTTTAGAGTGATTCTCATGCAAAACTTCACGCTCTTCTTAATAGTGGAGTCAATGTTATCAAAGGCGTAGGGTGCTCAAGGAGCTAGGGTTTCTGAAACTCCTGAGGCGCTAGGCACTCGCATGGGAACAACAAGGCATTATATTTACATAAAAAAGGTACACACATACACACCTAAATTACCATCTAATAGTAATTCAGTATATATGGGTATATGTATGAGTATGTATCAATGTATATGTATATATGTGTGTGTACACATATAGCATGTCTGTAATTATAGTAGTTAAAACTAATGTGTATGCGTAATTGTAAATGTATATGCAGAACTTGAAACTAACATATATGTGTAAATGTATGCGTATGATTGAGGACCTATACATGTGTGATATATACATTTATACGTACATGTTTATAAATACTAGTATATGTATATATGTGTACGTATTTCGTAGCACATGTAAATATGTGCACATGTATATATAGACAAGCATATATGTATATGGATGGCTGCAAGTACATATACATATGTTTTTTTTGAAAGAAAAAAAGGCCTCCACTGTGGAGCCAGAGGTGTGTGCCCAAAAACTTCACACACCTGTAAACAGGTAGTGCATCAAATAAAAAGACTATACAAACCACAATTCAATCAAGGTCCTGGCATGCACCACTACATTTTCAGCATAAAACCTATCCTGGCGAAAGATCACGCTGATTCTAGCCAACCATATGGCCCAAATTAGGGCAACACATTGCGATCTTTCTCTCTTTGTCCCCACCAGTTCTGATCAATCGAGTCCCAGAAATCCAAAGCATTCACATGGCATATGTTTCGCTTTCCCAGAAGATCCCACACCTCCGTCGAGCTCTCACAGCTGAAAAAGGTGACCATCCTCCTCCGCCTATGCCCTGCACTGGGAGCATAAAGGGTCGACAATCGAGATGATTCACACTAGTCTGTCGCCCATGGGAAGTCTCTCTCTTCTGAACAACTACAGAAAAACATTGATTCTCATGAGAATCTTCCAATTCCAAAGCCTTCTGCAATCGATACCGCATCATTCAGGGTCAAAAACCACATGACCCTTTAGCATCTTATACGTCTTGCTAATCGAAAAAAATCCCATCACACCAAATCCACCTATCTCTACCCTCAATAGGCCCCTTCACCCCGTCCAACTCCATAAGCAATGCCTGAAGTTCCTCCATGCTTTGATCAGGGAGCTTTGACAGTAAGCGGGGAAAGAAGAATGACCATCCCACGAGTCCGTCGCCAAACATCTCGAGTCATTGACTAAAGCCATCAGACGTGAGAATCTATCCCCGTGCACCCTATTTTCGCTCCAGTCATCTGTCCAGAATCTGAAACCATTGCCGTTACCCATGACCGGTCTCAAGAACGACCACATCTTCTGCACCACTTTGCAAATGCCTCTCCAGAAAAGGGAAGAGGCCTGTCCCAGATCACCCGATGTTGGAAGTAAAGATTTGGAAACATAAATCTTTCTGATCAGCGAGCACACTGGATTGTCAAACTCACCCTTGATACAGGTGATCCACTTGCCCAACAAGGCTTTATTTATCTCTGTCAGGCTACAAACACCAAGACCACCATCATCCTTGGTGCAGGTAACTGTCTCCCAATCCACCAGCGGGAACCCATTGCTTCCCTCAGAGGCAAACTGGAAAAAATGTCTCATAGCACTCTCCTCAGTACACCAACATGCGTGAGACTGGAAGATAAGAAGAAGATAGGGATTGAGGACAACACCGATTTAAGAAGCACTAATCTGCCACCTCTTGAGAAGCAAGGAGAATTCCAACCTGCCAGCTTCTGCTTCGTCTTTTCCACTACTGATAACCAATCCGCCACGAGCATCCTCCCAGTCACCAAAGGAACGCCCATGTAGTGCAAAGGCATCCGTAGCGAGCGAAGCCACCCCATGCATAATGCCATCTCCACGTCGTCCAAACAAAAGCGGCGAACTCAGATTTTCTCCATGTTAAGTCGAATCCAGAGACCGTCCCAAAAAGTTCCAGGACCTTAGAGAGACCTCTACAACTCGCCTGGACACCTTCAACAAAAAGTATTGTGTGACCTGTATATTGGAGGAGCGTGTTGAGATATTTCTTATCTTTTGTACTATTTTCCTTTTATCTATTTATTTTGTCTTCTTCATGTAATTTGCCCAATAGGTTCCTCTCCTATATAAGAGAACCCGAGGGCCCCTCATTAATCAATTCAATTCATTTCCCTTCTACATGGTATCGAAGTGACGATCCTAGATCGGAGCTTCCTTATCCCACCAAAACCCTAGTCCTACATGCCTCCTCTGGCGTCGCCCGACTCCAGGCCGTCCGGCCCCAAGCCACCGCCATCGCTCAGGCCGTCCGGGATCCTTCGTCGCCGCTCGGCCCTCGTTCGACCTCCCCTGATGCTGCTCAGGCCCTCCTCCGACCGCTGCCGCCCAGGTCGCCTCACCTTCCCGCCCGCTGTCCAGGCCGGCCAGGCCGCCGATTAGACTGTCCTAGACCGCCCAGGCCCCCCCAGGCCGCTGCTAGCCCTAGCGCTCAACAGAGATTGATGAGAATGGTTGTATGAGTCTACATGTACAACTAATCCTCCATATGATCGTGTAGATTCGTTCATATCGGTCTACTCCCCAATTGAGTTCCGTTGTTCTACCGTTTTCCCATCATATCAGAGAACAAGGGTGATATTTTTTCGTATAGAGCGTTCAAGGGCCCGACTTTCATCGCTAAGATGGATGGGACCAACTATGAGTTGTGGTCCATGCAGTTTCTCACCCACATGTAGTGCAACAACAAGGAGCACATCCTGACAGATCCAGAGCCAATGGATAAGACTGGGACAAATGCTTCTTGGAAGCAAGATGACACGTATGCACGTGTTTGTCTATGTGGGACCCTCAGCACAAAGATAGCCAATGATATTCTGAACCAACCCACTGCCAAGGCGATGTGGGACACTTTGGCTTCCACCTATTCTCAGGCAAAGAATGAGGCCAAGATTCTTCAGCTACATTTTGACATCTACAAGGCCAAGCAGAATGGTCCTCTCTGCATGTGTACTACAGTTTACTCCGTGGCATGTTTGAAAAGCTTCATAGCTATATGCCTATTACGGCATCTCTTGAGCAGCAGAAGGCATATAGGAACTCCACGATGGTTGGAGTTCATGGCCGACCTTGATACATAGTACGATGCAACTCGTACTCAGTTTCTCACTGGAGCTACCATACCTCCCATGGAGGAGGCCTATAGCCATCTCAGTCGGATCATCATGCCTCCTACGACCACTCCTCAGCCCTCGTCAGCTATGACCATGTCTCGTAACCGAGGAGTGACAAACCGATCAAGAGGACACACCCCTCATGGCAGAGGTGGTGGACGTCCGCATGGCCCTTATACCTTTTGCTGTCGATCGGGACATGCAGAGGATACCTGCTACCGGAAGTATGGATATCTTGTTTCTGGTCACGTGGTAAAACAAATTGAGCCTTCAGATACACTTGCTTCCCAGGCTGATCATCGCCTGGATTATATCGTCTCTCATATCCAAGAGATGATGATTCCTGTTGCAGGAACCACCACTACAGATACCACAGCCGCAACTAGAGCCTCTTCGAGCTCCTCAAGTATCGCTTATGCTTTCATTGGTAGTAATGGTGCGGATATGACATAGTGGATTATGGACTCCGATGTTTTTCCCATCATCTTTGTGGGGACATAGCACAGTTGAGGTCCTACATGATCGTACCACCTGGCAAGGTTGCAAAAGTCGGTAGTCGATACTCGATCGGTCATGATACTGACTAAGGATTAATCGGTAGTCGGACGATTAATCGGATTTAGTCGGGCTTTAGTCGACCTTGATTTTTTAAATATATAAATTATTTTTATACATATATTATTATATACTTGCATAGATTTACATTTTTACTATCATAATGAATCAAAAGAAGTAATTGAATTTAAATAAAACATTAAGCATATTAGAATATGTTTGCTTTTAAAAAAATAAAAAATATGGCATCTCCAAAGTAAAAACTTGTTGACTAGTGGACCTAGTCGGAATTAGTCAGTACTCGATCGGCCACTCCACTGACTAGACTAGTCGGACCTACTAGTTGGTCGGGTGACTTTTACAACATTGCCACCTGGTATATGGGTTGTTATTGCCATGGTTTGAGATTTCGCGAAATTTCGATGAAATTTCGACGAAATTTCAGTTTCGACAAGGAACCGAAATCTCGAGCGAAATGACGATATGAGGGTAGTTTTCGGTCATTTCTTCACAAATGATGGTCGACATGGGCGAAATGTTGTCGAAATTTCGTCGAAATATCGTATCGACAGGGTATCGATACGATATCCGAAACCGATATTTAAACCCTTGGTTATTGCTAATGGCGACCACTTACCCATTACAGAACATGGGGAGGTGCATTTGACGTCGTCCATGCATCTTCAAAATGTTTTATATGCTCCTGACTTTCAGATGAATTTACTTCCATTAGTCAAATTACTAAGGATCTGCATTTTGTGCCATCTTTGACCCTTCGTCTCGTGTTTCAGGACATACTCACGGACATGGTGATTGGATGTGGCCGTGAGCATTGGGGACTCTACAGTCCGATCCAACCTCCTCATACTGACGTTTCTACTATACCTATTGGACCGGTCTCACCATATCCGTGTCACCTTTATTTTGGCCACCCTCCTCTGCAGAAGCTATGCCATGTTCTCCCTCAGATTTCCATGGGATCCTCCTTCCAGTGTGAGGCATGCCAGCTTGGGAAGCATCACCGTTCCTCCTTTCCATCCCGTCAGATTCGGAGTAGTTCTCAGTTATTTGAGCTCCTTCATTTATATATATGGGGTTCGAGTCGTGTTCTGATCACCAGGGACACCGTTTTTATCTTGTTGCTGTCGAGGATTTTTTCCAGACTTTCCCGGATCTTTTTATTGAAGATTAAATTTGAGGCTGGGTCTGTGATCGAATCTTTTATTAATGAGATAAAGAATATTTTTTCTGCCAGTGTCAAATATATTCATTCTGATAATGCTTTAGAGTTCTGCACCTTACGGCTTTCTAACTTTCTTAGATCTCCTGGCATTGTTTACCAGACCTCTTGTGCCTATACATCCTAGCAGAATGGTGTTGCTGAGCGCAAACACCATCACTTACTTGATGTGACCCGAACATTGTTGATACAGAGTCGTGCTCCTCATTACTACTGGGGAGAGACTGCCCTCACAGCTTGCTATCTGATGAATCGCATGCCTTCTTCTGTGTTGGGAGAGAAGATCCCTTTCTCGATCGCGTTTCTCGAGAAGGATCTTTTCTCTCTTACACCTTGTGTGTTCGGTTCAATTGCTTTTATTCATGATGTCTCTCCAGGTCGTGACAAGCTCTCTCCCAGAGCTGTCAAGCGCGTTTTTTGTCGGCTACTCTCATACCCAGAAGGGGTATCATTGCTTTGATCCGTGAAAGTGGAAATACTTTGTGAGTGCTGACATTACTTTCTTTGAGTCTGTCATGTATTTTTCTCTTACATGCAACAGACTAGCCCCGTCCGACTCTGACGATGAGATCTACATGCCTCCACCTCCTACTGTCGTACCACCACCTCCCTCTACTCCTTTACCACCACCACCTCCACCATCACCACCACTACCAATTCCTATACATACTCCTACTGTCGTACCCATCTCATACTGTAACTTAGTTTTTGCCACGTGTTTTTACTCGCAGGTCTCACTCGGCTCCTTCTGCTCACAAGTCTTGCCCATCATCCAGCACGCCTCAGGTATGTAATGAGCACATTGTTTCTACTGATGGCAATATTGTGTTGTCTGTGCAGCAGGATTCCATACAGGATGAGCAGGTGCCCTTGGCAGATGATCTGGATGTGTCGATTGCTCTGCGCAAACAGAAACATAGGTGTGCTACTTATCCTCTTGCAGCCCAAGTTTCCTTGAGCAGACTATCAGAGGATTTCAAGAGGTTTACCTTGGCACTATCAACCACGGAGATATCACAGACTTATTAAGAGGTTCTTTAGGACAATCAGTGGAGATTAGCCATGGAGGAGGAAATGACTGTGTTACAATCACATGGTACATTGAGTCTTGTTTCTGCTCCAGTTGGCGCATCCGTGGTGGGATGAAAATGGGTGTTTACTACGAAACATTGCGCAGCTGACAGTGTGGATCGCTATAAGGCAAGACTTGTGGTACGGGGGTTCACCCAAATATATGGGGTAGACTATGATGATACTTTTTCTCTAGTTGCCAGACATTCCACTCTGCGCATTCTACTTTCTGTTGCCGCGACACGAGATTGGTCCCTTTACCAACTTGATGTGAAAAATGCATTTCTCTATGGTGATCTACAAGAGGAGGTCTACATATAGCAAACACCTAGGTTTGCTATTGAGGGGGAGTGTTAGAAGGTTTGCAGGCTTTACAAGGCTATCTATGGCCTTAAGCAGAGCCCAAGAGCATGGTTTCAGAAGCTCTCATGGTTTCAGAAGCTCTCAGACTTCATAGAGCAACAGGGGTTTGTGCGATCGACTGCAGATCACTCTTTGTTTGTGCACATGACTCAGAGAGGTACCATTGTCATTCTTGTTTACGTCGATGATGTTATTGTTACAGGGGATGACGAGCAGGGTATTCAGAGTGCCAAGGACTTCCTTGGTCAGCAGTTTGTTACCAAGGACCTTGGTAATTTACAGTTCTTCCTTGAACTGGAGTTTGCTAGGAGCCAACGAGGTCTTGTGATGACCCAAAAGAAGTATGTTAAAGATCTTCTTTCAAAGACATGCATGGTTGATTGCAGACCTGCCACTACTCCTATTGACCCAAGTATGAAGCTATGTGATGATGACACTGAGGATGTCGACAAGAGGAGGTACAAGGAACTTATTGACAAGCTATTATATGTGACTATTTCCAGGCCCGACTTATCCTTTGTCGTGAGCAAAGTGAGTCAGTTTATGGAGCATCCCGGACATGCACATATGGTTGCAATCTATATGATTTTGATGTATCTGAAGACTTCACCTGGTACGAGACTTCTGTCAGCAGAGATACATCTCTTTCAGTTACAACATGTGTAGATGCAGATTATGCTGGGTGTCCAGAGGATAGGAAGTCTACTTCATGTTTTGCAGTGTTCATAGGGAATTCTCTGATTTCTTGGAAGAGCAAGAAGCAGAATGTGATTGCCAGATCGAGTGCTGAGTAAGAATACAGGGCAATGCCACATGCTAGCACGGAGATGATGTGGGTCAGATCTGTTCTTACTAACCTGACTATAGACGCGCCTCTTCCCATTCACCTCCAATGTGACAATCATGCTGCTCTTTTCATTGCCAACAACCCAAATTTTCATGAGAGAACCAAACATATAGAAGTGGACCGTCACTACACTCTTGATATGATACAAAAGGGTCTTATTGTCACTACTCACGTCAACTCTGGAGATGAGACAACATATGTTTTTACTAAGGCCCTAGCTAGAGGACCTTATCATAGATGTTGTTCCAAGCTGAGCCTTATCGATATCTACACTCCAGCTTGAGGGGAGTGTTGAGTTATTTCCTATCTTTTGTACTGTTTTACTGTTATCTATTTATTTTGTCTTCTTCATGTAATTTGCCCAATAGGTTCCTCTCCTATGTAAGAGAACCCAAGGGCCCCTCATTAATCAATTCAATTCATTTCCCTTTTACAGAGCGGAATAGAAATCTCCTCTTGAGAATAGCCCTTGCAGATCCCCTAGACACCGCCCAGTCAATCATGATAGCCAATGCATCACTTACGAGAACAAAAAGGAGAGGTGCCAGCGGGCTCCCCTGTCTCACCCCACGTTGTGGTTGAAAGAAACCACCATTGGTCTGACCATTAATCAGTACCGCACACGAGGTAGTTGTAATGCATCTCTTCATCCGAGATATCCATATGTTCGGAAAACCTCTTCTATGTAAGGAAGCCTAAATGGACCGCCAATCGATGCCATGGCCTCAAATTTCATTGAAATTCGATCGAATTTCTGTCGAATATCGATATCCTGTCGAAATCGAAATTCGACCGAAATGATCGAAATAACCGAAATACGGGGGTCCTAGTACAAAAAATGATCGAAATGAACGAAATTTCGGTCGAAATTTGACCGAAATTCCATTTCGGTTGGTCACCGAAATGGCGACCGAAACCGACATCTAGGGCCTTGGTTGATGCGGTCGTAAGCTTTAGAGAAATCTCCTTCCATAAGACGTCTTTCGTCTTCCGTCCGTGCCAATCCGCAACTATCTCGGATGCCAATACCATACTGTCCATCAGTTGCCTACCCAACAAGATAGAACTCTGCACCGGTGAGATAATCCTACATAGGTACCTTACAACTGATTCGCTAGTACCTTCACCATAACTAGGCATGTCGCGTTCGAGAGGGCGATTGGACGAAAGTCGTCGATTCTGGACGCTATAGTCTTCTTGGGAAGCAAGAAGATGAAAGATATGTTGAGCCGCTCGAACCCCTTGTTTCCCTCTGCAAACTCCGCCATCATCTCCAAAAGCTCCATGTGGACTGACTCCTAAAACTCCCTGAAGAAAAAGATCGGAAAACCGTCTGATTCAGGACAACTGTTTGCATTTAAGCGTGTTGGGAAAAATAAAAAGAGTTGTTTATTCCTGGGAACCAAGGCTCTCTTATATAGAAGAGAGACCTATGCGTAAATTACATAAGACAAACATGAAGAAAATAAAATAAATGAAAAGATACAGAAACATAGATATATCTCTACACTCTCCCTCAAGATGGAGGATGGATGTCAATCATGCTCAGCTTGGAAGAACACTTCTGAAACAATCCTCTGAGCAAAGCTTTAGTAAAAATATCTACCGTTTGATCTCCTGAACTGATATGAGAGGTAGAAATCAAATCCTTCTGAATCATATCTCTAGTATAATGACAGTCTACCTCAATATGCTTCGTTCTTTCATGGAATGCATGATTGTTTGCAATAAACCAGACATCTTGATTATCGCATTATAACTGCATGGGTAGAGGTACATCTATATGCAAATATGCTAGCACTGCTCGAACCCACATCATCTTTGTTCTTGCTTGTGCCATAGCCTTATATTCAGATTCAACACTTGACCTAGAAAAAACCGTTTGATTCTAGATTTTCCAAGAAACAAGAGAACTACCAACAGACACCGCGAAGTAGACTTCCTGTCATTTGGACACCATGGATAGTCAACATCAGCACATGTAGAGATCGGAAGAGTTGCCCCTTTCTCGAATTGTAGTCCTGCACCTTGAGAAGATTTTAGATACCTCAATATCATATATATATAGCATCCGTGTGTACCGGTCGGGACTGCTCCATGAACTGAGTCACCCGATTCACTTCAAAAGAGATATCGGGTCTGTAGAGAAGTTTTGCCACCAACTCTCTATATCTCCTCCTGTCGACCTCATCTGTATTATCATCATACAACCTCATGCTAGGATCCATAGGAGTAGTAGAGGGTCGATACCCAATCATTCCTGTCTCAGCAAGCATGTCTGTAACATACTTCCTTTGGGTCATCAGCGTATTCCTAGTGAACTATAATCCTAAGAAATACCTTAGGGTGCCAAGATCCTTAGTAACAAACTGACGACCCAGAAATTCTTTTGCCTTCTTTATCCCCTGCACATCATCTCCTGTAACAAGTATATCATCAACATATACCATGATAGCAATGGTACCTCTGGGTGTTCTTTGCACAAACAATCCACATTTGACCTCTTAAATCTATGTCTTTCAATTAGATCCGAGAGCTTTTGAAACCATGCTCTTGGACTGTGCTTAAGACCACATATTGCTTTATGAAGTCTACTAACCTGCTGATACTCCCCCTTACAGCATGAAGGATACGGTAAGATCCTCAAGCGCATCACGGATCGTGATGATCGCATCGTATGCAATCGGGAGCGACTAGTCGCACTAGTTGCTCGATGCAGCGGAATTTTAAAATTTTTTATTTTAATGAAACCACATGATCCAAGAACCTTTCTCGGATCGTTTCATCTGAACCACAACTAGGTATTAAGGTTTACCTCTTGAAGCGTGGTTGCGATCGAGTCTCTAAACGAAGAGACCTCCTGTCTCAAGTCCGATCCAACAGAGGAGACGCTTGCGAGCACGTTGATGAGATGCGCCCTTCTCGCAATCCATGTTGATGATCCAAGCAGCGAATCTCCTGATCTCGTCACACGAGATCCGACGTCTTCTTCACGAGCGAGGCACACCGAAGGAGACGGAGATCCACTAGCAAATATTCCGGCAACATAACGACGATGCTACGGCGATGGCGACTCTCTCAAGGCTCCATGGTGGGCGGCCACAAGAGAGAGAGGGAGAGAACATTTGGCGTGTAGAGAGAGAGAGAGCATATGTCGTTGTCGTAAACTTGTTACTCGAAGAGCAAGGGGTGCCTCTTCTTATATAGGGTTTTGGAAGTCCATGCATCTCAATCCATGGACAACACACAATCAATGGATGAGATTAATTTGTGTTTCTTTCAATGGCCGTGATGTTGTTGTAAAAAATACAAGAACAATTTTTTTTGAGAGTAAAAATACAAGAACAGTTGATTTAATTAAATTAATATATATTGATAAATCAATATAAATCAATTCAAAATTAAATCACTTTGACTAGTCTTGGAGATAATGAGGAGATTGACCATATCCTCTAAAAGGGGGGGGGGGCGACTACTCCTTTGAGATGGAATAGGTCCATCTCCTCAAAATCTCATGAGATCTCATTATCTCATGAGATCTCATTATCTCATGATATCTTCAAGATTTACAACAACATTTGTTGTAAATTATTTCACAAAAATAATTCACAATTTTCTTGTGAACATTGCAATCATGCCATTGGAAAAATATGAATGCCATTCACAAATGTAAATTATATTTTTAATTAATCACCCAATGTGAATCTAGTTCACATCAATAATTAATTAACAAATATAAATCACAATATGTTCTCTTTAATATATTATAAATCGCATTTATAATATACCTGAATAATATGGATAATGCTATCCACATTATTCATATCCATGATAATTAAATCACATTTAATCATCTTGAATCTCTATTCTCATGTGCCCAAATAATATGAATCACATTCACATTATTCACATCTTTGATAATTAAATCACATTTAATTATCTCAAATAACTCTCCTTATAATATAAATCAAATTCATATTGTTCACGATAATTAAATATTTGATTATCCATTTTCTCAATGGTCGGATACATATATCAACAATGAAATTATCCATGAACTCTTTCAGGGATAATGCGCTTTCTCCGCGGATACTTGGAGATAAGGACATGGCGATTGTATTGTTCCACGTATAGTGACTTGGATATTGAGATCACATCTCAAATCCAGGTCTTGCGGACCTCCCATAGATGCTTGATTAAATCATGACCGCAAATCTAATCTTCTCATTACATCTGAATCACATTCAGATCAATGTCCATCAATTGGACTAAGATCAGATTACTTCTCTATGAGAGGAGTCACTAAAATCCACACCTGTTTCATCACTCCCTCGGAATGGAAGCGTCATGGTTATACATTCATTTATGATCACATCACCCTCAGGCATTCCTAATACCTGTACATCCTGCATACTGGAAGATCCAGAACAAACCTGAAGTTTTAGATCTCTTTTAGACTGTCTCCTTCAGGGTTTTATCATTAAGATTCTCATTCGATCATTGGGAGATGGTATCGATCATATACTTTCCAAAAGCATATATCATACCTGGGTGTTGATCATATACTTTCCAAAAGCATATATCAAACTTTACAAATTCAGTCAAGCTTCCAAAGAGAGATGCCCACGCTTGGAATTTGATTCTTCCCAATATCTCATGAGTGAGCTCATGTCTTCCGGTTCAACAATGAACTTGTATGATCCCTTTGAGAGATCGTATTATTCATATGCCCTTGAATGCACACCAACGCGCCGGTGTATAGACATTGGTTACGTCATCAACCTATTGGTCTGCCAAATGTACATACTCAAACATGTAGTAACACATCTCCGGTCAGAGGATGCGTGCCTATATCGTGACAGCATACGACATAGGTCTTTGGTTATCTCGATCTCGTTAAGTCAACTCTTTGACCTAACTAATCTGACACCTCCGAATCTCTATTCCCATGCAAAGGACCTGCATCAAGAGGTCGATCAGATATCAACCAAATGAGAGAGGATTGACACCTCCTACTCAGGCTGAAGATCATTTCTTTACAATTATTTGACGGTGCTTGATGAGTCCTCAATCCAACTCTTTAGATATTCTACTAAGCACCAGCCTCTATGATTCAATAATTGAATCAACAGCTGTATGATCATTAAGATGACCATGGTATATAACCCTAATTGTACTAAGGGACCTATCATGCAAATTAGTTATTCTTCATTTCAGATCAGTGAATGATATTTGAAATAACATTTATTGCTTAATGGCTCGCCGTGGGCTCGCATGTCCAACACAGCAAACCCCGGAGGCTGCTGCATGTAGACTTCTTCCTGGAGATCTCCATACAAAAATGTATTTCTAACATCTAGGTGATATAAGGGCCAATCACATACCATAGCAACTGAAAGAAGAAACGTAGACTAGAGTGCCGAGCAATACGAGAGAACGTGCCCGGATAGTCTACTTTATAAGTCTGTGTAAATCCTCATGCCACCAATCTTACCTTGTAGCGATCAGTACTCCCATATGCATGATGTTTAACTGTAAGCATCCATTTGCAACTGACAACGGATGCACCATTAGGGGTAGATACCAAGCTCTAGGTCTCACGTGACTGTAGAGCAGTCATCTTTTCTTCTATAGCTAGATGCCAACGACTATCCTTCAAGGCCTCCTGATAATTCCGTGGAATTTCCACGACAGATAGGGCAACGACAAATCTATGGAATTCTCCTATAAGACGATGAAAGGATACCTATGAAGCAAGAGGATATGAAGTGCATGTATGCTTTTGTTTCCGAACTGCAATGGGCATATCAAGGTCATTGGAAACCTCCTGTAACTGTAGACCAGTCTCCTGTAATGGTTCCTGCGCAGATACATCTCCAAACCCATCGTTAGAAACATTGTAATCAGAACAAACCTGAGGTGTGCTGGATGACGAGCCATGACCATGAGTAGAAGTAGGCCGACGGGTATAGAATTTTAGCAATTGTGGCATGTATGACTGCGGAAGAGAAGGTGACGAAGGTGGAGACGGTGTCGGCGGAACAACATGCATACGTGGAGGTGGTGGTGGATTGGTAGGAGGAGGTGGCATGTGAACCTCATTATCAGAGTTTGATGAAGCCAACCTGTCACCTGTAGGAGAGAAATACATCACAGTCTCAAAGAATGTAACATCGACACTAATATAGTATTTCATGCGCAAATGATCATAGCATCGATATCACTTCTGAGTCCTAGAGTACCCAACAAACACACATTTGACAGCTCTAGGAGAGAGCTTGTCAAGACTCGGAGACAACTGGTGAACGAATACGACGGAGCCAAAAACACGAGGAGTAAGTGAGAATAACTCATTCTCCATGGAAAAGGAATTTTGTCATCCAAAACGGATGAGGTCATATGATTCACCAGATAACATGCCGTTAGAACCGCATCACCCAAAAAAGAATGTGGGGTATTGCTCTGAATGAGAAGAGTCTGAGTAACATCAAGTAAACGATGATGCTTTCTCTTCGCAACGCCATTTTGCTGAGAAATATAAGCACATATTGTTTGATGAATAATATCATGGGATGAAAAGAAATATGAGAAAGCACGAGTACAAAATTCCAAAGCATTATCAGTTCTCCCAAATTTGACTGAAGAAGAGAAAACATTATACACTTCATTGATAAAAGTTTTGATCACATCCTCAGCTTCGGATTAATTCTTCAATAAAAAGAACCTTGACAAATGAGAAACATCATCAACAACATCCAGATAAAACACGTGTCCCTGGTAATCAAGAACACGACTCAGATCCCAAATATCAACATAAAATAGCTCAAAAAGGGAGCCACTGTTCCGACCCTGACGATTAGGAAAAGCAGAATAATGATGCTTTCCCAACTGACACGCCTCATACTGGAAGGATGAACTCGGTGAAATTTACTGCAAAATATGACACATCTTCTGGAGATGGAGGTGACCAAAACGCAAGTGCCAAGTGAATGGAGAGACTAGTCCCGTTGAATGAGAGGAGACATGCATAGGGTGTTTGGACCAAGCGGGAGAGACCACTGCTCACGGCCACAACCTATCACCGCGCCCGTAAGAATGTCCTGAAAAACAAGAGACGATGGATCAAAAATAGCCCGACAATGCAAATCCTTCGTAATCTGACTAATGGATAACAAATTCATATAAAAATCAGGAGCATGTAGCAAATTCTGTAGACGCATCGTGGGCGTCAAACTGATCTCCCCCAGTCATGAGTGTGATCGGGGAATGAGTTCTATCGGCTATCCATCTTCGGCTGGCTAGTTTGCGCATGATTTGTGGATATCTCATTCAAAGTATAAGCTTTAGGACATTGACTTATACATGTATATGGTGACATATAATGATATAACGAGAACATTGTGACTTTTGATGATCCATTGATACTTTTTTATACAAGTAAATGAGAAATCTATACCAATAAGAATTCATATATGTTAGTTAATAAAATCTTGATCCAATGTATGATACTAGAATTGATTCCTGATTTGTGAGGATTACTATCTTAAAATACATACTTTTTATGATTGTTTCGTATGTGAAATATTACTTATTAAGAATAATTAAATATTGAACCGGACACTTGATTTTTTTTATAGATACATCATCCTCCAACAATCTATTGATCAAATAGTGTAGGGAATGAACTAGATGGTGGAGAAAATAACCTTCTTGATGAAATTGAAGATGATGCGGTCGAAGTTAGTGATACCGAGGAAGTTGTAGGAGAAAACGAGAAAATATCGAGAAGAAATACATTATTTGTGTGGTCTTTTCTTGAAGATGCCAGTGTTAAACTTGCTAAAAATTATGGAAAGGGAGGTAAAGCAAATCAACTGCTGATAAAAACTAAATGCAAGTGTTGTGATGATGTTTTGGCTAAACTTAAGAGTGGGACAACCAGTCACATGGAGACATTTGCTTAATGTGTGCTCATATTACAAAAGTTGTGATAAAAAACAGAAGCAATCCATCATTTCTTTTAATTCAACAGAGAATGGTGAGATGCTTGGTTATTTTGTGAGTGCACCATACGAAAAAATGTACTAAGCCTTCTCCCACTATAAGTAGGGTCGGCTACATGGATTCTTGCTCAAATCTATGTTGAATGATTCGACTAATTTTTACGCTGGCCGTCGACTACCTAACGCAACCCCTGCAAGAGTGGGATTTGAACCCTGGTCTTTTGTGTGGTAGACACACTGTACTACCACTAGACCATTAAGTGCACCATACGATTCGAAGAAAATTATAGATGCCCTTGCAAGGATGATAATGATGCATGCATATCTATTTAAGATGGTTGAGCATTCTGGTTTAACATGTTTGCAAAAATTTTGAATCCTAGATTTGAAAAGATGTTTAGAAACACCATTAAAAGTGAATGTTTTAAAATTTATGAATCCAAAAAAGAAAAAATTGAAGACAACTTTCAAGGCAGTTGACCGCATTTCTTTTACATCTGATTGCTGGACATCCAATCAAACAATTGGGTATTTGTGTTTGACCGCCCACTTTATTGATCCCAAATGGAAATTGCAAATGTGTGTCAATAATTTCTGTGATTTAGAACCACCTCACGCATGTGTTGTGATTGGTGATTCCATTGCTATTATTCAAGAGTGGGGAATTCAAGATAAAATCCAAATAATCACCTTGGATAATGCATCTGACAATACTATTGTTGCTGAGTCTTTAGGGGCTAATTTTTAGTCAAGTAACAAACTTCATTTGAAAGGAAAGATGTTCCACGTTAGGTGCACCTCACGCATCTTAAATCTCTTGGTGCAAGATGGTCTTAAGTCCATTACAAATGCAATCATTTTCATAAGAGAAAGTATCAAGTATTAAAAAAAATATACTTCTCGCTCGTTCATATTTGGAAAGATTGTGAATCGACTTGACATTCCTACTAATAAGGGTTTGCGGATTGATTGCCCTACAAGATGGAATTCCATGTATTTGATGTTGGAACATGCATTGACATTTAAGCTTGCATTTAGCAAATATACTTTACGGGATGCAAATTACAAGTGGCTTCCAACTTTTGTTGAATGGGTGATGGTTGAAAAAATACGCAGATTTTTTGAGGTGTTTAATGATGTCACAACCATTTTTTCTGGAGCTACGTACCTAACTGCCAATCTATTCTTTTCAAACACGTGTAGAATGAAATGTTTATTACTTGCCCAACTTCAGCATGAAGATGTTTTCATGAGAGACATGACTTCTGCAATATGGGAGAAAATGAACTAGTACTGAGTTGATTGCAATTTGTTGTTGGCAATTGCAACTGTCATGGATCTACGAAACAAAGTGCGATTTGTTGAATTTGCATTTCCTTTGTTGTATCCTGACTCCTAAGCATGACTTGGAATTGCAGCTGGTTAAAGATGCACTACATGAGATTTATACTCTTATGTAAAACAACCTCCGTAAGAAGTTTGTATTCATCCTCCGAAATCTGGTGACTTTTTGAAAAAGCATGGATTAAAAGGTCGTGAAATGCTTGACATGCTTGTCAGGAATGATGTAAAGCAACCTTCAAAAAATCAGATCTTGCAATATACTTAGCGGAGGGTCTTTATGTGACTGAAAATGAGGTCGGCGAACATGAGTTCGATATTTTGGAGTGGTGGGGGTTGAGTTCAATCAAGTATCGTTTCTTATCAAATTGGCACATGATATTTTGAGCATCCCCATTACAACTGTATCTTCAGAGTGCATTTAGTGCGAGAGGTCATGTTCTTGACCCGTATAGAAGTTTTCTACTCCCAAAAACTATTGAGGCACTAGTTTACACATGTGGTTGGATTAGATAAGGTATGAAAGATGCATCCAATCCAACGATAACTTCTTTTTACCTTCTTTGTAACTTATTCTACTTTTAAATTCATAAATTTTAATATCATTTTCTATTCTGATAGGGGGATTATTTAGAAGAAGAATTGGAAATTTCTTTTCGCAATGACTCCAGATCTGTCTTATATTTAAGGTATAATACAAAATGATAACACAATCATATATCTTCTTAATGTGTATTTCAAACTTATTATTTTGTTTTATATTTGATTATATTTTTGATTTGGGATATTTACACCTATAACCCTGAATAATTTCGTAATTACCCCAGAAACCCTCTATAATCACGAATTACACCTATGATCTTGGATAATACTTAACTCTTACACTTATAATCCCATGTTAATTTCCACCCAATTTTCCATTAAGTATGACGGTATCCGTTAAATATTTTACATTTATACCATTTCAATTTATATTATTTATGAATGACCCCTCCCCCTCCTCTAACGAGTCAACCCCCTCCCCCCTCCTGACTTCATCCTGCCGGAAGCCTGCAACCTCCCTCCCCCCATCTCCTCATCCAGCCAAGCCCAACCTCGACCTCCTCCTCACCCCCACTGGCACCGTCATCGTAGCCCCCGCTCCTCCCGGGCCCCTTCAGCACGCACCGGCAAGCTCGCCTGGACGACCCCCTCACCCACCTGGACACCACCATCCCCTCGTGCTCCAAGCTCGCCTGGACGACAACACCCTTCCCCCTGCCCCCGGTGCTTGCAAGCCTCGCCCCCTTCCCCCCTCCTTCTACGCCGACACCTTCATCGAAGCCTCCAACCTCGTCTGGAAAACCCACCCCTGCAGGCAGCCTCACCATCGTCAGCCCTTCCTGCAAGACCTCCCCTCCCCCAATCCGTCCCGGAAGCCCCACAATCTACGCGTGTTTTCATTTTTTTTCTTGTTAACTTTTGATTAATCATAGCCGTTAGATCGTGTAGCGGTTAGATTAACTCACTCATATGGTTTAGTTAACGAAGAAAACTAACGGAAGATTATGGGTGTAAAACGGAGTATGTATTAAAGGTTCTGGATGTAATTCGTTATTATAGAGGGTTTCTGGGGTAATTACGAAATTACTCAGGGTTATAGGTGTAAATATCCCTTTTGATTTTGACTCTTTTTTCAAGTTGTTGGCAATGAAAAAAAGTAACTCATCGGAGTTGGATTGTGGATCATTTTCTAATGTTTTATGCCAATGGAAGCCATCTATATTTTGAGATGTTTGAAATATGAAGCTCACTTTGGAAGATACTTTTTTATTTGAGTACTTTTATTATATGGAACTTTTATATGCTAAGAAAGTCTAGTTATCTACCTTTTGTGAAGTATGTTATACCATGATGGCCACTTTAGAAGGACATGTTTTGTAATTTTTGCATAACTAGGTAACCGATTGTGTTGTTTTACTATGAGGATACACATGTACTTTTATTTGTTTTATGTTTCATTAAGTTGTAATAGACTATATACTTGGTGTTAAAATTTAAGAGTTGATTTGAATTTAGGATTGGATCAAAGAAGTGGAATTAAGCTTCTGGATTGTTATGCAACATTTGCTAATATCCTTGAGTTGAGTAAATAAAATATATTTGATATTGGATTCACTTTTTGCTGGTCATAGATAGTTGGACAATGATATTTTCTTTATCCAAATTTTATTTGATCTTAGTTGATAGTGCAATGAAGATTATTTATTTGTTAGAACCTGGAGGAAATCTAATATAACCAAATTTTCTCATGTGAAGTTATGCATGGTATTGTGTTTGTGCCTCAGATTTGTAGATTTTATTCTCTTGTTTCGTCAAATAAGACCTAACTTGTGCTTGAAATAAGACAATATTTGCTGTGTTCAATTTTTGTATATAATTGAACCTTTAACGAACCGAACTTTCGCGAACCTCAACCGAACCGAACCAAACCTGAACATGATTATAATCTTATCGAACCGAGTCGAATCCCAACCTATATACTTACTAAAAAATCAAATCAGACAAATGTAGGTTTGCTCATGTTCAGTTCGTTTATACCCCTATCCATGATCTCCCTCAAACGGGAGACGAGGTCCTCATACTTCTAGTGGGACGGTGCAATGGTCATCTCTGAGTGCTCAACATCATGAGTAGAAGCAAGGTGGCAGCACTTTTGGTAGTTGGGGTGTAACCGAACCGAACCTGAGCGACCTACATGGGTCCGGTTTAGTTCGTTTAGTAGGTATATATGTTCAGGTTTGGTTCGATAAGATTAGAATCATGTTCATGTTCAGTTCGATTGAGGTTCATGAAAGTTCGGTTCAATTTGTTAAAGGTTTGATTATATAAAAAAATTGAACATAACAAATATTGCCTTATTTCAAGCACAAGTTAGGTCTTGTTTGACGAAACAAGAGAACAAAATATTCAAATCTAGGACACAAACACAATGCCATGCATAACTTCACATGAGAAAATTATTTGGTTATATTAGATTTCCTCCAGGTTTTTGCAAATAAATGAAGTGTCTTCATTGCACTATTAACTAAGATCAAATAAAATTTGGATAAAGAAAATATCATTGTTCAAATATACTTTATCCACTCAACTCAAGGATATTAGCATATGCTGCATAACAATATAAAAGCTTAATCTCACTTCTTCGATTCAATCCTAAATTCAAATTAATTCTTAAATTTTAACACCAAATATATATTCTATTACAACTTAATGAAACATAAAATAAATAAAAGTACCTATGTATCCTCATAGTAAAACAAAACAAACGGTTACCTAGTTATGCAGAGGTTATAAGATGTGCCCTTCCAAAGTGGCCTTTATGGTATAACAAACTTCACAAAAGGTAGATAACTAGACTTTCTTAGCATATAAAAGTTCCATATAATAAAAGTACTCAAATAAAAAAGTATCTTCAAAGTGAGCTTTATAGTTCAAACATCCTAAAATATAGATGACTTTCATTGGCATTAAATATTAGAAAATGATCCACAATCCAGCTATGATGAGTGAATTTTTTGCATTATCAAAACATGAAAAAGAGTCAAAATCAGAAATATAACCAAATACAACATAAAATAATAAGTTTGAAATGCACATTAAGAAGATATACGATTGTGTTATCATTTTGTATTATACATTAAATATGAGACATAGATCTGGAGTCATTGGGAAAATAATTTTCAATTCTTCTTTTAAATAATCCCCATGTCAGAATAAATAAGATATTAAAAATTTATAAATTTAAAATTAGAATAAAGTGCAAAGAATGTAAAATAACTTACCGTTGGATTGGGTGTATCTTTTATACCTTCCGTAATCCAACTACCTGTGCAAACTAGTGCCTCAATAGTTTTTGGGAAAGAACTTCTATACAGGTCAAGAACACGACCTCCCGTACTAAATGCAAAATATGAAGATACAATTGTAATGTGGATGCTCAAAATGTCACGTGCTAAATTTGATAAGATACGATACTTGATGGAACTCAGCCTCCACTACTCCAAAATATCAAACTCCTGTTCGTTGACCTCATTTTCAGCCACATAAAGACCCTCCTCAAAGTATATTGCGAGATCCGATTATGAAGGCTGCTTTGCATCATTCATGACAAGCATGTCAAACATTTCACGACCTTTTAATCCATGCTTTTCATAAAGTCTTCAGATTTCATAGAACGGGTATACACTTTTTGCAGTTGTTGTTTTGCATAAGAGTGAAATCTCATGGAGTGCATATTTAACCAGCTGCAAGTTGTAATCCACCTCATGCTCAGGATACAACATAGGAAATGCAAATCCAACAAATCGCATTTTGTTTCGTGGATCCATGACGGTTGCAATTGCCGACAACAAATTGTAATCAACCTAGTACTTGTTCATTTTCTCCCATATTGCACAAGCCATGTCTCTCATGAAAACATTTTCAGACTGAAATTGAGCAAGCAATAAATATTTCAGTTTACACGTCTTTGGAAAGAATATGTTAGCAATTGGGTACGTAGCTCCATAAAAAATGGTTGTGACATCATTGAACACCTCCAAAAATTTACATATTTTTTCAACCATCACACAACAAAAGTTGGAAGCTACTTGTAATTTGCATCCCGTATAGTATATTTGCTAAATGCAATCTTAAAGATCAATGCATGTTCCAACATCAAATACATGGAATTCCATCTTGTAGGGCAATCAATCCGTAAACCCTTATTAGTAGGAATGTCACACAATCTCTCCAAATCTGAACGAGCGAGAAGTAGATTTTTTCAAATACTTGACACTTTCTCTTATGAAAATGATTGCATTTTCGATGGACTTAAGACCATCCTGCAACATGAGATTTAAGATGTGTGAGGTGCACCTAACATGGAATATATTTCCTTTCAAATGAAGCTTGTTCCTTGACTAAAACTTAGCCCTTAAAGACTCAACAACAACAATGTTGTTAGATGCGTTATCTGAAGTTTTATCTTGAATTCCACACTCTTAAATACGTCTAGCAATGGCATCACCAATCACAACACGTGTGAGGTGGTTCTAAATCACAGAAATTAATGACACACCTTCGCAATTTCCATTTGGATCAATAAAGTGGGCGGTCAAATACATATATCCAGTTGTTTGATTGCATATCCAACAATCTTATGTAAGAGAAATGCGATCAACTGCCTTGAAAGCTATCTTCAATTTGTCATTCTCGGATTCATAAACTTTGAGGCATTCACTTTTAATGGTATTTTTTTACATCTTTTCAATATAGGATTCAAAATTTTGCAAAAATGTTAAACTTAGAATGCTCAACCATCTTAAATAGATATTCATATACCACTATCATCCTTGCAAGGGCATCTATAATTTTCTTCGAATCGTATGATGCACTCACAGAATAACCAAGCATCTCACAATTCTCTGTTGAATTAAAAGAAATGGTGGATTGCTTCTGTTTTTTATCACAACTTTTGTAATATGAGCACACATTAAGCAAATGTTTCTTCATGTGACTGGTTGTCCCACTCTTAGGTTTAGCCAAAACCTCATCACAACACTTGCATTTATTTTTTATCAGCAGTTCATTTGTTTCATCTTTCTTTCCATAATTATTAGTAAGTTTAACACTAACATCTTAAAAAAAAGACCACACAAATGATGTATTTCTTCTCGACCATTTCCTGTTTTCTCCTACAACTTCCTCGGTATTGCTAACTTTGACCGCATCATCTTCAATTTCATCAAGAAGGTTATTTTCTCTGCCATCTATTTCATTTAATACCACTATTTGATTAATAGATTGATGGGAGGATAATGTATCTACAATAAAAATTATGTGTATGGTTCAATATTTAGTAATTCGTAACAAGTAATATTTCACATACCACACGATCATAAAAAGTATGTATTTTAAGATAGCAATCCTTCCATAACATGCATTGGATCAAGATTTTATGAACTAACATATATGAATTCTTATCGATATAGATTCATCGTGTACTTATATAAAAAAGTATCAATAGATCATCAAAAGTCATACTGTTCTTGTTATATCATTATATATCACCATATACCTGTATAAGTCAATGTCCTAGAGCTCATCCTTTTAATGAGATATCCACAAATCATTAAGAAAAAATTACTAATGGCAGTTCTGTATATAATTATAATATATATCAACAGAAAATAGAGAATGAGATATCCACAATTCAACACAAACCATGAGAACTCATCGTCGCCGCTGCTGCTTGAAGGAGGAGAGGAGTTCGTTGCTTTTGCCTGCTGAAAGAACGAGAAGGGAGTCGGCGGGCAGGCTGCTGCTGTAAGGATGAGAGAAAGGCCGACAGTCGGCTGCTGTTGGAAGGAGCGGGGTGTCATCGATCTGCTGCAGTTTGGAGTGGGGGGAGGGGCTACTAGGAGGAGGAGGGGGTGACAGGCTGCTGTTAGCCTACTGCTGGGAGAAGGAGAGGGGCGTTGGCGATCCGTAGCTGTTGGAAGGAGGAGAGGGGTGCGGCGTGCCACAACTCAAAGGAGAGGGAGGCGACGTGCCACCGATGTTGAAAGGAGGAGAGGGGTGGTATGCTGATGCTCGAAGGAGAAGAGGGTGTTAACTTGTCGAAGGAGGAGAGGGGGGCGATGCCGCGTCGTGAGTTGCTGCTGGAGATGGTAGCGGATGGAGGGAAGGGAGTGGCGGGTATGGTGTGGAGGAGAGGGAGGTGGCGTGTGGGTGAGAGGGAGGGAGGGTTAGGGTTTGCAAGTTTGGGGATTAATTTTTTGGGGGAAATTTGAAAAAATTCCACATTGTATCTATCCTTTAAATTGGGGAAAGAAATTAAATGGTTCATTGATTTTTTGAGAATTGAACATATTGTACGAGCTCCCAATTCCTAAATCGTAATATTATATATTTATATTGAACTATTAACGAACCCAACCAGAGCGAACATACTATTTCAAGGTTCGGTTCGTTTATGTTAACAATCCCAAAGTTATGTTAATGTTCGGTACATTTATGTTCGAACTGAATTCGAATCAGACTCTTACCAAATCAAACCTAAGCAAATATCGAACATGAGAATTTTCTGACAACCCTATTTGGTAGTATGTGTCCTCGAAATACCCTAGGCGATTGCAGTAGATGCATTGTAGTGAGGGTGACCACTTCCTTTACCACAACATCACATCCTATGAACTAAGCAGACCCACCTCCACCTCGTGAGCAACCATGACACAAGAAGTATGCAACGTAGGATCAAATGCCACATATATCATGCTGAGATGACTTTATGCCTTAAGAGGAACAAGCAAAGGTACATGAGCATGCATAGATGTATGCTTGTGCTTATAAATAATTGGTGGATGAGGTAGATCCAAGGGAATATCCATGATAGAATGGGTAAAGAAGCCAGTCTGTTCAAAGAAAGTAACACCCGCACATATATAGTATCGATACCCTGCATGGTCATAGTACCTGTAGCCCTTTTGAGTGCGTGAATAACCAAGAAAAATATACTTGACCACCCTATGTGACTACTTATCAGCTGTATGAAAATTGTAGACAAATGCAGTACACCAAAAAATTTTCAGAGGTAAAGGGAAGGGCGACTCATTAGGATAGAGTAACGCGAAAGGAGTGACCTCCTTTAGGACCGAAGTTGGGACATTGTTGCTAAAATGGTCGGCTTTAAGAATGACATCACCTCAGTAGGTCTTTGGAACCTTCATCTGAGTAAGTAGAGATCGAGCATTGTCAAGAAGATGTCTAAACTTCCTTTCCGCTACTCTATTTTGCTGGGAGGTATACGAACAGAAAGTTTGGTGAATAGTTTCCTGGGATACAAAGAAGTCGTCAAGTCATGTTGGGTGAATCCAAAGCATTATTGGTACGAAAAATTTGAACACAAGTAGAAAAGAATGTTTGATGTACTAAAAGAAATTCTTGACAATTTTATTGATCTCCGAACGTTCCTTTATCAGATAGACCCAAGAGGATCGACTATAATCATCAACAAAAACAATAAAATATTTGTGTCCACTCAGAATTCGGATCGGACAAGGTCCCCATATATCACAATGGATAAGAGCAAACGAAACATTACGACAGGGCTCAGCACGTGCAAAAAAGATACTCGATGATGGTACCCGAATTGAGACGCCTCACACTCAAAGGGCTTCATCTTAGAAAGTTCAGGAAACATCATGGAGATAGCCTTGGCAGAATGATATTCAAGATGAAGGTAACAAAGCAAGGGATCATCGGAGATAGACCAACACCAACAAAGCTCGAATAAGAGGGAATATCAAGATAGTACATGCCATTCTTCTTTTATATAGAAGGGAAGACCATCTGCCGTCCTCCTTCACATCTTGATATTGTGGAGAAGAATAATTTGTTGTTTATTCATAGAGTCCAAGGATTCTCTTATATAGAAGGGAGAAACCCTAATGTGTAAATTACATATTACGGACAAAGGAAATAAATAACTATAAAACAATGACATATCATAAATCTCTTCAACACTCCCCCTCAAGCTGGAGCACAGATGTCGATCATGCTCAGCTTAGAGCAACATCTCTGAAAAGGTCCTCTGGCTAGAGCCTTGGTGAGCATGTCTGCCGTCTGCTCACTAGAACTGACATGGGATGTAGAAATGTGACCTTTTAGACCATATCTCGAGTTTAGTGACAGTCTACCTCAATATACTTGGTTCTCTTATGGAAGGTTGGATTGTTGGAATTAAACAACGCGGCTTGGTTGTCCCATTGAAGGTGCATATGAAGGGGCATCTTAATAACTAGGTCAGTCAGAATTGATCTAGCTCACATCATCTGTGTACTACCTTGTGTGCCATAGCTCTGTACTCTGATTCAGCACTCGACCGGGCGACAACTGTCAACTTCTTGCTCTTTCGTGATACTAATGGATTCACTACAAATATTGCAAACCCGGACGTTGACTTCTTGTCCTTAGGACATCCTGCATAGTCTGCATCTGCACAAGCTGTAACAACAAGGGATGTGCCTTTGCTAAACAAAAGACCAGTGCCATGTGTGGTCTTTAGATACCTTAAAATCATATATACTGCATCCATATGGGTCTGTTGCATCCATACGGGTCTATATCGACTGCTCCATGAATTGATTCACTTTGCTTAATGTAAAGGATATGTTTGGCCTGGTGATGGTCACATATAGTAGCTTCCAACTAGTTACTTGTATCTCCTCTTGTCGACCTCATCATTGTCGTCATCATAAAGCTTCATGCTCGGGTCCATGGGAGTAGTGGCTGGCTTGTAATCTGCCATACCTATCTATGATAGGAGATCCGTAATATACTTTCTGTAGGTCATCACAAGACCTCGATGGTTCCTGGCGAACTCCAGTCCAAGAAAGTAACATAGACTGCCAAGGCGCTTGGTCACAAACTGCTGACCCAGGAAAGCCTTAGCTGCTTGAATCCCATGTGCATTGTTCCCTGTAATGATGATGTCATCGATGCATACCAATATATCAACGGTGTCCTTCTGGGACCTCTGAACAAACAAGGAGTGATCTGCAGTGGTTCTCACAAGCCCCTTCTGTTCTATCACATTTGAGAGCTTTTGAAACTATGCTCTTGGACTCTGCTTAAGGCCATAGATCATCTTATGAAGTATGCACACCTTCTGAGACTCTCCCTCAACAACGAACCCAGGTGGTTGCTCCTGAAGATCAACATAGAGAAAGGCATTTGTCATATCAAACTGGTATAATGGCCAGTCCTGTGTGACAACGACAGAGAGAAGAACCCGAAGAGTGGAGTGTCGAGCTACGAGAGAGACAGTATCCTGATAGTCCACCCCATAGGTCTGGGTGAACCCTCGAGCTATAATTCGTGCCTTGTAGAGATCAATGTTGCCATATGCTTGATGCTTCACAGTGAACACCCACTTGCATCCTGCAACAAACATGTCTACGGGAGCTGTAACAGTATTCCACGTGCCACAACCATCTCTGCTTCCATGTCCAGACACGCTTTGAGTGCCTCATAATATGTGTGCGGGATTTCAACAACGGATAATCATACAATAAATTTTCGGAAGTCTAGTGAAAACCGCTCCAGAGACACCTGACCTGCCATTGGATATCGTGTACAAGAACATTTGACTTTCTGCAAGGCAGTGAACCAGCCTAAATCATTCTCTGTTGGTGGTTCAAGCTCAACATGTATATCTGCATGCTCATCCTGTACATCCTGCACACAACTAGTTCCATCAGTCAAAATCAAGTTTTTAGAATTTACCTTGGGTGTGCTGGATGATGAGGAATGTGTTGGAACATGGAGTGCAGGTTGAGGTATATGTGTAGGTGGACGTGGGAGAATAACGCCATCCTCAGACTCAGAAGGACTCATCCTGTCACCTGTAGGAGAGTAGTACATGATAGACTCAAAGAAGGTGATGTCAGCTCTGACATAGTACCGTCCTTGTACAGGATCAAAACACCGATAATCCTTCTGAGTGCCGGAGTAACCAACAAACATACATTTGACAGCTCGAGGAGCGAGCTTGTCGTGACCACGATGTAGGATATTGACAAATGCCATGCACCCAAACATTCGTGGTGTAAGAGAGAAGAGGTCTTTATCAGGAAAAGCGAGACCAAATGGTATCTTTTTACCCAAGATTGTGAAGGGCATCCGATTTATGAGATAACGAGCTGTCATCACATCATCATCTTAAAAGAATGTGGAGCCCGACTCTGTATGAGGAGAGTCCTGGTGATATCTAGAAAATGTTGGTGTTTGCGTTCTGCCACACCGTTCTATTGAGACGTATAAGGACAAGATGTCTGATGAATGATGCCACATGAGCTAAAAAATTGTGTCAAATGTGTAGTACAAAACTCAAGCACATTATCCGAAAGAATGTATTTATTTGAGGCAGGGAAAATATTTTTGATTTCAACCACAAAATCTTGAATAATAGTATTTACCTCAGACTTTTGCTTCAAAAGAAAGATCTATGACAGTCTGGAAAAATCATCAACACAAACAAGATAATACATGTGTCCTTGATGATCAGGTAACACTACTTGGACCCCGCATATCTAGATGAAATAAATCAAACAGACCATGACTACTCTGACCTTGACGACTTGGAAAGCTGGACCGATGATGCTTTCCAAGTTCACATGACTCACACTGGAAACTAGACTTGATAGTATGAGACAACAAATTTTTTGCAGCAGTAGGCATGACTGAATCTGAGATGCCACATGTAGGGGGAAATGGATCCTGCAGAAAGGGAAGTGACACCAACATATGGAGACTGAAACAACATGTGTAGCCCTCCATATTTACTGCCACATCCAATCACCCTACCCGTGAGTATATCCTGAAAAACAAGAGAGCTAGGGTTAAATATAGCACGCCAGTGTAAACCTTTTGTAATCTGGCTAATAGATGGAAAAAGCAGGCGCATGAAGAACATTCTGCAGGTGTATGGAGGGCGTCAAATGAACCTCCCCCTGTCCACAATCTACTTGGTTGTGGTGGACTGTATGTACTAAATTGCAATCTATCTCCACAAAGATGGTGTGATGCTTCGGAATCCATTATCCACTCTGAAGAATCTAGTCGAGAGCGGCCAATAAATGCATCTGAGTTACTAGTAGAGGCAAAGGATGCAATGTCTGAAGGACCGGTGGAGGCATGATCTTTCTCAGGCGAGCAACAAAATCATCGTAGCGATGATCAATGAGATCAGGTAAGGTCTTGCTCTACTCTGCGGCACGAGCTGATGGTGGGAATCCGTGATTGGAGTAGCACGTATCTCTGAATGACCTGTACGGTAGCAGTATGAACATGACTGAGATGGGCGTGAAGTGCCTCTGCCGCGTGTGCCTCGTCCTCTGAAAAAAGTAGATCCACCTCTACCACGTGATGCAACCATAATCGACGAAGTCTGAGAAGGTGTGCAAGAAGAGATACTCAATCGGCTCTGTCTACGGTATGCTGGGTTGAGGGCATCTTGGTAGCATCGATAAGAAGCTGAGAATGAGCTGAGTCATATTCTGGGTTGAGGGCAGCTAGAAAAACACTAGTCATGACAAAGTCTCTATAGGCCTTATGCGAGGCCGTCATGAGTATGCAGCTGTGAAGTTGCTCAAACATACCCCTCAAAGATGTATACACGGTGTGAAAGGGACAATCACTCTATTTGGTCATGAATATGTTGTACTGGAGTTACAGTATCTTCGACTGTTTCTTCACCTAAGAGTATGTCCCTGCGAGAATGTCCCACATTGCCTTTGTTGTAGGTTGATTATGGATATCGTTGGCTATCTTCACGGAAACGGTACCAGATAGCCACACCTCGACACATACATCATCAACTTCCCATGAGGCGTTGGTCCCAGTCTGTCTTGTCCACCATCTCATCCTGCATCAGAATATGCTTCTTGCCATGGCACTGCGTCAGATTCATGAACTGCATTGCCCACAACTCGTAGTTGGTACCGTCCATCTTGACAATAGGTGCAAGGCACCTGTATATGGCGTATCAACTTTGCTTCTGACATCGTGAACAATTACTAGGATCTTAGACCGACCGTAAGGTGTCTAAACGGACATAAGAAGAGATGGTTGCAGACTTAGACTCATACCACAACCATCGTTAGACGAAATATGGTTTGATTTTGATCTTAAATAAGGTAAATCAGACCCAACCTCTGAAATCAGACCAAAAACACAAACTTCGGCGCACGAGGAAGCAACCACCGCGAGGGGGCGACACACGAGGTGGCAACCGCTGGCTCTATTACTGGCGACACACGATGCAGCAACATCCGTGAGGAGGCGACACATGATGAGGTAGATGATGCTGGGCGGTGGCGCTACCATGCACACGGATGATGGGGCTGCTGCAAGGGCTCCGCGCGGAGGAGGTGCACACAGGAGGCAGTGTGCGGAGGAGGCTAGAAGGTAGGGTTAGGATTTTGGCTCAGGGCTTCGGTTTCGTCGCTCTGATTATAGTAGGCTAGATCACTATATAATCGACAATATATCGGTATCAGTGGAGAGCCCATACCGATATCATCCCAGATATTCATTTACCGGATATTGTCGATATGTTCCTGATATATCGGCGATATATCACCGATATCGAGCCATATCACTAAAAATTGTTTGATTTTAGTCAGACCGATACGATATCGATAGTTCCTACCTTGCCCTCCACAGAACTCTTGGTTCTAAACCCCTCATGATTAGGTAATCTCTTTTACAATATTGCATTAATTTACATTTTTTCATTTATTTTTGTGAATAGATAAATCTTTATATCAAAGAATCATTGCCTCGTTAATCATTATATACATTTTTTGAATCAAATAACTCATCTCAATGCTGTTCACTGTCTTCCATGAACAAAACATGTGTTCTAAGCGTGCTTAACTTAGCTACTTTGATTTCAATTCCAATGTTTATTAATCACCAATCAATATTAACAACGATATGTTCGATATAAACGAATTTTGCGATATAAGGGACATATATGATCTATATGTGTCATTTAAGTGTATATTTATAAGTTATTTAATGTTATAAGAACTTGATTAAATCTGTTTCCAATATCTATAAGTCGGGAATCAACATTAACATCGACATGTTCGATATGACCGATATGACTGATATGTGCGATATATAGGGTACAAATGATCGATATGTGTGTGTATTTGTAGGCTATTTATTGTTTTAATATCTTGGATGATTTTAGTTTCTGAAAAATGGCAAAAAAAATAACTTTTTCGAGTCATTTCCAACATTTCCACTGATATCATCGATATATTGGCGATATATCTTGATATATCCTTTTCCGGACGGATCGGACCGATACGATATCGATATCGATATTTGCTACTTGGCTCTGATACCCACGTGGAGAAGAATACTTTGTTGTTTATTCATAGAGCCCAAGGATTATCTTATATAAAAGAGAGAAACCCGAATGGATAGATTACTTACTACGAACAAAGAAAATAAATAATTGTAAAACAATGACATAACATAAAACTCTTCAACATGTATTGTGGGTGTAGTCCAGAAAGGAACCAATAAACCTGCCACTCAGATCGTTCTCCCACATGTTTATCGCAACAAGTTGGCTGAAAGATCAGAAGCTCCTCAAATTAGATGCTTGTAGTACTTAACACAACTAGAGTCCCCCTGAGTTGCAGACCAAATCTACGTATAAATGTCAACAAGGCAAGACTTGGTTGTCTTCTGGGAGTAAGTTATTCTGGATTTTCCCACATCTCCTTTGCGGATTTTTTATAGAGGAGATTCACATCAATATTTGGTTCGACATTATTGGTCATCCAAGTAACAACCTGGCAAGTATCTGCATACGACGAATCATAATCCTTGTCCGTCTCATTTAGCGGATCTTCAGTCAGGATATGATTCTTATGCTGACCACTGTTGAACACCTTGAATGAACGAGACCATATCACATAGTTTTCCGTACCTTTGAGCTTGATAGACGTGCCCTGTACCATCACAAAAGTAGGGTACATGGTCTTGGTCTCAACAGAGAGATGCAACCGTGTTCAAGAAGTGACCTAGAAGTAGATGTTTTTAGTCAAGCATATGGGTGACCTAGGTCACCGTTTTAGGTTCCTTGGGCTTCTTGGGTGGCAAATAGTGGTTGGGATGCCACAATCGGTGCTGCTCGGTAGTAGAGGGTTGGCTGAACAGTCCTTTGGCAGCATGACTATCCCCTGGCGGTACAAGCAAGGAGGGCCTGAGGGTGCTGAACACCCGCAAATGGTGCGCGGGCGCAGTAGTTTGCTGTGCAACATTTGCGGAAGGTTGCAGCTCAGGCGGAAGGTGCAACGGAGGGTGCAACTAGGGCGGAAGGTGCGTCGTTGGCCGAGGGCTACTGACTGCCTGATCATGCAGTATGGCTAGCCTTAGGAATGGCTACGCAGCTGAGTAGCGGCTCGAAAGATCTTGTGCGAGGCCCTAGTTGCTAGATGGGGCCCGTACAAGGGCTTTGTAGGAGAAGAGAGACGAGGGACTGGTGGCGGCGGCGGGATCTAGGTCGGAACATCGGTTAAGACCGTTGCACTGAAACCATGTGAAGGAAGATGAGAGTACGCAATGAAATACTTTATTCAGGAGGTCTAGAGATTCTTATATAGGTCGAAATCCTAGAGCACCCATAAAAGTGACATTACATAAAAGAACCCCGAAGGGTTACAACTCAATAGAATAAAATAAATCTAACTCTAACACGGTGTATTCAGAAGAGATTCTTTTAGATACTTGGGATCTATTTTGCAACATGATGGGGAAATTGATGGAGATGTTACTGTTGAATGTGTTTAGTCCCACATTGTGTGATGATGGGAGTTTGGTACCTTGGTGGGGCTATATATAAAGCCCCACATCCATGCATCCATTGAGAAAGTTAAATACAACATCAAACCTTTGAGGCGGTTCTCATTGTTTCATCCCGCTCTTTAGGGAGTAGGGTTCCACGTAAAATCAAGTGTTCTTTTATCTTGTTCTTGCTTTGATTCGCTTTCGCATTCATATTTTTACATGGTATCAGAGCCATTCAGTTATGCATATTGATTTTTTGAAGTTTCTGTTCTGAATTTGTTCTTAAAGATTATTTTTCATGATGGAGATTATGTTCTTGTTCCGCTTAAGATCACCAAAAAAAAGTAGGGTTCGAAACTAGAACCCTAATCTCGAGGCCAAATTGTGGGACATTGTTCTCCACGCATATGCTGTATCTAGGGTTTCTCCAGCCCTCAGCGATTGATGCTCCAAGTTCAGGCACGGCCTTGCCACGACTTACGCCCCAAATTTCCAACAACTATCATCAACTGACGATGGCCCGGTGCAACCCCGGATTTTCCAGCAACTAGGCCCCATGCAAGGGACTCAACCTCGTTAAAGCACCTCGCAAGGTTCAAGAGGTGCTCTAGCACCTCCGTTAAGAGCAAGGGAACCTTCCCAATTCACCGACGAAACCATAAAACCTCCGCCAACCCTTCGCCAGGAGCCTTGCCAGCCCTAGAACTATCTCTAAGGGGCTTATAACCTTCGCCAGGAGGTCTGCAATGCGGTGGCGTCCCGAAGACTCCTCGTAGCCCTCGAAGAAGCTCCAAGACAACCCAACACCGAGTTGCGTGTCCACCTACAACTCCAAACATCATATGGAGATCGCCTAGCCATGCCACATTTCCTCCACGATGGTGGCACATCCTCTCCAGGATATCTCTAAGCGGTGGCGACGACCTCCCAACTATAAGGGAGAAAGGAGGAGCTCCTCCTTCTTCATGGAGCAACGCGACAACGATGGGTTCCCTTCGGGGAACACTAATCTTGTGAACAGAGGGGAAAACCCCGACACCCTTTCTAAATAGGGGAGGGCTGCTGTAATTCTAGGCCCAACATGCCTGTTGCTTTTTTATTCGAAAAAAAGGAAGGGGAAAATGAGGGACTGGATATATTGGATCCAATGGGGCTGTATTGTAACAAAAAAGGGAGAGTGGTTGTTAAAAAAAGGAAAAGGGGTCCTATAATTGTTCTTGGGTCCAATAGGCGGTTAAAAAAATTGAAAGGGCCCAAAGGATGAGATCCCAAGTGGGCTGCGGTTTAAAAATGGTGAAAAGGGCTACATACAAAAAGAAACCGTACATGAGAAAAAATAGAAGAGAGTCGAAAAAGAGAGAAGTGAACGACTTGAAAAAACCATACAAAAAAGAGAGGAGAATAGTCGGAAAAAAGAGAAATGGGTACAAAAAAATGACCTGTGCAAAAAAAGAGCACAAAAAAGGAAATTGAAGTATTTTGTTTAACCTCTTCTTTGTTGGTGGAAAAGAGTTATCTGTTTATTCCATAGATACCTAGGCTCTCTTATATAGAGAGAGAATCCATGGGTAAATTACATAAGAGGTTACCGAGAAAATAAAAATAGCATAAACGATACACCAGCTACATAATTATCTCTACACTTCCCCTTAAGATGGAGCATAGATATCAATCATGCTCAGCTTAGAAGAACATTTCTGGAACGATCCTCTGAGCAATGGCTTGATGAAGATATCGACAGTCTGCTCCCCTGAACTAACATGTGAAGTAGAAATCATGCCCTTCTGAATCATATCTCTAGTGTAGTGGCAGTCTACCTCAATATGTTTTTGTTCTTTCATGAAAGGCAGGATTATTGGCAATGAACAATGCAGCTTGATTATCACACTGTAGCTGCATGAGTAGAGGTATATCTATATGCAAGTCTTCTAGTATGGCTTGAACCCTCATCATCTTCGTGCTTGCTTGTGCCATGGCCCTATATTCAGATTCAGCACTAGATCTAGCCACAATAGTTTGTTTCTTGAAAAACTGCTAAGCCCGAAGTAGACTTTCGATCTTTAGGGCATCCTGCATAATCCGCATCCGCACATGTCAAAATAGATAAATATGTATCCTTTCTAAACATCAATCCTGTGCCTGGAGACGACTTTAGATACCTTAGTATCTTATATATGGCATCCATATGTATCTGTCTTGGCTGTTCTATGAACTGGCTCACTCGACTTACTGCAAAGGCAATATCAGGTCGAGTTATAGTGATGTAAAGAAGCTTACCCACCATTTCTTTATGCCTTCTCCTGTCAACCTCCTCAGTATCATTATCATATAATTTCATGTTTGGATCCATAGGAGTACTCGAGGGTCTACATCCAACCATGCCGGTTTCAACAAGCAAATCTGTAATATATTTCCTTTGGGTCATCACAAGATCCTATGCATCCAGCCCCAGAAAGTATCGTAGAGTATCAAGATCCTTCGTAACAAACTGACGGCCCAAAATGCTTTTGCTATCTCTATCCCCTGCTGTAACCAGAATATCATCAACATATACCATGATGACAACCGTACCTCTAGGAGTCTTCTGGATGAACAACGAGTGATCCGCATTTGATCTCTTGAATCCTTGTTCAATTAGATGGGAAAGCTTCTGAAACCACGCCCTTGGGCTCTGTTTAAGGTCATATATCGTCTTGTGAAGTCTACATACTATATGATTCTCCCCCTCAGCAACAAACCTCGGGGCTGCTGCATGTAGACTTCTTCCTGCAGATCGCCATACAAGAATGCATTCTTAACATCAAGTTGAAATAGAGGCCAGTCAAGTACTACAACAACATACAGAAGAATAGGAAGAGTCGAATAACGAGCAACTGGAGAGAAGGTATCCATATAATCCACACCATATGTCTGAGTGAAGCCTCTCGCCACTAGCCTTGCCTTGTAACGATCAAGACTACCATCTGCGTGGTACTTTACTGTGAATACCCATTTGCAACTAACAACAGATGCGCCTGAGGGAGCGGGAACCAAGCTCCATGTACCTCGTGATTGTAGGGCAACCATTTCCTCCTCCATTGCAGAACGCCACCAGTCAATCTTCAAGGCATCCTGATAATTCCGTGGTATCTCCACGGAAGACAAAGCCACAAAAATATCTGAAAGTTCCCCTATGAGACGATGAAAGGAAACCTGAGAAGCAAGGAGATATGACGCGCAAGTACGTTACTGCTTCCGTATAGCAATAGGGACATCCAGATCATCATCCACTGTACTCGCCGGTTCACATTCCTCCTGCAAGGATGAATCCTGCACATGCACTCTATCCGACCCATCATTAGTAATAACATCTGAACATACCTGAGGCGTGCTGGATGATTGACGTGCAGCATGAGCAGGACCTGACCGACGTATATAATATTTAGGTAATGACAGGACATGTGGTTTTAGTGGTGGTGGCGGTGGTGGTGGTGGTGATGGGGATGATGTTGGCGTGACAACCGGGACAGGAATGGACGGTGATGGACTCAGAGTAGGAGGAGGAGAAACATAGACTTCGTCATTAGATGTGGATGAGGCCAACCTGTCACCTGCAGGTGAGAAGTACATAACAGACTAAAAAAATGTAACATCAGCACTGACAAGGTATTTCCTGTTTACGGGATCATAACAACGGTATCCCTTCTGAGTCCGAGAGTAACCCACAGAGACACACTTGACAGCTCTAGGTGAGAGTTTGTCAAGTCTAGGAGACAACCGGTGAACAAAAGCAACAACACCAAAGACACGAGGGTAAGAGAGAATAATTCCTTGTCTGGAAAAATAACAGAAAGAGGAATTTTCTCACCAAGTACCGAGGACGGCATACGATTCACAAGGTAACATGCTGTAAGAACTGCATCTCCCCAAAAAGAAATAGGCGCACAACTCTGGATAAGCAGGGTTCGAGTAATATCAAGAAGATGATGATGTTTTCTCTCTGCAACTCCATTTTGTTGAGATGTGTAAGCACATGTGGTTTGACGAATAATACCTTTTGACGAAAAGAAATGTAAGAGAGAACGAGTGCAAAATTCCAAAGCATTGTCTATACGAACATATTTGACATGAGAGGAAAAAACATTTTGCACTTCAATTATAAGATTTCTAATAACATCCCCTTCTTCAGATTTGTTCTTTAATAAAAATAAATACGACAAACAAGACAAATCATCAACTACTACAAGATAAAACCTGTGTCCCTGGTGATCAGGAACACGACTCTTACCCGAAATATCGACATGAAATAATTCAAACGGAGAGCTACTGCTCCGACACTGACGACTAGGGAAGCTAGCTCGATGGTGCTTTCCCAACTGACATGCTTCACACCGAAAGGAAGAACTTGGAGGAATCTGAGGCAAGAGATGACGCATCTTCTGAAGCGGGAGGTGATGAAAGCGTAGATGCCAAGTATACAGAGAGACTGATCTGACTGAATAAGAGGAGATGCCAGCATAGGAACTCCGGACCAGACTAGAGATCATGTTGCTCAGAGCCACAACCAATCACCCTGCCCGTTAGTATGTCCTGAAATATAAGAGAAAATGGGTCAAATATAGCGCAATAGTGCAAATCCTTTGTAATCTGACTAATAGACAGTAGATTCATCGAAAAATCAGGGGCATGTAGAACATTCTATAAATGCATGGAAGGTGACAAGGTAACCTCCCCCTATCCAGTAATGGGGGAATGAGTCCCATCGGCTATTATCACTGACCGTCCTAGTTGAATCTCCCTGTATGACGCGAGTTTATCTCTATCGCTGCAAAGATGATGTGTTGCGCCAGAGTCCATAATCCAATATGAGACATCTGAATAATGACATGATGTAAAAGCAGAAGCACTACCTAAGGTGCTAGCAGAGGCAGAAGTACTGGCATATGCTGAAGCAACAATATCTGAAGAACCTCCTGGAGAATCTGTAGATGCGGGAGGCATAATATTGCGCAATCTCGCCACAAGCTCCTCGAACCTGTGATCTGAAGTGGATGTCGACGGGGATGCAACATGCTCAGCTACTCGCGCCGATGCTGGAAACCCATGCTTATAATAGCATGTATCCTCAGAGTGACCTATGCGATGGCAAAAAGTGCATGGCTGGCGAAAACAACCACCTCGACCACGAGGTCTACGACCACGGAATGAAGACTGACCACCTCTCCCTCGGGACGCAACCATCGCCGAAGGTGGTGGAGTAGAAGTACTGGAAGAGACAGATATGCGGCTAAGCCTCCGGTAGACTTCCTCCATAGGAGGAATGGTAGCATCGGCAAGTATCTGTGATCGGGCAGTATCATATTCAGGATCAAGAGCCGCAAGCAGTACCCCCACCATGGTAGCATTCCTAAAAGTCTTCTGCTGCTCGGGGGTGTCCGTGAGAGCTGTAGTACTGTAGGGTTTCTCAAACATCTCCTGTAGGGATGTATACAAGGAATGTAGTGGCCGTCCATTCTGCTTCATGGTGAATATGTCATGCTGGAGCTGTAACATCTTCGTCTCATTATGCACCTGCGAATAAGTCGCCGACAATATGTCCCACATCGCCTTAGCGCTGGATTGATGGAGAACATCATTAGCAATCTCCATCGACAACGTGCCTGAGAGCCAGACCTTGGCATCTGAATCATCAGCCTCCCAGGAGGCATAGATCCCTGTCTTCTCTGCCAGTTCTTCCTCGGTAAGAATGTGCTTCTTACCGTCCGACTTCATGAGGATCTTGAACTGCATCGCCCATAGCTCATAGTTCGTCCCATCCATCTTGACTATTAGCGCGGGACCTTTGAACGTGCCTATGGAGGGCATATCGACTTTGTTTTCTGACATGTTGCCGGAGATGAAGAATCAAGATTCGTAGACCAAGAGACAAGTGTCTACATAGACTGCATAGGATTTGAGTGCATATGTAGACTTTACGCACTCAAATCCATGGAGGGAGAGCCCTGCGGGAGAGGAGGCGCCGGCGGTGGAGGGGGCCCTGCGGTGGAGGGGCCTGATGGTGGAGAGACGCGACGGTGGTGGGGGACCGACGGTGGAGAGGGCTCGGCGATAGAGGGGGTTCGACAGTGGAGGGGCTCTGCGGCGCGGTGGGAGGAGGAGGCGGCGACAGCGAGAAGGGGCGGAAGGAGGCGGCGTCGGGGGGGTGGGAAGGGTTAGGGTTCTAGGGTTTTGGCTCTAATACCATATTGGTGGAAAAGAGTTATCTGTTTATTCCATAGAACCCTAAGCTCTCTTATATAGAGAGAACCCATGTATAAATTACATAAGAGGTTGTCTGCTATTAATAAGCTGACTAATGGAAACTAAGTTCATTGAGAAATCTGGAGCATGCAAAACATTCAATAGTCGTATGGAGGGTGTCAAACTGATCTCCCCTTGTCCAACGATGGGGGAATGAGTCCTATCTGTTATTACTACCGATCTCCCTGGTGAGACCTCCCTGTAGGATGTAAACTTATCTCTGTCTCGACAGAGATGATGTGTCGCACCCGAGTCCATAATCCATTCCAAAACATCAGAACTGTGACACGATGTAAAAGCATAAACGCTACTTGATGTGCTAGCTGTGGCTGACGTGCTGGCAGAGGCTGAAGCTGCTATGTCTGAGTGACCTCCTGGCGAGTCAGTAGCGGCAGGGGGCATGAGATCTCGTAGCATGGAGACAAGATTTTCAAACCGCTGATCTGAAGTGGATGTCGATGTAGGCACAACGTGCTCGGCTACACGGGCGGATGCGGGAAAATCGTGCTTAGAATAGCATGTATCCTCCGCATGACCCGGGCGATGACAGAAGGTACATGGCTGACGGAATCGGCCACCTCGACCACGAGGTCCACGGCCACGAAAAGAGGAAGATGCACCTCTGCCTCGGGAAGCTGCCATCGCTGAAGGAGGTGGCGTAGTGGCTGTAGAAGGAACCGTTATTCTGCTGAGCCGTCGATAAACTTCCTCCACTAGAGGAATAGTAGCATCTGCCAGTATCTACGAGCGAGCCGCATCATATTCCGGGTCTAATGCTGCTAGTAAGACCTCCACCATTGTAGCATTCCGGAACGTCTTCTGCTGCTCAGGGGTCGCCATCAAGGGAATGATAATATAAAGCTTCTCAAACATCCCTCGTAGGGATGTATACAACGAATGCAACGACCGGCCATTCTGCTTGACCGTAAATATGTCATGCTGAAGTTGGAGAATCTTGGTTTCATTTCTCATCTGCGAGTATGTTACGACAAGAATATCCCACATGGCCTTAGCCGTGGGCTGATGGAGGACATCATTGGTCATCTCCCTCTTCAAAAGCTGCGACAAATCTTGCTCCAGATTTCATTAAAGTCTTCCTTTCAGTGTGAAGCGTGTCAGTTGGGAAAGCATCACCGATCTACTTTCCCTAGTCGCGAGTCTCGGAGCAGTCGCTCCTCTTTTGAGTTGTTGCATGTTGACATTTGGAGTCCGAGTCGTGTTCCTGATCACCAGGGACACAGGTTTTACCTAGTGGTTGTTGATGATTTCTCTAGATTGTCTTGGGTCTTTTTATTGAAAAATAAATCTGAAGCGGGGGATGTAATAAAAAATCTTATCAATGAAGTTCGGAATGTTATTACTTCTAATGTGAAGATTGTGCGCACCGATAATGTCTTAGAATTTTGCACTCGTGCTCTTTCCCATCTCTTCTTGTCTCGTGGCATTATTCATCAAACAACTTGTGCTTACACGTCTCAACAGAACGGTGTTGCAGAAAGAAAACATCGTCATCTTCTTGATATAACTCAGACTTTACTCATTCATAGTTCTGCTCCTCTGTCTTTTTGGGGTGACACTATTCTTATGGCATGTTATTTGGTTAATCGTATGCCACTCTCTATGTTGGGTGAGAAAGTTCCTCTTTCTGTTGTCTTTCCTGACAAGGAATTGTTCTCACTAACTCCTTGTGTTTTTGGTTCAGTTGCTTTTGTCCATCAACTCACTCCGGGGTTTGATAAGCTCTCACCTAGGGCTGTCAAGTGTGTGTTTCTTGGGTACTCTCGTACTCAAAAGTGTTACCGATGCTACGATCCTGTGAACAAAAGATATTATGTCAGTGCCGATGTCACCTTCTTTGAGACTGTGATGTATTTTTCGCCTACAGGTGACAGGATGACTCCTTCCACTACTGATGATGACATTTATGTACTACCTCCTCTGCATCAGTCTGATAACATACCTACTCCTGTTGTGCCACCGCCGTCACCACCATCACCACCACCACCACCACCACCTCCACAACCACCAGTCCCACCTTTACCGAAATTTTAGACCCGTCGTCTGAATCCTGCTCATGGAGGCCGTCATTCATCCACCACGCCCCAGGTATGTCCAGATAATATTAGTAGCGATGGGATTGATAATGTACAAGTGCAGGACAATGCAATACAGGTGGACATGGCAGATGATTTGGATGTACCTATTGCTTTGAGGAAGTCTAAGCGGGCGTGTGCATCTTATCCACTTGCTTCACAGGTTTCATTCCATCGACTCACTGGTGATTTCAAGAAATTTGCTATTGCCTTATCTACCGTGGAGATACCACGAAATTATCAGGATGCCTTGAAAGACAACAGCTGGCGTTTAGCCATGGAAGAGGAAATTGCTGCCTTACGTCTCGTGGTACATGGAGCTTGGTTGCTGCTCCTCCAGGAGCTTCTGTGGTCAGTTGTAAATGGGTCTTTACTGTCAAATATAATGCGGATGGCAGCCTTGATCGCTACAAAGCAAGACTAATGGCGCATGGATTCACTCAGACTTATGACGTGGATTATATGGACACCTTTTCTCCGGTGGCACACCATTCCACTCTATGTGTTCTTCTGTCAGTCGTTATGGTACGTGATTGGCCTTTGTTCCAACTTGATGTTAAAAATGCCTTTTTATATGGGGATCTGCAGGAAGAAGTCTACATGCAACAGCCTCCGGGGTTTGCTGCCGAGGGGGAGTGTCAGATGGTGTGTAGAGTTCGCAAGGTCATATATGGTTTAAACAGAGTCCGAGGGCATGGTTTCAGAAGCTTTCAGATCTCATCCAGAAGCAAGGGTTCATAAGATCAAATGCTGACTACTCTTTGTTTGTCCAGAAGACTCCCAGAGGTACTATTGTTATAATGGCATATGTTGATGATATACTTGTTACGAGAGATGACATGCATGGGATAAAGATGGCAAAAGCATTTTTAGGCCATCAGCTTGTGACTAATGATCTTGGTACTCTACGATACTTTCTGGGATTGGAGTTTGCAAGGAATGCGCAGGGTCTTGTGATGATCCAAAGGAAATATATTACAGATATGCTTGTTGAGATAGGTATGATCGGGTGTCGACCCTCCACTACTCCCATGGATCCTAATATGAAGTTATATGGAGATGATACAGAGGAAGTTGACAAAAGAAGATATAGAGAAATCGTGGGAAAACTTCTCTATATTACTATCACTAGACCTGACATTGCTTTTGCGGTTAGTCGGGTGAGTCAGTTCATGAAAAAGCCCAGACATGTACACATGGATGCTGTAAATATGATACTAAGATATCTAAAGTCGTCTCCAGGTGCAAGATTGTTGTTCAGGAAAGAAACAAATCTCTCTATCTCTGCACGTGCTGATGCAGATTATGCAGGATATCCTAGAGACCGGAAATCTGCCTCAGGTTTTGTAGTGTTTGTTGGAAGTTCCTTAGTTTCTTGGAAAAGCAAGAAACAACAGTGGTGGCCAGATCTAGTGCTGAATCTGAGTACAGGACCATGGCACATGCAAGCACGGAGATGATGTGGGTTCGAGCCATATTAACAGATCTGCATATAAATGTACCATTACCCATGCGGTTACAATGTGACTATCAAGCAGCATTATTTATTGCTAATAATCCTGCATTTCATGAAAGGACGAAGCATATTGAGGTAGACTGCCACTATACCAGGGATATGATTCAGAAGGGTTTGATTTCTACTTCCCATGTCAGTTCAGGAGAGCAGACTGCATATATCTTTACTAAGCCGCTGCTCAGAGGGTCGTTTCAGAAATGCTCTTCCAAGCTGAGCATGATTGACATCTATGCTCCATCTTGAGGGGGAGTGTAGAGATATTTCTAGTAGTTATGTACTCGTGTGTTATGTTTCTTTTATGTAATTTACCTATAGGTTTTCTTTATATAAGAGAGCCTAGGGTTCCCTGGAATAAATAAGTTCTCATTTTCATTTCCACCAACAGAGGTTACCAAGAAAATAAAAATAGCATAAACGATACACCGACTACATAATTATCTCTACATTCTTTATTTGTTCTTCGAACTTGATCAAATACCATTACCTTTTCCGACAAGTGTGGTAGAAAAAGGGGAGTGTTGGGTTGTGGTCTCAAGACCCTGTCATTGTTTAAGGCACTCTAAGACTCTAAGTTAGAGTGACCCTATGTTTAGAGTTCTCCCGGTGGGAGACTCATTGTTTTTGCTCCATTCTCCATTGATTGTGAACTCCTTGTATATGGATATTCCCATGCGTGAACTCCATGTATATGGATATTCCCACAACATGTTCTATTGACTGTGAAATTCGGTACCATGGATAGTCCCACGGCATGAGAATGTGAACACCAGTGTGTGGATATTCTCATGGCAAGTACAGTGACCGTAAACTCCAATATGCATGAATATTCCCACGGCAAGTTCCAGTGACCATGAATACCACATGGATATTCCCAAGGCCTTCATTTGTTGTTCGACCCTTCCGAGAGATGGAGTAGTCTTCAATGAATAAGACATGTCGCGGGCTAGAGTTCTCTGGTGGGAGACTCATTTCAGTTCGAGCCAGTTCACACTCCAGCCTCCAGTTCCTTCTCACCAGCATGGCATGAGAAGCAACATTCTCGACAACAATCGACAATATATGCGTTGAGTTGATATACTCTGTAGTGTCTTGTATTCGGTGAGTGAGTGTCTTCTTTGTGTTTGTCCAAGCTGAGCATTTCATGCTCCGACTTGAGGGGGGGTGTTAGAAGGATGTCTTTGATGGTTCATGTGTTCAGTCCCACATCGTGTGATGGTGGGAGTTTGGTGCCTTGGTGAGGCTATATATAGAGCCCCACATTCCATGTATCCATTGAGAAAGTTAAATACAACATCAATCCTTTGAGGCGGTTCACCCATGGTTTCATTCCTCTCCTTAGGGAGTAGGGTTCCATATAAAATCAAGTGTTCTTTTATCTTGTTCTTGCTTTGATTTGCTTTCGCATTTCATATTTTTACAGTTGCTAATAGAATAAATGCAGGTTGGTTGAAGTGGAGAGGAGTCTCTATTGTTCTCCGTGATAAGAAAATTCCTTTGAAAATCGAAGGAAAGTTTTACAAAGCAGCCATGAGACCTGTTATGCTCTATAGATCTGAATGTTGGCCTGTGAACTATAGACATGTGTAGAGAATGACAGTAGCATAAATGAAAATGCTAAAGTGGATGTGTGGACCACACACACACATGTAAAGATTGGATTTAGAATGGTGCAATCGGAAGGAAAGTTGGTGTAACTCCGATCGAGGATAAGATGTAAGAAAATCGCTTGAGGTGGTTTAATCATTTGCAAAGGAGGTCAGTTGATGCACCGGTGAGGAGATGCGAGTTTTGAGATGTTGAGCCGGCTAAGAGAGTGTGAGGAAGGCCCAACAAGTGTTGGAATGAGACTATACGAAGGGATCTTAGTTTTTTAGATCTAAGCTTGAGAATAACCCAATACAGATCTGAATGGAGGCAAAGAATCCATATAGCCGACCCTAGTTATTGTGGGAAAAGGCTTTGTTGTTGTTGTTTTGGTACTTCTTTATTAGTTGGATTCCACTATTAGTTTGACACGCTTGATTATCAAGATGCTGAATCGCTGATATGCTGGGTCCAAGGACATAGTCTACTACTGTACCAATGGCGATTATAGTTAAAATCAGAGGAAACTTGGTCACATGACACAGCTGCTCAATTGCAGAATCAAAGTACTTGGCAATGACAGTGTTTGTTTACAAATTTGGCTTGAATTTCTTATGTATGCCTTATCTTGGAATCGATCCACAGCAACATATGACAATGAAAATAAGGCTGCCACTTCTACTGCAGACAAACCATTTTCATGAAAGAATCTAGCACAGAGATGTTGACGGGCGTTTTATTGGGGACTCCATATGTTGTGCGCCGTTGGCTACAACTTATCTTCTAACACAAACGACTTGCTGATTTCCTTTAAAGCTCCTTGACATGGAAAATTGGACATACTTCCAAGCTGATGCTTGATTAATCTATGTGCATTAGCAGCGTCAGAGATATTACTATAATCTAATTTCCCATATTTGTATTCTCTTTACGGTTTCCTCCTCGTGTGTTTCTATTTCACTTGTTGATGGGAGTTTTATAATTCACATGTCTGGTGCTTCTCTGTATGTCGAGTACCCATGTCAATGAAATACAAGCCAATCCGTTCACAGTTACCTATTTAGTTCTCATAGTTGTTTTTTTGGTTCTAATCAGATACACAGCCTTTTCAGAGCTTCTGCCTCTCATTGCTGTTGGAGAAATTCCTCTTGTGAAAGTTAAGAAAATATCCCAAGTGATCGATACCAAATCATTCACTATAGTAAATGCTACCACAATCTCCAGTCCGTTTGCCTCCATATCTTTCTGTGCTTCTGCATCCTTTGAAGTTCGCAGCCCATCAAGGATACAGGTATTATTTATGTGATATTTTTTATCCCTTTTGTTTAATAGCTGCATGTATTGCAAAATTTGTTTTTACCTCCAACTCCAAATAGACAATTATTAAATCAAATAAGTGTCAGAGAAATCAAGATACATCATTTCACCGTATATTTGATATCTAATACACCAGTTTGGAATGTGATTATTTGCAAAAAAAGTACAAGCCAGGGTTATGAAGCAGGTTTTGGAGTTTCTGTTTAGTTTACTCATGTAGTGTTCTTCATGAAAGTGTGATATTCGTTGGTTGGGTTAACTTTTGCAAGCATTGACTATTACATTATAATATTATTTTACTGTAAACTTAGCCAACAACTTGCAACAACTTGTTTCAGTGAAAAATTTTAATGTCATTGATTGTACCCTCGGGGTTAACTCCATCCTCCAAATCTTATTTTTTTAAGAGCATCTTCCAGAATTGCTTCCTAAGTTTTAACCCTGAACCTGAATCAAATGTGACCTTAGTTTAAACGGCAAAAAAAGCTTTCCTATTCCATGGAGAGTACCATGCTGTTCAATTTCTCAAAGGTGATTTTCACTGTATTTGTCCTTATTTTACCTTGCAGCACCAAGAGCTTAAGCCTTGGTTCAATCTTGATGCTGCATGACAAGGCAATCACTTAGCTGAAGGTACATGTACCTGGGACATGACTTAGAGATTGTTTTAGTGGTCTTTGTTCTGAAGACATGAAGGTGTTATCTGTATGGTAGTACCTTTGAGATTTTAACTGGTCATAGAGCTTGAAATGCCTGTTTGATTAGAAAAAGCACAACATGAAACAGAGATTTTGATTAGAGCTTTCACAAGATTATGATTGTGTTATTTTTTGCAACTTTAGTAAGGGAATGTTGTTGCTTATACTCTAAGTTATGAGGATGTAATTTTCTGGTATGGTGACCATGCATCATTTCTGGAATGTGCTTTTCACATTAATTGAGTGGAAATCTATCATTTGACCATGCTACATGTGAGCGAGCTGTGATATGACAAAACAAGGCAAAAAGATGACACACTTCCAAAAGACTTGATGCACCAGGTTGAGAAGGATGAGATCAGGGGTTTTCAGGTGCATGATGATTTGCTATAAAATCATCACTGTTTCTGTATACATGATACTTCTTGTATACATGATACTTCTTGTATGAGGAGAGATACCATGTGCAAAGAGCACTGTACTAATGTCTCATTCTACACTTGTGATGATTAAGATACATAGAGATCTTCATGTGCATTTTTGGTGGCCCGACATGAAAAAGGATGTGGTTGAGTTTGTTAGCTCTTGCTTTACCTGTCAATAGGAAAGGCCTTATTACCACCGAGCCACCGACCTCCTGATTTGTTGCCTCATCTTTCCATTCCTGAATGGAAATGAAAGAACAATTTTGTGGACTTCCTGACAGGATTGCCACGAATTCCAGATGGAAAGAAACTATTTTGGTGTTGATTGACCATATGAAAAAGTCAACATACTTCATATTCGTGAATTGGAATGTCTAGTCGGGTTGGATTTATTCATCAATCATGTGATTTATCTACATGGAATACCAAAAGAGGTAATTTAAGACATATACCCAAGATTAACCTAATGTTATTGTGAAGAATCCATGGCCATTGAGCACACATTTGTTTAATCATGGTGTGTCATCCTCAGACATACGGTTGGTTAGACTGTACCATTTAGACACTGCATGATCGATTGGGAGTGTGCACCTTGAAATGGGCTGGCTCATGGACCGGACATTCACCTCTTGTCGAGTTTACTATGATACCAACTATCATGTAAGCATAACATGAGATCCTTTGAGGCTTTTTTATGGTTGTAAATATGCTACTTGTTTATACTACCAAGAGGTTGAAATAGAAATCCCAGTATGAAGTTATATGGAGATGATACAGAGGAATTTTACTCTCTTGAAGATTTTATATACGTGTTTACTCTCTTGGAGATGATACATGAGTTTTTTCAGCCTCCTGAAGATTTTTATATACGTGTTTACTCTCTTGAAGATTTTATAGCTTTGATCTTCTTTAAGGTTTTTTTGACTATCCTTTGAATTCTCGGGGACAAGAACTTAATGCTTTTATGATGGCTCGAATATAACTAATTCACATCTTGCCGTCATATAGTTATTTGATCCCATTTGACGATAGGAATCTGATGCAGCAATATGATCAACAAAAATATTAAGGGCATTACTACAGTTTCCCATTTATTTTATTTTATATTATCAAAGAGGCTGTGAATGAATGGGTGCATCTGTAAAGAGGCCCTTTTGAACATAAGGGTGTGCTACTTCTTTATTGTAAAGCCTATATACGAGGCTATGGTTCCTCATGTAAAGAGAACAGAAAAGATAAGTTATTGGGAAACCAAATTCTCTCCCTTTCTCTTTTCGTCTCTCCTCACCCCATCCTTCCCTCTCCCATAACCCCTCTCTTTGCCCCATCATTCCATTTCCCGTCACCACTCTTTGCTCCCCCACCCCACACCATTGCTGTCCCAACCCACCTCCCCATAGCCACGTTGATTCATCCCCTGCCCTCGCCTCGATCTCCTTCCAACCAACCATGATCTAGCCTCGCCGTCACCGCCCACCTATTCCCAGCAGCGACTTCATCCTTAACCTACAAACTCATTGCCGGTTCACCCAAGTCAGGTCCATCAGCCCTAACATATCCATCATGTGCACCTATGGCTCGAACAACCCTTGAAGCTGTTGGGCTCTTATTTGCATGAGAAAACCTCCACTCTGCTTATTTATACACTGGCATCAATAAAGTTTGCTAAAGTTTAGTCTCAGTTGTTTTGGGATTAAAGCATGCAAGAACAATAAGTTGACATTCTCTATATCAACTTGCCGACCATAGTTTGGCCAACTTTAAACTATGTGGTATTATTTGAGGCATAGAACCAGTGAATTACACTTTTACATGATTTGCATCAGATTCCAATGGATCTAGTTTTTTGTCCATCAGAGTTCATTTGGAATTGTGAATTTGGGAAGTTGTCGATATTTGAATCTCAACTGTAACAACTCACTGAAACCAACAATTAGTTCTCGACTCAAGTATATCATTGGAACCACCATGGTTAAAAGTTCCAAATGATATTAAATTTTCTTTTGATTGGATTTCGAAAGAAAAAGTTATTAGATCCAGACGACAATCTCTTTTTCTAATACAAAGCCTAGTAGGCAAGCTCGTGAATTTGTTTGACTCATTTAAAAATCCTGGAAATTCTCAAAGATCTTCTGGGCACGTTCTTTGCATTCCAAGATTCAGATCGAGCACCTGGAGACCTGGATTCACATATGGTTGCATTTAGATGTGCAAATTGAAGAAATCGAAGACATTAATCCATGGGCACGATTGATTAGAAATTATTTTTTTGAAGCCATGATTAGAAATTAATAAGAGTCAGAATGATTCTTACTTTTATTTTCTAGGGTTTTATAAGCCTTCGGGCTTTTGACTAAATCTATGGTTTTAGTCACTTCTAGGCTGAATCCACGTGCATCTAGATATAGTTTGAAGGGGTGAAGGACCATGTGTGAAGGCATGTACAATAAGTAATGGATTACCTCCGTTTGTTTTCATGGTTTTCGGAGCAAAATGGCTTTTGGGGGTTCATGGATTGGGGGTGGGTTGGTGTTGAGGTTGTTCTTCACAATCTAAATCATATTATATGGGATGAATTATTAACTTTTTAATAAAGTTTTTGGCAGTGCTGCAGAAGTCGGTAGCCGGTATTCAATCGGAAGGGTCATTGAATAAAGAATATTAAGTATTTGGGAGAATATTTGGAATCATTCGGTTATGTAGTTTTAATTATTTTAAATATAAATATAATGTCATATATATTTTTATATATTTGTACATATATGGTCATCAATCAATAAGAATAAGATAAAAGTACCAATTAACAAGTTATATATATATGGAGCTTTAACATTTGTGGTGATGTCGAGATAAATGAGAACCTTAAAAAATCAAAAATAAAAGAATAAAAAAAATCAACAACATGTTGCAATAGTAGGCCGAATAGGGCCGAATATTCGGGAATAAATTGGGTTGGACCGAATATTGACCGAATAGCAGTATTCTATTCGGTTAACCCCCCCCCCCCTCCCCGAAAAGAATATTCGGCCGAATATTGCAATAGTGCTTGTAGCGATCTATGTTGTTATTTCCTCAGTGCTCCACTGTGAACATCCACTTGCATGCCACAATATGCACTCATGTAGGTAAAGGTTTAAATGTCGATATCATTATTCATATCGGTATCATGTCTTTACGATATTTCGATAATATATTAGTATCGATATCAATCCTTTTGCAATTACTGATATTTCAATAAATGGATATCTGAAACCATGCTTGCAGGAGCTGTAACAATGCTCTACGTTTGTTGCGGTCTAACATTAGGGAAAAAATGTTGAGGGGTGAGAAAATAAGGAACTATTGGTAAGGGGATAGGGAGAAACATGCCAAGCTGCGTGGGAAGGGAGAAGATAAGGGAGGTTAACCAATGTTGTAGAAGTCAGTATTCGATATTCAGTCAGAGGGGTCATTGAATAGAGAATAATCGGTATTCGAGTGATTATTCGGAATTATTTGATTTTGTATTTTTAATTATTTTTAATATATATGTATATAATATTCAAGGAAATAATCTTCTATATTTACATTAATATATTGTCATTCCATCCATTATTATACTTAAGTTTTTATTAAAAGGGATATTTTAGTTTCAATTTTATGAGATAAGAGTTAAATGAACTATGTAATCAAAATAAATTATGACAATAAAGAGAAATCTAAGAACCAATTGTTAGCATTATTATACATGCCAGAACGTTCAAAATCACAAAAGCACAAACATAGTATGTTTAACATACTACTGCAGCAAGCCAGAAATGGAAATAAATAACATCGACAACTATGCAGCAAGCCAGCAACTATGTTAAAAACATCATTACAGTACGAGATTAGTTTTTATGATACCTTGTGTCGATTAAATTTACGAACACCAAGTAAGTATGATACCTTGTATCGATGAATAACAACAACTATGCAGTAAGCAGAAATCATTGAAACAATAGTGTTTATGAACAAGCTCCTTACAGTCACCATATTCTAGAAAAATAAATGGAGTTGCTAGTTCTTCCATTAGGTTAGTCCTTGCCTCACCAAACCCTCCTAATCCAAGTTATTTTTTCCTTTCAACAAAATACATTGACCAACTTTTCCAAGTCCAAAATCTGAAATTAGAAACATGCAAAGAGGAGTAACACATACCCGCATCCTTGCAAACACGATTTATTTGATGCAAAAATAAAATCTAACTCAATAAACCCATAAAACTGACTATAAGATGTACACTACTGAAATAAAACTATTAAGATGCATACAAACGAGAAAAGACCTTAGTATTTTTATTTTACAACACCTACCGGCGATAACTCGAGGATCACCGGCACAACATGTTGGAGGCCAATCAGGCGATGGCCGGCGGCGAGGTTGGGAAGGATGTGTCGCCGGAGCTTTGTGAAGATCCGAGCTTGGTTGCAAGATCTTCGGCGCAACAGAGAGTAGGGTTTCGGAATCTCAACGTTTCGTATCTCGCAAGAATGTGGAGATGATAAGAGAAGAATATTGTATATTTATTCTGTGAGGTCTAGGGGTCCTTATATAGGACTAAACCCTAGAGAGCTCAGGAGAGAGCTTACACAAATACCCCTGTGGGGTTACATAGGGAAACAGTACAAAAGGAAACAGAGGTGCATAGGGAAACAATGCATAAGGAAATAGAGTTAAATAAAGCAACAACCATATACGATAATCTCTAACACTCCCCCTCAAGTTGGAGCATATTCATCAATCATGCCCAACTTGGAAGTTATCCAGGAAAGCCGCTTCTTAGTTACCGCCTTAGTAAAGATATCAGCAAGTTGAAGATCTGTTGAAATGTGCGGCGTGGTTATCTTCCCTCTTCGTACAACATCTCTGATAAAGTGACAATCAATCTCAATATGTTTTGTTCTTTCATGGAACACAGGATTGGTAGCAATGTAAGTAGTTGATTTGTTGTCACAGTACAAGGGAATAGGAGTGGATGTAGCAGCATTTATTTCTTGTGGAAAAGTGAGCAGCCATGTGATCTCACATGTAGCCTGAGCCATTGCTCTATATTCAGCTTCAGCATTAGATCTTGAAACAACTGCTTGTTTCTTGCTTCTCCAACTCACCAGGTTTCCTTCTACCATCATAGCATATCCAGTTGTAGATCGACGATCTTCAGGAGAGCTTGCATAATCGGCGTCAGCATATGCAATCAGATTTGTATGACCATTTGTCCCATAGAAGATTCCTCATCCTGGCGAGTCTTTTAGGTAACGAAGTATTTGAAGTACATCTTGCTAATGGCTGAAGCATGGTTTCTCCATATATTGGCTGGCTCTGTTAACAACATAAGATATATCATGTCTAGTGACTGTAAGATATAGAAGTTTGCCAACCAAGCTCCTATATCGTGTAATGTCTTCAAAGAGAGGATCATTTGATGCAGAGTGTTTTCTAGGCTCTGCTGGAATTCCTGAGGGTTTGCACCCAAGTAGTCCAGCCTCAGTTAGTATGTCAAGGCAATATTTCCTTTGCGAAATATGCAAGCGTTTCTTACTACGTAGGGCTTCTATGCCTAGAAAATAGCGAAGTTGTCCAAGATCCTTGGTGACGAATACTTTCTGCAAGAAAGCCTTGGTTTCTAGTATTCCTTGGTCATCGTCTCCAGTAATAATCATATTGTCTACATATACAACAAGAATGATAATACCAGTCTGCCGTTTCCTGACAAAGATCGAATAATCAGACGTAGTCCTCTGAAAGCCCATGGTGCCAATCTCTGTACTCAGTCTATCAAACCAAGCTCTTGGACTCTGCTTTAGTCCGTAGATGGCTTTATGAAGTTGGCATACATACTCTCCCTCGACTTCGTAACCTGGGGGTTGTATCATGTAGACTTCTTCTTTTTTGACGCTCATCATGTAGACTTCTTCGTCAAGCTCACCATATAGAAATACATTCTTGTCATCTAACTGAAACATAGGCCACCCTTTGTTGACAGCCATAGAGATGATAGTTCGTATGGATCTCATTCTAGCCACATGGGAGAATGTTTCGAAGTAGTCTACCCCATATGTTTGAGTAAAGCCTTTTGCTACAAGTCGTGCCTTTAAACGATCAATAGAGCCATCAAGGGACTGCTTTGTAGTGAAGATCCATCGGCATGCAACAAGTTTACATCCAGGAGGGCGTTTGACATGTTCCGATGTTTTTCGGGACTGTAATGCCTCCATTTCGTCATTCATTGCCATTCTCCATCCCTCATCTTGTAGTGCATTATGATAATCTTTGGGAACAGAAATAGTCATTATGACATCTGCATATCTTTTGTCAGAGCAAGATAACCCATTAGTAGAGGTGAAATGAGATATTGGATGAAGTGTACATTGCCTCTTTGTTCTTCGTAGAGCGATCGAAAGCTCCTGGGAACTATCCGGGCAGCATCGGTGGGAGTACTTGAGGATGACATAGTTTCCTGCAACAGTGGAATAAGTAAAGGAACATGCACATGATTGGATACAGTTCTTCTTTTGTACACAATTGGTGGAGGAAACTGTAGTGGAATATCGGATACTGGCTGAGTGAAGAAGTTGTTTTGTTCAAAGAAGGTGACATCAAGAGAAACGTAATAACGATGTCCGGTAGGATTATAACATATGTACCCTTTTTGAGTTTGAGAATACCCTAGAAAAGCACATTTGATAGCACGAGCAGATAGTTTATCAGTAGTATGAAAATCATGAACAAAGGCTGTGCATCCAAAAATCCGTAATGGTAAAGGGAAAGGTTTCTCCTTGGGATAAAGTAAGTTGAAAGGAGTGGCGCCATGTAGAGAAGCAGAGGGGACCCTGTTTATAAGATGAACAGCAGTGAGGACAACATTGCCCCAATATATCTTGGGAACATTCATATGAGTGAGTAAGGATCGTTCAATATCAAGAAGGTGTCTCAGTTTTCTTTCAACCACCCCATTTTGTTGGGATGTATATGGACAAGAAGTTTGATGTATGGTTCTCTAGGAGGCAAAGAAGGTTATCAGGTCATTCTGAGTAAATTCCAGAGCATTATCAGAACGAAAGATTTTAATAGTAGTAGAGACAAATTTTTTAACATAATAGAAGAAGTTCTTGACAATGATATTTATTTCTGATCGTTCCTTTAACAGGAAAATCCAAGATAGACGACTGTAGTCATCCACAAAAACAACAAAGTACTTATGACCACTAATAGTTTTGACCGGACATGGTCCCCAAATATCACAATGAATTAAGAAGAAAGGAGTAGTGCGACGAGACTCAGTTCTAGCAGGAAAGGAAACTCTATGATGTTTTCCGAACTGACATGCTTCACACTCAAAGGGTTTTAGGTTAGATAGTTCAGGGAACATCATAGATAGCCTTGGCAGAAGGATGTCCCAGACGATGATGCCATAGAAGAGGGTCTTCAGAGATGGAAGTAGCGCCAACAAAGTTGGAAGCATGGCCTCAAATTTCAGCGAAATTCGGTCGAATTTCTGTCGAATATCGATATCCAGTCGAAATCGAAATTCGACCGAAATGACCGAAATATGGGGGTCCTAGTACAAAAAATGACCGAAATGACCGAGATTTCGGTCGAAATTCCACCGAAATTCCATCGAAATTCTGTTTTGGTCAATACCAAAATGGTGACCGAAACCGACATTTAAGGCCTTGGTTGGAAGTAGACGTGTTGTTGAGGCAATATAGGCCATTCCTCTCATGTCCCCCACCAAAAACCTGCCTCGTCCGGATGTCCTGAAAATAACAACAGAATTCATCAAAAATAACACGACAATGTAGCTCTTGACATAGCTTCTGAACCGATAAAAGACTGAGTGGGAAAGCTGGAGCACAATGCACATCTGTCAGTCGTAGTTTGTTGGAGAAGTCAATAGTTCCGACAGCAGTAACATGAGAATGATCGCCATTGGCAACACAAACGCTCTTTATAGTGGTAGAGGGTTGAGATGAGGTGAGTAGACTGGCATCTCCCGTTAGATGAGTGGAGGCACCAGAATCAATAATCCATGCATGTTTGGTAACAGAGACTGAGTTGGCTACTGTACCTGAGGTAGTGGCAAGGCTAGCAGTAGCAGTAGATGCAGTCATGTCTTTGGTTGATGGAGCAGAATCATTTAGAAGTTGTCGTAGACGAGTATATTCAGAAGCAGTGAATGGAGTAAGTTGTCCATCTGTATTCTGATTAGTTGTATCATTGTTTGTATCATGTGGTTCGTCGTCATAAGTGTTATGAGCACTTGGTTGCTTTCCAAATGTAGCCCAACAACGCTCAGAAGGATGATTCATGCGACCACAGTGTACGCATGCAGGGTAACGACCGCTAGAGAAATCACGACCACGACCTCGTTCAGATTCACGTCCACGACCAGAGTCACGGCCGCGTCCACGACCTCGGCCTCTGGGATAAGTCTGACGTCCTCTGTGGCCAGATGAATAGTGAGCTGCTGTCTCTGTAGAAGGATGAACCCGAGAATTTTGAGCCGGAGCTTCTAATTCCTGTATTCGACCAAATATGGTTTCGATCGTAGGTAATTTATCTGCCATAAGAAATTGATCTTTGTCTATTTTGTACTTCGGATGAAGTCCTGAGAGGAACCTGTAAACCTGCCACTCAGCACGTTCGCCTACTTGCTTATCACAACATGCAGGTTGAAAGATAAGAAGTTCTTCAAACAAGCTTGTAAGTGTTCGATAATATTCAGTTAGGCTGGTCTCTTCTTGATTAGTAGACCAAATTCTTGTGTATATATCAGAAAGACGAGATTTGGTAGTTTTCTGGGAATATGTGTGCTCAAGATTTTCCCACATGGCTTTAGCAGTATCTTTATATAAAAGATCGGCAGCAATATTTGGATCTACACTATTTGTCATCCAAGTAATTACCTGGCGATTGTCGACAAACCAGCTTTCATAATCTGCATCAGTGATAGAAGGAGGAGTCTTTGTGAGGATGACACTCTTTCTTTGGCCACCAATAAATATCTTGAAGGATCGAGACGAGAGAACATAGTTTTCGGAGCCTTTCAATTTGATAGATGTGCCTTGTATTATCAGAGAAGAAGGAGGATACATAGGCTTGGTCTCATTTTATGTCATGATAGCGTCTCTAGGTCAAGAAAAAGTGACCCAGATGCAGTTGTAGTTAATATGTAGAACTTCTTTAGTTGCACATCTTTGTAGAGTATTAAAGGATCTACGCCCTAAACCAAGATTGAACAAGAAGTTTAGGTCGGCAGCGGCAGTTGCCTTGGGGACTGCAGGAGCGTAGATGCGCAGGAGCCCTTGCGCAGGGCGTAAGTAAGCTTGGCGCAGGTGTACGGGGCCCTAGCCGGCACAGGCGCAGGGACCTTCGCCCAGGTTGCAAGGGTATGGGCGCTGGTGCGCTGGATCGCTAGGAGGCGCAGGCGCAGGAGCCCTCAGGCCCGCGCGCGATGGAGCCCTGGCGCGGAGCCCGCGTGTGATGGAGCCCTGGCGCGGAGGGCCGGAGCCCTATCGCGCGATGGAGGGGCGCATGGGCGGAGAAGCCCTCAGGCCCGCACGCTATGGAGCCCGCGCGCGATGGAGAGGCGCGATGGAGCCCTATCGCGCGATGGAGAGGCATGATGGAGCCCTCAGGCCCGCGCGCGATGGAGAAGCCCTGGAGCCCTTGCGATAGAGGGGCGCGAGTGTGCAGAGACGCAAGGGCTCGCGCGGAGCCCTAGCCGGGAGTGCGCAGAAGCACTGGAAACGGCACATGAGGAAGGGGCGGCTGGTGGCGCAGGGATGCTAGGTCAGACCACCGGTCTAGGACCGCTGCTCTGATACCATGTGGAGATGATAAGAGAAGAATATTGTATATTTATTCTGTGAGGTCTAGGGGTCCTTATATAGGACTAAACCCTAGGGTGCTCAGGAGAGAGCTTACACAAATACCCCTGTGGGGTTACATAGGGAAACAATACAAAAGGAAACAGAGGTGCATAGGGAAACAATGCATAAGGAAATAGAGTTAAATAAAGCAACAACCATATACGATAATCTCTAACAATGTACATAGATAAAATAACTACTGAAATAAAACTATTAAGATGCATACAAACGAGAAAAGACCTTAGTATTTTTATTTTACAACACCTACCGGCGATAACTCGAGGATCACCGGCACAACATGTTGGAGGCCAATCAGGCGATGGCCGGCGGCGAGGTTGGGAAGGATGTGTCGCCGGAGCTTCGTGAAGATCCGAGCTTGGTTGCAAGATCTCCAGCACAACAGAGAGTAGGGTTTCGGAATCTCAACGTTTCGTATCTCGCAAGAATGTGGGTTAGGGCTTCTAACCCACCAATGGAGGTTTTTGCCCTCAGTTGGGTGCGGGTTTTCAGATGCGGGTCGGATCCATAAACGGATTTGACCGCTGAACCCTGAAAGCTCAGCCGGCCGAGAATGCGCCTGACTATCCCGAATAGTCGAACCACATAGTCGGTTTTCCGAGTAATGGGCGAATAGTGGTATTCTAATCGGTGTACCTCCAGATCGCATATTCGGTCCCCGACTAGTCGGTCTATTCGGCCGAATATTGCAATACTGGTTTTAGGTGAGGACACCTTCGTGTGTTTTCTCCTCTCCTGATTCAAAAAAATTCTTATATGTTTTCATATCTTGAATTCGCAGATTTGCATGCTTACATAAATACTATGATCTACACGAGTTTCATAAAAAAGCAGACCTAGTTTGATTAGAAAATGAATTAAAAATCAAACAGGGAATGATAAGCTAGGGAAGTAATGTTTTGACGCTTATTGGATGCACAATATATGTTCGGATTATTGTTTGCAACATGATATCCCAATAAATTGATTTAAAGCCTTTGATCCAGGGTTTGTTGTTTTTTCTTGAGAGTTTTTGTTGTTTTTCGATTGTTCTACTGTCGAAGGTCTTGAACTTTGTGAAGTTGCATCAGGACTCAAAAACAACTTGGTGGGATCCATCACATGCTTTAAATTGCACACAGGGCAACCTAATGAGATCTGGCCATGCGAGATGGCCATAATTTTTTTGGGTTTTGGGCAAGATCAAGGACATGGTGACGGAGTTCATGTTCGTGGAGATATCCTGCATGAGGCAATCACAACAAAAATCATGCAGCCACTGCTGGGAAAAGAAAAGACTAAAGTGACAAGACTCACACTAAAGACATCGTGCCTGGGAAGGAGCTACAATGACGCTTTATTAGTTGACAGAACTCCACTGAAACTGTGACCAAGGGGATAATATGAATAACCCTTCCGAGATTCTGAAAAACGAGACGTCTAAAGCTAAGGCATCGGAAAAAAAACCCGAATCAATATTAGAAGAGGCGGCGGCATGTGTAGTATGTGGAGACTGCATCAAACAATTGCTATCTTTCTTCTCAGGGTCACATCCAATCACATGCTGCATTATTATATCCTGAAATAAAACAAGGTATACAGTAGAAAGTAGTCTCACAGTTCAAGCCTTTGATGATCTGACTAACATACGGTAAGCTTAGTGGATAATCAGGGGCAAAGGACTCTTTGAAGCCTAATATGGGAGAGAGTATCTCCTCTGATTAGCGATATGAGAGTGATGTCCATCAGCAAGTTTTCTTTCGTGTCCCTTAGGAACAGTCCCCAATCTTGTTAACATGATGAGATGCGCTGGAATCAACTAGCCAGTCATGCTCATCATGAAAAACACCTGAACTATCATCAGCTGTAGCGGTACTAGCAAACATGGGTGTAGAAGATGACACCTCTTCGGAAGAAGTCTGTGAGATGATTGAGTCGAGTGATCATCTCATCATACTCCGAGAGAAACATAGAAATCCTGTCTTGACTTCTCAGCAGTAGCATGGTGGCACAGGTCGGGTGACCACGCTTCTACCAACAGGAGTGATACACGTGGCAATTTGCCTCAATACGTGCACTATCTCGTGTACTATCTAGTGGTTGCAAGTCAACATCCTTTTGGACTTCGTCCACGGCCATGTCTTCATTTGTGAGAAATCATCGTGGTGAGTTGGAATAGTGGTCAAAGAAAGGGACATTCGGTTCACCCTACTATAAGCCTCCTATTCGATACCTTCAGACAGAGTCAACATCTTGGTGTGAGCAGTCTCATTTTTTAAAATGGGGAAGAAAGTCCAAATCTGTATAAAATGTTGCATTAGCATGTTGCATGTGGATGACGAATGGCGAAGACTTCTCCCACTTTACGTAGGGTAACATAGATTCTTGCTCAATTCCATGTTGAAAGATCCAACTATTTTTTACCAGGAGGTTGCATGTGGATAAATCAATATTTAGTTGTGTCCCTACTTGTATGGTGAAAGTGAACTAAATGGAAGTCTATTGACGAAATAAACACGGTCTATGGTCTTTGCGTCTTCTAAATCAATTTAGTATCTCTATTTGGCAACGTCGCAACATATTGGGATTTGGAGATTGGCTTATACTGGGGAGGCTAAATCTGGGGGGCTATAAGATTTACAATTGGATGTTAGGGACTCACGGGTCTACAAGCATTGTTTCATTGAGATGACATTCTTAATCTGCATTATATATAGAGGCTTAGTACAGAAGTGCAATCTAGTCTCTGATTGTGTAATAGTACATGCATCTTTCCTTTCGATTGGTTTCCATGCAATTATAATTTCTCTATTTGTTTCTGATTTATGTACTTATTGTACTTAGCATTTCCTGTCCCTGCTATCTGCTACTAATTGGTGGATTTGATAGATCATCAAATTCAAATCCATGCACGCAGTGTTTATTGCGTGTAATTTGTGAATTGTCAGCTTGATCTTTCTGTCTATTTTCCTCCAGTATCTTATTTTTATAGTTTTTTGTCTAAACTTCCTAAATAATAATCTTTTTGGAATGTACTAGGGATTGTGGCTTTTGATGTTTATCACTACGTCTATCATTTTTTTTGCATTCCATATGATCCAAAATTCGAATTGGTGCTTTGGATGTCAAGCAGAAAGTATCAGACATGTAAAATTAGTTCATACCTTGCTTAAGTCACCCCAACCATCAACACTTTTACGCACAGAATAACAGTGAAGTAACTGGTGATTTCCCATTCAGATCCAAACCAGTTCACTGCAATCTTCTCTTTCATGCAGACAGTCTTTTAAGGAAAATGTGATAATGGGTGCATGTCCTAATTTACAGGTCCGTTTCAAGGAAGGGAGTTTCGATGCCCCAGTGATATCATCCTCTCTAGATCTACCTCAAGACCTTGATCTTTTTGGGCAGAAGATTGACTTGTCACCAGTACAGAGAGTCCTCAACCCTGTACAGGAAGCTGCTGCAAACATCACACGTGCCGTTTCTGGGCTGCCTCCTTTGAAGGTACCCATTCCGGGGGAGAGGACATCATCTTGGTTGTTGACCACCTACCTAGACAAGGATCTCAGAATCTCGCGAGGAGATGGGGGGTTATTTGTGCTTGCCAGAGAAGGCAGTCCTCTTCTGGATCTGCTGACGTGATATTCTCAACACAGAAGTCTTCTGGATCTGCTGACATAAAATTTCTAGGGGAACGCATAACCAACACACCATTTAAGAGGAGCCATTTGAAATGGATCTCCTTTCCCCAAGTCTGTATTCCTTCTATGCAGCCTTCCAGGTGGGTTCTTCTTGTACTTGAGAATCACACTTCATGTAAAATCTCGGTACCACCTCTTGTAATGGTACAAGTTAATTTCATTCAATATAATCTTCACTTGTTTTGAAATTATTTATAGAATCACTTGTATGGTCTACTAGCTGACTAGTTTGCCTTTCATGGATTTGTGTTCAAAAATTTTGCTTCTTTTAAAAAGATACATCAAATGATGTCAGCTTTCATGCTTTTGTGCCATGATAAAATCTAATGTAATTCGAAATCTGTTTATGCACCGAGTTTTATATATCGATTACTTAGTGCAATTTCCATATCTGGTTTATCTAGAAGGAATGTGAACCATAATTGGCGAAGAATAAGCTAAAGTTAGCCCATATTGCACAGAGAATGACTTGCAGCTAATCTGAAGAAAAAGTGGCTATGGTTGCTGTGCTCAAAGTAGATCAAAAGTTTCAACTTCCTTGCCCTAGTCCAATCTAGTCCAATCCTTGTTGCCATTAATCATTGAGGATCAGAGATATATTTTTTCTTCGATAGAAAAAAAATCATTGATTTTATTTTTGATCCTGAAGGAATGGAAAAAAAAACACCCTACTGAATTTGTGCATATTCATTTCTAAACCGTAGATTCGTAGACATTGATAGTTTAATGAGTTTCTCCTATTTCAGAATATGATCAGTTCTTTACAATTCAAAGTGGATGCTCTGATGCGAATTTTGGCAAACCACAAGATGCATCTGGACGAGCATTTTTCAGCGCAATCCCTGAATGGTAGACAAGCAGAGCAATACTCCTAAATGGTTTAGTAAGTTGAACAATAGGCTTTGCATGCAGGCGATAATACGCAGGAAAACTGAAAGCATGCCTGAAACCTTATATAATGTTCCGAGTCTAGGCTCTAATCATTGTCGAGGGAAACTGGTCATCATAATTTGTTGGGTTCTGTCATTGAGTGGATCTGTTAACAATCATTCGAAATACTTAAGTTCAAGTTGTCATATAAACCACTTATAATTTACTCACACTTTGTGAATATTTCATGTAGGACTATACAGCCTATTTGCTTGGAGAATGGCTATGTTTTTTTGGAATTGGATCTGAGGCCGAGCTTTTGCACGACGTGATCCATGCTATATACCTCTAGGCTTTGACTAATCCCTTGCCATTCATCTGATGATATATCCCTTGGCCTTATCCTAACAATATCTATGAAGAGATGGGGCCTCAGCATTTCGATAAAGTAATCTTAAAGTCAGAGAAATGCCTACGCAAACATGAGGTCTCTGTTCTTATATATTTATTTCCCTCTACATGTTTTGTATATGTAGATGGAACATATGCAGAGATGTGATGGCTCTGATGATATGTCCACAGAACATTTGTATACTAAGATGAGATGACTCTGATATTATATCCATCATCTCCTTTGCTGCACTTTGAACATATTCTGTGCTTCACCACTACCACTTTTGTAGTGGAATACGATTCCCTCTGAGATGGCTTTATTAGTTATCTCTGGACCTTTTATTAAAGAAGTGAAGTTCTCTTTGATCCATGCGGAGGAATAAGATAACTTCTCATATTTTTTTCTTTCTTTCTTTACCCTTAAAAGCAATTCATAAATAATTATATCCTTCTATTATCACTTGCATTGGGCATAGTGGAATCTCGCAATCCGAGATGTGCCTCTTTGATATAAAATGATATTGGTGTGGGGTCACTTTCAGTCGTATATTTTGACCTGTTCTAATGGTGTCAATTCATATATGAGATATTTGGATCTCTGATATGAATCATCACAGTCCTCCAGCAGTTCCCCCACCTCTTGTTTCGTGTCATGAGGTGTTTCGGCATCGCAAGTTGAAGCATCTTCATCAGGCCAATTGCTCCATCACCATCCTTCTGAACGTCATCAGCAGGATTCTACTCAAAGTTAAAGATACTTAGGGTGCTGTACAAAGCATATCTTTGTGATCTCCTTCTATTTTATCTTCTTGATACTAACTCTCTACTTGGAGTCGGAAATGCTTTTTACACCCCCAGCTTTCTCTTCGGGTTATATTTTTTCCTTTGGAAACCTCGATTATGTCGGGATCTGCTCCAAGACTTCTTAAAGAAGCCCTCCAACGGTATCCTAACTAAAACAACGTGCTGTTATAGCAGAGGATCCACTGAAGTGAGTGAGGGGAAAAGCACCAAAAGAGCATCAACTAGTCCTCTCAAAGGGACAGTAACTCCCACTCTATTTATATTGCTTCCCTCCTCTTTGACTTTCTCCCTCTCCCCCTCCTCCTCCTCCTCCTCCTCCTCCTCCTCCTCTCTCTCTATAACTAACCACCGCCTACGCAACTAACTCCCTCCTAACCCACAACATAACATGGAAGACTCTCCTCCTCCTCCTCCCCATCCAAAGAGATACACCATAGGCTATGCTCTCACCCCCAAGAAGCAGAAGAGCTTCATACGCCCGTCGTTTCTGTCCCTCGCCTCCGCTAGTGGCTTCGACCTCGTGGAGGTGGAGCCGTCCCTCCCGATCTCCCCACAAGGGCCTTTCCACCTCATCCTCCACAAGTTCCCCTCCTCAGAACTCTGGCGTCGCCTCCTCCTCCTCTTCTCCTCCTCCCACCCATCTGTTCCCATCCTCGACCACCCGGACTCCATCCTCCGCCTCCGCGATCGCCTCTCCATGCTTCGCTCCGTCTCCAACCTCCCTCCTTACCCCTCCCCACCTACCTCCTTCGGCGTGCCCGCCCAATTCCTTGTATCCTACCCCGATGACCTTCTCAATATCCCCTCCTCCCTCCGCTTCCCCCTCGTGGCCAAGCCCCTCCTCGCCGACGGCTCCGCCAAGTCCCACAAGATGTCCCTCCTCTTCAACCATCAACACCTCCCCAAGCTCAACCCCCCCATCATCCTCCAGGAGTTCGTCAACCACGGCGGTGTTCTCTTCAAGGCCTACGTTGTTCGAGACCACATACAATGCGTCAAGCGGCGCTCCCTCCCCGACGTCACCGATCACGACCACAATTTCTCCGTGGGCTCCGTCCCATTCTCGCTTGTGTCCAATGTCAACGGTAATGGTGTGCACTACGAGTGTGAGGCCGAGATGCCACCAAAGGAGCTCATCGAGCATATCGCGAGGGGGTTGAGGAAGGAGACAGGGCTGAACCTGTTCAACTTCGACATCATCAGGGATGCGAGGGACCACGATCACTACGTGGTCATAGACGTGAATTACTTCCCAGGCTATGCAAAGATGCCATCCTACGAGACGGTCTTCGTGGAGCTTTTCGAGGAGATGCTGAGGGGGGATCCAAAGGGTGGTATTGTGAATTCCGATCAGGACTCCATCCAGAATTGTAATCTGGATTCAACAGATGAAGGGACTGATTGATCACGCTGTCATCTCATATTATGCAGAAACTGGAATTGATCCCAACCACTTAATCACGTCGTACGGCGATGCCAGGTTCCAATTTTGTCCGCTAAAAGATCGACGATCTTACGGGGGATGTTATCATCTGGAAATTTGCTAAAATAAATGGGTTCCTTGATGACTTGATTGGTATTTTAACTCTGATCAATGCATAGTCTTCTTCTCCTTTGCTGCATAAAAAGTTCTCTTGTCAGTAACACAAGTGTCTGCCTGTTTACATGGATTGCGCAGTGATTTCAGGATGTAGAGTCATGAGTAAGATCTTCTGAATTCTTCTGTTAATGGAAGATGGAGTGACGCTGTCATAAGAACTGCAGTATGTTTTATTTCTTTTCAGTCAAATTGCCTAATATATTATAATGGTTCCTCTCTTGGATACTGGGGGCATCCAGCAGTTCTAGCAGTTGGTTTCTTGTCGACTGCGGAACCAATCACATGAAAACCATCCCATGGGAAGAGCTCGAATCAAACTGGCTATATTGGCTCTTTCAGACAATCTGTTTTCTATTTTAATTCAGATGTAAGGATCAGCTCTTAGTTCGTGTGATGATCTCCGGTATCTCGCCGGTGATCTTGACGGAAATAGTAGAGCACATGTCCATGTATATATATGGTTATGAGTTGATTGCCGGTATCAAAAATATATGTGTTCACATTTAACATTTAGATCCTTTGAACAACAAAAAATCGATAAGATAAAAACATACCAGTAATTAGAAACCACCGTCATGATCTACAAACGCAACGAAATAAAAAAGGAAATCTTTCTTTTGTTAAGCAATATGTGATATTTTGCGGGGTTCGTTGATCATGAGCATTATTGAATCGAGGACATGAAGAATTTGTGAACAGGAATATGAAGAATTTGACCAAGGAATATGGAATTGATCATCGAATCGCCAGTCCCTACCACCCATGGTCCGATGTGATGACTGAGATTTCAAATAGGGAAGTGAAGAGTATTTTGCAGAATTTGGTCCGTCCTGACAGGAAGAATTAGTCTCGGCTCTTGGACCGAGTTCTATGAGCACACAAGTCTGTTTACAAGACCCCACTTGGGAACTCTCCATTTCACATGGTATTTGGAAAACCTTGCGATATGCTTGCGAAGTTAGTGCATAAATCATAATGGGCAATTATACAACCTTGCATTTTATCTGTTTTGCATGTCACTCATTTTATTATTTCTATATATGAATTGAAAATTGCTAAAAAAATTCATGCATTACACCAGGTGAATCGATTAAGCCCTAAACTAGTCAAACTAGTTAATTGACCCTAAATTAAGCCACTAAATACAATATCCTCTTATGTCGATCTTAGGACTTGCCCATGTTACAAAAACAAACACCACACCTCTTTAAAGAGACATATTTTTCCGCAGTTCTGATCAAGTCGCTTAAGTGTCGATGCACAACGTAATTCACATTAATTAACTTAGGCATTCTAGCGCTTGTCAGTTACATGCGTGAAAAAAATCTAAAAAAGTATCAAAAAATTCCTAAATATTAGTTAGCATATTTTTTGTCTTTTTAATAAGGGTTATTTGGTTCAGGTTTGATAAGCTAATAAATTTACAACTTGTTCTATGATGTGCTTGGTTGGTTACTTGATCATTGAAATTCAATTATATGTAGCATGTTGCTCATTGGTCTTTATAAGAGTTCAATAAGATTGAACAAAAATCAATGTTAGTTGCAAACACTCAGTAGGGTTATTCTTACTTGATAAGAGAACCCTAGGGCTCCTTATATAGTTGGAGACCTAGGGTTGGGGTTATAGTAGAGTTATTAACACTCTCATCAAAGCTGGAGCATATATGTCAACCATGCCCAGCTTCTTACAACAATTTTCAAACTGTGCAAATGTGATTGATTTGGTGAACATATCCACATTCTGATTTGTATTAGCCCTCTCTGTATTATATCTCCAGTATAATGGCAATCAATTTTTGTATGTTTGGCGTGTTCGTGGAACATGGGGTTGTTGGCTATGTACATTGCTGCTCAATTATCGCGTCTGAGCTCCATGATATCGCTGAGAGTGATATGGAGATCAATGAGTGTAGATCGAATCCATACTAGTTCTGCTGCAGCATGAACTATGGCTTTGTATTCACTCTCACCGCTTGAGTGAGAGACCATTGCTTGTTTTTGATTCTCTAAGTACATAAATTTCATGCCAAGTAAGTGTAAAAATCAGGAGTGAAATTTCTATCTATCATGCATCTTCCATAATCTGCATCTGAATATGCCATGAGGTCGAAGCTATTGCCTTTGATGAATAGTAAACCTCTTCTTAGAGAGGACTTGATGTACCTTAGAACCATCATGCATGCATTGAAGTGAGCTAAAGTAGGGGAATCCATGAATTGGCTTAGTTTCCTGACAACAAGAGGGATATCTGATCGAGTAATGGTAAGATACAATAACTTACCCACTATGGGCATGTATTAACAAACATATTCAATACCACATGATTCGTAGATGCATCCGTTATGATCCGTGGGTAACTGTGCTGGCTTGGATCCTAGCATCCATGTTTCTTGAAGTAGGTCAGTAGCATACTTTCATTGAGACATGGCCAATACTCACTTGGATCTTGTTTTAATCCCCAGGAAGTATCACAGTGGCATTAAATATTTGACTACAAATTCTTCTGCTAGTTTCTTTTTCACTTTCAGAATACCATCAGAGTCATCTCCTGTGATGATGATGTCATCCACATAGACAAGAATAGCCAAAGCTCCTTTTCCATTATTTCTTGTGAATAAAGAATGGTCCACCGAAGATCGAATGAGTCTCAAATTCTCTAGTACTTCTGATAATTTTTGAAATCATGCTCAAGGGCTCTGTTTGAGGCCATATATTGCCTTGCTTAATAGGTAAGACTTCTACACTCCCCTTGAGCCTCGAAGCCGAAAGGGTGTTGTATGTATACAATCTCCCAAAGTTGCCATAAAGGAAGACATTTTTCACATCTAACTGATGTAAGGGTCGATTAAGTTGTATTTCCACTGCCATAAGGATATGTATAGTGGAGAAATGAGCAACAAGAGAGAATGTGTCAAAGAAGTCAACACTATAAGTCTGTGTAAACCCCTTTGCCACAAGTCATGCCTTATAGAAAGAATCTGACTTGTCTAGATTGTATTTCACGGTGAACATCCATCTAGATCCTACTATCATGTTATTTCCAGGTGGATCAATAATTTTCTAGGTGTGTCGAGAGATCAATGCATACATCTCATCTTCCATTGCTAAGTTCCATCTAGACTCACGAAGTGCCTCGGTGTGAGTATGAGGGATAACTATATCAGAGATTGCCTAAACAAACTGTCTATATGAGGAACCAAGTCCAGAGAAGGACATAACATCAGAAATCGCATGCTTAACACCGTATCAAGCATTGTCTGGTCCCCTTACGTAGGGCTATTAGCAGGTGAACTAGGGCATAACCTAAGTCGCCAGAGGTACCTATGTCTGTATCCATAGATGTAGTAGTGTCATTAATATGTAAAAACTCAATCGAAGGACATACCTGAGGAGATGGTTCTAGCTCAAAAGGGTGCGATCAACATGTTGAAGAGGAACATGAAGAGGAGCAATGGAAGCTGGTGGGATTATACACGTGTTCCAGATTTGGAGTACTAGGGAAGAGATTCAAAGAATGTGGCATACACACTTATGTAATGTCTTCCAGACCATTGATCGTAGCATCTATAACCCTTCAGATTCCCAACGTACCCTAGGAAAACATATTTTACAATTCTAGCAGAGTTTGTGACCGAGGTGATGAACAAATGTGATACATCTAAAGACTTTGGGAGGAACATGGAACACATCCTTTCTTGGGAATAGGGCCTCAATGGGTATAAGACTGTCAATAGGATATTATTCATAAGAAATGTGGATGTAAGTACGACATCACCCCAATAAGTTGATAGAACATGATAATCTATGAGCAGTGTACGTGCAATATTGAGGATATGTCTATGTTTAAGCTCTGGTACTCCGTTCTATTGGGTTTTATGGGGACACATGGTTTGATGTAAGATTCCTCATGATGACAGAAAGGACTGCATGTTATGGGAGACAAACTCCCTAGCATTATCTAATTTGAGAGTTTTGATGGCAATACCAAATTTATTCTTTATTTCATTTATAAATCGAACGATGATATGATATACAACAGATTTATTTTTTTCAAGAAATCCCGTAACACTCGAGAAAAATTATTTATAAGAACCAAATAACATATATTCCCCAAATGATTAGTATCATGACTAGGTCCTATACGTCAAAATAAACAAGTTCAAACAGACTACTAGAATGAGCAGTATCGGAAGGTGGAAAAGAACTTCCATGGTGCTTCCTCATTTGGCAGGCATTACACTCTAGGATGACAATGAGAGGGAGATGGGGAAGAATCCGTCAAAGCTTCTGAAGGGATGGACGATAGAAAGAAGATAGTATGTCCTGAAAATACAAGAAATGGCATCAAATATAAAGCCCAACAATTGAGATCCTTGCAATCCGGCTAATAGAAGGAAATTGATGGGAAACTTTGGGATGAATAAAACATCATCGAGCATGATGCCAGGAGTTAGATGGACATCGCCTTTTTCCTTTATAGGGGAAACTTTCCCCTCAATGACCTATATAGATTGTCCAAGAGGGTCGTTGTGAATCTTATATAGCAGTGTTAGTTCTCCACAGAGGTGAGTTGAGGAACCTGTATCAATCAACCGCTCTGATTTTGCAATTTTATTTACGGATGCAACAAAGATACCTGTACGAGCAATTGCTGTAGTCTCCGTAGTATCGATTTGGTATAAGTTCGAATACTCGCTCGAGTGTATCCTATTGAGATGCTGCCTCAGATCTTCGAAATCCCGTATAGGAACTTCTACTGGGGGCTCATATCCCTCAATAATTGTTCGAGCAATGGGAGTAAAGTGCACCTATTTACTATAGCAGTCAACCTCCATGTGATCAATTTTGGGACAGAAAGTGCACTGAATTTTTCCTCGACCTCATCTTGTACCAAAGCGACCTCAGCCACAACTCCTCAATGATCCACAACCTCCTCGCGTGGTTGGGGTAGCAAGGGAAAAGACCTATCCATGAACATCACTAGTGGTGCTCGCAACAAGGACAACAAGGCAGCTTAGGGTGCTATAGGCCTCCTAAATAGCGGGGAGAACTACCACAATGATCATTTGGTCATGAGCTACAACATAGTCTAGATCAAGGCCGGTTAGAATAATAGTACCACCATCTATTAGCGATATTGCGTATAGGTAGGACCTGTACAACCTGGAACGCAAGCATTATATCGCTCAAACAATATTTTAAGAGAGAGAAGTGCTCAACTAGTGAATGCCATGATTGCTTCATATTGAGCATGTCAAAATAAGTATGGTATATTCTGCTCGAATTCTTCTCCTGTCCATATGCGGCAATATAGAAGTCTACATACCATGAGCGGTGATGTAGTACACGAGCTCATTCACAACCTATCAATGATGTTGACCGATGAATCCCAGATACATCATACTAAAATCCATTTATTATTCTTCTAACTTAAACAATTCAATAAAAATACTATTTAATTTATTATTATTAACTATTCTTATATTGTAAATAATCTGTGTATAATTAACACTATATTTCTAACCCTAATTATTGTATTTAATTATTAATACTTTTCTTTATTTTCTATTTTTATTAAAAATCCCTAAAAATTAGATTAAATATTGTATATATTATTTTGGTTTAAAAAAAGAAATTAAAAAAATATCAAAACAACAAAATTAAGTGTTTTTAAGTCTTTAAAATGCTCACAAAAATTCTTCTTTGTATAAATGACCTCTTTTGGATATTTGACCAACATTAAACTTGTAGATCTCATTGAGATCTACAACTTTCATGTTTTGATCTTTTTCTAATTCAACCTCCAATTATCTCCTTTTAATTTATCTCTATTTTTCCTATTTTCTAATTATCTCATTGGGCCATGTGGCGCTCTCCAGGATCCGCCATGCAGCTTGCCTCGTTGGCCGCCACCCGGCTCTGTTCTAGACTTTCTGATCTGGCCTTCCCTGTCTTCATCCTGTCCATCCATCCCCGCCTCAATCTCCATCATTGGATGAGATCATAAGATCTCATCCGAGCCTCTCCTTTCCACCTCTTCCTCGGCCACATGATCATCGCTCATCCTACAACCCTACTCTTTCCACGTTACCTGCTCCATTCCCTGCCGTAGAATCAGACTCCATGACCCATCTGGACCCTTCACTCGTGCTACACTGTCATCCATTAGATCAGATCTAACGACCTAATTTGAGCGGTCCCTTGCGCTCCCATCTTGGTCGTTGGATCGTAAGATCCAACGGCTAGGACTTCGTCTTCCACCTTCTGATCCCCCTCACCTGAACGTTTCGCCTCGCCTGGTCGTCACCCCTTCCTTTTTTAGCACCTCTTCTACATCACCTTCTCTTTCGTCACCACCACTCCCACGAAGCCCTTACCCCTGCCATCTTCGCGCACCCCATCAAGAATCCAGCCACCGCCTCCACCTTCCTCTCCCGAATGTTATAAAATGCTACCTCACCAGTAACAGCCGGAGCTCCTCCTCCTATAAATCATCCCCCTCTATCGACTGTCACCCTCGTCCACCAATTCACGGAGTAGTCCCTAACCTTCTTCCCCTCCTCGTGATAGGGGGACGTGAGATAGAAGCGTGACAATGGCCGCCTTCTCCCGATGTCGACCCATGGCGACTCCGTCGTGCCACGACCGCCTTGTGCACCGTAGAGCTCTCAGCTGACCGGATGTTAGCGAAGACCCTGAGGTTCATCAGAACCTCAGCCCAAGATGCATCCTCCGCCAATTCCTTCAGGTAAAACTCTCCATCTCTTTTTCTCCGATCTCTTCTATTTTTCCCAAAGCACACACTCCTCTTCTCCGATCACCAATCATCCCATCATCTTCGACATCCATTTCCCTCCTTCTCCAGCACTTCCGTTCGCGCCCTTCCCTTCTCCACATTCCAGTCCACCACACCACCTTCATCTCTACTTTGCCGGAGATAGAGATCAGGTCTCCCACTCCTCCGCCCACACAAGATCTCCACTTCACTCACTCGCACACACAGACACACACACACATACACACGCTTTGGCTACACTTCTAACTTCAATGGTCGGAGCCCCGCATTCAGCTCCGATCATGCTCCTCTCCTCTGATGGAGCTTCATCGACGAGCACATTTAGCCATCGTCAAGGCTTCGCATCGCCTCTACCATCTTCACCAGCCTCTTCTGAAGGTTGCACAATCTTTAGAGGAGCATCAAGAGGCTGGAGGAGACAAGGAGAGTTCGCTGGAGCCCAGGTCCCTCGTCGCTACAAGCACTATCCGATCATCTAGATCAGACGACCCAAATGCACCCCACGCCTCTTCACCAAACCTATAGGCTTGTAGACCCAAGCCAATCACCAAAGCGCCTAAGACATGCCACGCCATCCACCGAAGCTGCTAGCTCCACCGAGCCTGGCCTCGCATGCCTCGCACATGAGATGCTAGGTAATTTGCAGATCACCCCCGTCGGCTCCTTCATATTGCATCCATATCCTTGCTCATGTTTCCAACATGTGCCTCTGGTGAAATTGCAAGCAGACCCTGCCGGTTTATCAAAATTACAGAAATGCTCATGCTTTATGGAGAATTTGCAGGGAAGCCCCTATGGGTTTTGGTTATTGCAAATAGGTCCTCATAGGGACCTATTTGTAATATTTATCTTTTATTTTTCATGCATTTTTATTGTATTTATGGCCATGAACTCTTTCTTTAATATTTTGAGCATTTGATCTCTGTTTTTATCTATTTTAGTGTCGTTTTGAAGCTTGTTTTATTTTATATCTATGAATTATTTAATTTCATGATTTGACGTTGAATTATTTATGCTATATTATGTGAGCCATAATGTCTTCTTGCCACTAATTTTATTTTCCATTATTGGATTTTATTTCTCAAATTGTCTCTAAAATTGACCCTTGTTCTATTGCTCATTGATATGGATTTTAGGGCATATTTGTACATCTTCTCTTGCATGTTTATCTATTGCGTCTCATCTTATATTGCATGCATGACTTCTCATCCTTTAATTGCATTTAAAACCAAACATGCATCATGGCTTGTGATTCTATCTGCATTATTGCATCATTTCTACATCATGTTGTTTGTGCATATTAATAACTTTCGATAAATAGACTAGAGGCCCGTGTAATGTTCGACTTTGGTATACTTGTCAAGTAAAAAATTATTCAACAAAATCAAAGATTATGGTTTTTAATAAATCAAATTTCGTCTCCTATGTTACAATTATCGACAATTAAAAAGACAATTTTCGCATTCATCAAATGACGCCATTGCCGGGGACATGACTCATCTTTATTTGTTTGTTGAATTATTTTTGATGTGAGTATTTTCAGGTCTTCTCATTGTGTTGTCTGTACATCATGTGTTGATATTTTTTCTTGATATTTTTCTGACAATTTCTTTGTGGTAGGGCCCATGAAGACGAGGACGCTTGAGAACCATAGAGGCGTGGAGTTAAGAGCTCCAGCTGCGAGGAGCCACAAAAGAAATCCAGAAGAATACAAGGAATTGAGTCAGCATTTCATTCATGCATTTGTTGTAAAAAAATCGCGTGCATCATGTGCATTTCTAGCAGTCCTCATTCGAGGGCTCGCATGTGAAAAAAATAGTAGATCACTTGGTGATCTACCCTCCCACCCCTCTCTCCATCCTTCCATCTCTGTAAGTCCACACTCCCCCCTCCCCCCCCCACACATACATCCATATCTGTATATTCACTCCCTCCTCTCCACACCTCCATGCTCCCCTCTAACCCTAACAAACCACGTGTCCCCCTCCCCAAATTCCATATCCAATACTTAAGAGAATCGGAGCTATGGATTCATATCACCTGTGCTATGAGGACATATCAAAAGTTAAGTATGGGGGGTATACCGTATATTATTGTATATATACTTTAGCCATAACTCGTATGTTAAATTTTTTGAAAACTTTCTGGGCTAGGGTTCAGGTATGCTTGTAAACCGATTTTTATAAAATTTGTGTAAAAATCACCGAAGGACTAACTTTTGTAAATAAAATTAACCTTATTCAAAATTTTCCATAAACATTTGAAAAATTGAAAATTTTCTTTGGTATAGCCTAAGTATAGGGTGACCCGACTCATTCAATCTTCCATCTACCTATCTTCTTATACTTAGGTCATTTTTAACCTAAGTAAAGGAGGACCTCCAAGTCAGTTCCTCTATATCACCTTGTGATTAACCGGAGCTATGGCTTCACATCACTTGTGCTATGAGGACATAGCAAAAGTTAAGTACAAGAGGGTATACCGTATATTATTGTATATATACTTTAACCATAGCTCGTATATTAGAATTTTTGAAAACTTTTTGGGCTAGGGTTTATGTATGCTTGTGAACCGATTTTTGTAAAATTTGTGTAAAAATCATTGAGGGACCAACTTTTTGTAAATAAAATTAACCTTATTCAAAATTTCCATAAAAATCCAAAAAATTGAAAATTTTCTTTGGTAGAGACTCTGACTACTAGGCTTAAAAATGAGTAGCTACTCTTCAGTGAGGGAACTACGGTCTCCCTTAGCAGAGTGGGCGGTTTAGATGGCACTATGTATGGCTCCGTCCTCAAGTAAGACGGGTAGCCGTCTAATGGTCTGTACTTATACCCATACTGGTTGGAAGTAGATGCAACCATTCATATGAGCTTGGGCCAGTCATTATCTCTCTTAAAAAATGATGAAATGAAAAATTAAATTCATAAAAATTTAGAAAAGATAATAATCACAAAATTCACTAACTAAGGATTTGGTATATTCCTGACACATTCACTATCACTCAAGGTTTGAGGATTTGAAGACACTTAATTTCTGAGATCTTGAGAGACTGAGTTAGCCAGCCTTATTCATTAGGATTTTGAAACTTAATAATCCATACTTCCCTAGTTTGAAGATTTGAGCGCTATATTGTACTCTTCATCTCTACCTTCTAAAGAATATGATCAATACATCACTTTCACAACTACATGATTGATGAGATGAGTTGAGTTATCACTTGAGGATCTGGGACTGGTGATTTGAGTCTTGATGACCGACATTTTGCGAGGGTCAAAATATGTTGTCGCTGAGGCGACCACTCACAGAACATCGGTTATACAACAATTAACCCACAATAATAGAATGAATGAATTAAGTCCAAAAAGTGTGAATTAATATTTATTTCTCTACCACAAAATGCACAGTGAATAAGTATGTAGAGGTCGAACCACAAAGAGCAATACAAAAATGCAATAGCCTATGATGTGCATGTACAACAGAGTCATCCTTGTGTGAAGCCTATTTTTGTGGGTTTTTATCTTTTTATTTTTATTTGTTTTTTTTCTTTTTTTATTTTAATTTTTTTATTTTTATTTTAATAATGTAGTTATGCAATATATATACTTTATAGAATATGAATATATAGATATATACCCATAGAGGGTATATATAAAGCATATAATACATACATACATATATTTTTTTAATTTAATTCTCATAATGTTATACATTAATAAATAAATAAATATATATAATATTATTTTTTCTTTTTCAATAAGGGAATATATATATATAATGTAGAGAGAGGGGTGATACAATATTTATAAAAAATATACATAAATAGTTAAAAATTCAGAAATAAAGTATTTTTGGTATTTTCATGATTTTCTACTGTTTTTGTGATTTTTGGGTATTTTTCAAAATATTTTTAGCATTTTTAAATAACAGAATAAAGCAAAACAGTGAAATAGCTACTGACTGGGGGTAAAATGGGAATTATAAATATCACACAGCCACAAAAATTTTCCAAATCATTTTCAAGTAAAGAGGATAAAATATATGAACTACAGAAATTGAATTTGCAATTTTTGGGGTTTTCTAGAATTTTTTATATTTTTTAGAAGTTTTTGAGTATTGTTGAATTTTTAAGGTTTTTCTTTTGAGATTTTTAATGATTTTTGGGCTGAAACTAAAATAAGTTAAAATAGGCAGTGGGTAATTTTTTTTTGGAATTTTTAGAGGTGTTTTACTATTTTTTTGGAATTTTCTAAGCTAGGAAGTAAATAAAATGTATGTTTTTGATTTTTAATAAATGTAAAAATGCAACAAAATTAAAATCTAAAAATATGACGTGCAAGAGCAAGCTAATAGGAGCTTATATCCATTTTTGCAAAATTTTTCAAATTAATATGAGGCATGGAATAAATGGACAAAGCATACAAAAATAAAACAACCTGACAGGGGTATTTTTGCAAATAAAATATTTCTCAGGGGTGTCCATGCAAAAATTACTACAGAAATAAACATTTACTTTTATTTTTGGGGCTATTTTACCATTAACAAAACTCGCCGGGGTTAAAGTGCAAAAATCACGCGCCTCACGTGGGACTGCACGTGAGGCGCGGAGGGACCAAACTACAAATATAAAAACCAAAGGGGGCCTACTGCAAATATTACAATTTATTTACAACGTGAAGTTTTATTTTTGGCATTAAAATTTAAATACAAAAAGGCCGGGGATATGTCTGAAATTTACCCCTAAAGGCGCGCGATCCAACGACGTCGATCACTTCACTTAGCCACGCGTCGCACATCTGACGGTGGATACTGGTTCGCCGATGAAGGCTTCTGATTAGATCCGCCTCGCGGATCGGACGGTGGTGGATGGGCTTCATCTGACGGTTGACGTTCAATCTGGGCCATGCCTCCTGATCGGACGATGATGGAGGTGTCTGGAGGAACAGGGAAGAAGCTCGTCTCCGACGAGCTTCGATCGTGAAGTTTGGGCTCCTCCGGGCATCTCCCTTGCATCTGAGATGATCTGGACGTAGCTGGAGGTCTTCCGCGTCTACTGATGGTCTCATCATGGCTCCTGGAGGTCCGAAGAGCTCGGACGAGGTCGATGAAGGACGGGACCTCCAGGAACCTCTTCTTGGTTTGAATCGAGCCCAGATGGGCTCCTTTCGTCGTTGGACCTGCATAGGAAGAACCGGGGGAGCGAGGGCTATCTCCTCGACCTAGGGTTTTGAAGCTCTGCAGCAAGGTGAGGTGTGGTGGAGGAGCTTCGGCGATAGGCGGAGGTGGAGCTCCGATTCGCAAGGACAGAGGGTCCTTGGTTGAACGAAGATGAGCAATCGATGGAGAATACGATGGGGAACGAAGTGGGAGATGAAAGGCGGTCGGAGACGGTTGTTACCACAGTGAACAAGTCGCTGGAGCGGAGCTCCAGCAAACTTCGATTTTTGGATTTTAAGCTACGCTAATAACTAAAGACTAAACTAATAACAGGAATCAAAAACTAACACTAAAATCTACCTAGAAAGCGATAAAGGAGCAGCTCTTATACCTGGGGGCCACCAGGGAGCATGACAGATGCCGGAGCTCCGCCGCGTCAAAATTTTCCCTCCTCCGGCCGATTCGAGGTGCTGGAACACTCCCCCTCTCACGAGGAACCTCCCAGGATCGAAATCAGGGCTTTTGGGTGGATTAAATTGGCCAAATTTGAGGAGGGGGGCGAAGCTTCATATTTATAGACATTGGCCTGGAGCCTTATTGACCGTCGATTATTGCTTAATCCAATGAGTATCGAGTTGATCTAAGATATCGACGGGTATCAGAAATCATCAGAGATTATTTCTTGTGAAGAAAACGAGCTCGATCGATGGACGAGATGGCCGTAAAAAGGGAAGAAATCCAGGGAAATGACAGTTCAGAGACGCCAGGTCCCGAATGGGACAGTTGACCGGGCGGTCAACAAGGGCTGGCGCCCCATTAGTCCACCTCGGCTGCTAGAAGACAAAATAGGAAACCCTATTCTAAAATGATTTATTTGACTTAGTAAATGATTTTATTATTTTTTCCTTATAAAATAAAAAATGTGTATTATTTCATGTAGTATTTATTTATGGTTTTTATTTAATTTTTCGAAGTGTTTTATTATAGTTTTATTTTAATAATGTGTATATGCATGTATTTACATGTATTTTGTGTATTTTATTTTTATTTTGTTTATTTTATTTAATTATTTTATTGTCTTATTTTATAAATTTATACTTTATTTTTGTGAGTGTGAGGGTATTTTTATTTAATTTTTATGGGTTTATTTTCATTTTTAAATAAATAGGTATATGTATATGTAGGTATACTTATAGGTCTTTTACCTATATATTATATCTACTTTATTTATTTAGTGTATTTTCTTGGTTTTTATTTTGAATTTGTATTTTTAATAAGTTATATATAATATATACATTATTATAAAAATATAAAAGAATAAAATAATAAAATCCCTTTTTATTTATATGCATATAGATAGCATAGGTATTTTGTCTATGTATTTCATAGACTTATTTTATTTTACAAATTCTTTTTGGTTTTCTTGTAATTTCAATATGCACATGTATTATATACATTATTTACAAAATTCTAATAATATAAATTTATAAAAATAATGGATAATGAATAAATGGAATATTTTAATCAGTACTATATACAAGGAGGGCCAAAAACCTAACTTCTACAGATGAACTCCAAAAATTATGAAACCAATTTTATTAAATAGTTCTTGGAAAGCTATATACAATTAAAGGTGAGTTTGGGGATTTTGAGTTTTTATTTGCAAGATATGGGTCTGTGAAGTTGAGATTTTGGCTTTTTATTTTGGGCATAAAATGTACAATGAATTTTATTTTTACACAAACTCAATTCTTTATTTTTATTTACATTATTATCTACAACTTTCATGAACAAAGTTTCTTTATTTGATGAATGAATAATTTTATACAAAATAGGTGTAAAAAATGCATAAATAAATGCATGAATAAATGAGGTATTTATTGTACACTGACCCTTATCTCCCCCTACTTTATTCCTTGTCGACCAATTCCATTCTGGCCTTGGTCTCGGGGTTAGGGTCATAAAATATCTGCAATATTTTATTTCTTTTTCTTTTCTTCTCTTTATTCTATAATTTTAGCCTTAAAAGCCTTATTTAATGTATCGTTAATACAATGAATCATGAATGCTATTATGCACAAATTGATGCTATTTACATGCATTTGCTGGGGTTTTTATGGCCAAAATTATAGAATAAAGGTGATGAAATGGAGATTCATCAAGTCTAGACCTGATTTAATGATGCCCGAGGATGGGATAAAGTTAATGAAGGGTTCAAGAAACCTGTGTCAACAAACCCTAGCTAGTATATGAACAAGTTCACATGCTATCTCTTGATGTTGACCTAGGTGCCAGGGTGTTATGAAACTAAATAATTGTTGATCAACGTACGCCAACTCTTGGTAAAAGCAGTGGAGCTAGCCAAAAAGAAAAGAAAAGAAAGAAATATTGAAAGAAAAGAGCACTCAAACACAAAGTCGAATTATAAATTCTATGAGCTTCCACTCGAGGTGAGCGCTCCCAACCATTTCAAAGTGTCCACTTGGACCAAATGCTATTAGGACCAAGGAGTCGGGCTAGCACCAAAAAAGGCTCCACATCGTATAGTGATACAAGTATGGGTATCGAAGATATCTTAAATACTCAAAAGAGATACACCCCGGTGTACTCCCACGAAAACAAGTGCAGCAACTCCGGATTCTCTTGACGGACACATTGATCAACAATAAAAATATACATGTGTTGAGTAATAAGGCACTCGAGAGGCCCCGTGTTCCAATGTGAGGGAGAGAAAAATATACACAATCCTATGCCCTCTATCATCTGGCCATCCATCTACACTCTCAAGTCTGACAAACTAATGAAACAATTAATTGAAGCAAGAACCGACTTATTCCCTTGTTGAGAATTAGGTCTAGAGGATAGTCTCCTGGACTGGAACCTTGGGTGACATCTCGACTAGACTCTCATGATTGCAGTACACTAATTATCATATCCTTATATTTTATGTACAAACAGAGAGTCAGATTAATAGAGAAGTTGGATTCCTTTTGACTAGAGCATGATTGAGCCCAAAATTTTAAGATCACTCAAATTGAGGGTCTTCAATAAATTGAGCCTTAAAATTTCACATGCGCTGTCAGGAATCGATCCGACTCCTTCATTCTTTAGATGCTCGAGGACGAGCATAGTTTAAGTATAGGAGGATGATGAATCCTAGATACATCATGTTAAAATCCATTTATTATTCTCCTAACTTAAAAAAATTCAATAAAAACGCTATTTAATTCATTATTATTAACTATTCTTATATTGTAAATAATCTGTGTATAATTAACACTAAATTTCTAACCCTAATTATTGTATTTAACTACTAACACTTTTCTTTATTTTCTATTTTTATTAAAAATTCAAAAAATAGATTAAATATTGTATATGTTTATTTGGTATAAAAAAGGAATTTAAAAACAAAATCAAAACAATAAAATTAAGCGTTTTTAAGTCTTTAAAAGTGCTTACAAAAATTCTTCTTTGTTTAAACAACCTCCTTTGGATTTTTGACCAACATGAAACTTGTAGATCTCATCGAGATCTACAACTTTCATGTTTTGACCTTTTTCTAATTTAGCATCTAATTATCTCTTTTTAATTTATCTCTATTTTCATATTTTCTAATTATCTCATTAGGCCACGTGGCGCTCCCCAAGAGCCGCCATGCGGCCCGCCTCGTTGGTCGCCACCCGGCTCTATTTTGGACCGTTTGATCTGGCCTTCCCCGCCTTCATCATGTCTATCCATCCCCGCCTCAATCTCCATCGTTGGCTGAGATCATAAGATCTCATCCGAGCCTCTCCTTTCCATCTCTTCCTCGGCCACATGATCACCACTCATCGTACGACCCTACTCCTTCCACGTTATCCGCTCCATTCCCCACCGTAGGATCAGACTCCATGACCCATCTGGACCCTTCACTCGCACCACGTTATCATCCCTTATATCAGATCTAACGATCTAATCTGAGCGGTTCCCTTACGCTCCCATCCTGGCAGTTGGATCATAAGATCCAACGGCTAGGACATCGTCTTCCACTTTCCGAGCCCCCTCGCCTGAATGTTTCGCCTCGCCCGGTCGCCACCCCTTCCTTTTTTAGCACCTCTTCTACGTCACCTTCTCTCTCATTACCCCAGCCTCAGAAGCCCTTACCCCCGCCATCTTCGCGCACTCCATCAAGAATCTAGCCACCGCCTCCACATTCCTCTCCCGGTTGTTACAAAACGCCACCTCAACAGTAACGACCAGAGCTTCTTCTCTTATAAATCACCCCCTCTGTTGACTATCACCCTCGTCCACCTATTCACGGAGTGGTCCCTAGCCTTCTCCCCCTCCCCGTGACAGGAGGAGGTGGGATAGAAGCGCGACAATGGTCGCCTTCTCCCGGTGTCAACCCATGCTGACCTCCGCTGTGCCACGACCGCCTTGTGTGCTGTAGAGCTCTCTGATGTAGCTGACCGGATTCGAGTGAAGACCCTGAGGTTCATCAGAACCTCAACCCAAGCTGCATCCTCCGCCAATTCCTTCAGGTAAAACTCTCCATCTCATTTTCTCTGATTTCTTCTAGTTTTACCAAGGCATACACTCTTCTCCTATCACCAATCATACCATCATCTTCGACATCCATTTCCCACCTTCGCCAACACTTCCGTTCATGCCCTTCCCTTCTCCATGTCCCCGTCCACCACACCCACCTTCATCTCTGCTTCGCCGAAGGTGGAGATCAAGTCTCCCACTCCTCCGCCCACATGGGACCTCCACTTCACTCACTCGAACGCACAAATGCTTTGGCTACACTTCTAACACATGCAGGTGCTCATCTCCTTCAATGGATGGAGCCCCGCATCCAGCTTCGATCATGCTCCTCTCCTCCGACGAAGCTTCACCGATGGGCACCTTCAGCCATCGTCGAGGCTTCGCATCGCCTCCGTCATCTTCGCCAGCCTCTTCTAAAGGTCGCACACCCTTTAGAGGAGCATCAAGAGGCTAAAGGAGAAAAGGAGAGTTCGTCGAAGCCCAGGCCCCTCGCCGCCACAAGAGGCGGAGCAAGACGCTACAAGTACTGTCCGATCATCTGGATCGGACGACGCGGATGCACCCCGTGCCTCTTCACCGAACCTGCAGGCTCAGAGACCCAAGCAAATCGCCAAAGCGCCTAAGACATGCCACATCATCCACCAAAGCTGCTAGCTCCACCGAGCTTGGCCTCGCGTGCCCTGCACATGAGATGCTGGGTAATTTGTAGATTACCCCCGTTGGCTCCTTCATATTGCATCCAGGTCCTTACTAATGTGCCCCGCACGCGCCTATGGTGAAATTGCAAGCAGACCCCGTCGGTTTATCAAAATTGCAGAAATGATACCATACTTTATGGAGAATTTACAGGGAAGCCCCTCCGGGCTTTGGTTGCAAATAGGTACTCTCAGGGACCTATTTGTAATATTTATCTTTTATTTTTCGTGCATTTTTATTGCATTTATGCCCCCGAACCGTTTCTTTAATATCTTGAGCATCTGATCTCCGTTTTTATCGATTTTAGTGTCATTTTGAAGCTTGTTTTATTGTCTATCTAATGGCTTATTTAATTTCATGATTTGACACTGAATTATTTATGTTATATTCTGTGATCCATAGTGTCTTCTTCTCACTACTTTGAATTTTCATTATTCAATTTTATTGCTCAAAGTGTCTCTAAAATGACCCTTGTTCTATTGCTTATTGATACGAATTTTAGGGCATATTTGTACATCTTCTCTTGCATGTTTATCTATTGTGTCTCATCTTATATTGCATGCATGGCTTCTCATGCTTTATTTTTAATTGCATTTAAAACCAAAATAAAAATACATGCATCATGGCTTGTGATTCTATCTGCATTATTGCACCATTTATACATCATGTTGTTTGTGCATATGAAGAGTTAGAACCTGATGAATTTAATCACTCAATAAATAATAATTTTTAATAAATAGACTAGAGACTCATGTCCCTATGTTCGACCTTGGTATACTTGCCTAAGTAAAAAAATTATTCCACAACATTCAAAGATTGTGCCTTTTGATCGACTAAATTTCGTCTCCCATGCTATAATTATCGACAATTAAAGAGAAGGTTTTCGCGTTCACCATTGACCATGATTTGTGAAATGACCATCCCGTCATCTTTAACACATATGATGAATTTTTGTATCTTTTCAATAGACTCTGACTCTAATAGAATATACTCCATGTTGGTTATTGTATCCTTGTACAATAATAAGGAACATGCGTGACCATTTGGGATAGTTGGTCTCATCCAACTTGGGAGTCGAGCCAAATGAGGGTAGATATGTGCTCCCTCCATCATATCCCTGAGACGGAACTTCTGACTGCAACAACCCGAGCTAAAGGTCAGGCTGCATACAAAAGAAGAACACTCCAAAGACCACTTAGGCCATCCCTGAATCCCTTGTGGGTCATCAAATCAGGAAGAGGCTAGATGGTGGCAATTGGTAATTTACTTGGTGGAGAGCCATGCACCACGACATGAAAATGATAGCAACGCCAGGCTCAAGCAGCCGCAAGCCTGTGAACAAGCTTTGGTGTGGTTTATTGATGGTTTAGGTGCAGGGGCTGGATTTTCAGAGGGGCGGTGTCTTGGGAATGGGAAGTTGGGGTGGGGTGGAGGGTGGGGATTTGGGGTAGGCGGTGGTGGGTTTCAAAGGGTGGGTGCAATTGGGGGTAGGGAGGGGATGGGGGAGATCCGAGGTAGGTGGTGGCGAGTTTCAGCGTTAGTAGGGGCGATCGGATTTTAGTGGTGGGTTTCAGAGGCGGTGGTGGGTTTTAACGACAGGGAGGGGGCGATCCAGTGAGGTATTTAGGCATGGGAATTGGGATTGGAGGATGCATGTAGCAGGCAACATGTGCACAGAGGGAGATGCATCAGTGATGTGTCATTGAATAGATGGTGGGGGCTGCTGGCGATAAAGGAGAGGGGATGGTCGGTGGGAAGAGAGCAGGAGGAGCGAGAATCGCTCTGATATCAAGTTGCAAACACTCAAAGTAGGGTTATTCTTATTTGATAAGAGAATCATAGGGCTCAATATATAGTTGGAGACTTAGGGGGTTACAAACATAGTTCTCAACAATGTTCATGTGAAACAATGACAACACACTTATTAACGCTTGCGGTGTTTTCGACCACATTAGAAGTCTTCTCACTCTCCTTATTTAAATGTTAATAAAGTCTCCCCGTCCTTTCGTAAGGTTCGACATTGTGAACAACTTTGAAATGCACGCCCAAATTCGATAGTCAACTAATCGTACAAAAATATCTATGATGATAGTTTAATATGAGTAATTTATTTGCTTTGAAACCAAATGAGAAAATGAAACAAAGAAAAGATGGATGAATCATGCAATCAAAATCATAAATTAAAAGCAATCATAAAATCAACAAGGGTTGACAATTAGTTTAAACACGGAAATCCTCATAAAAAATCCACGACATAAAATCGTATTGTAGGAATTGATTCTATTATCTACACTAATTCCAATGAGACCAGCATAAGCTCACATACTGTTTGAGCCCTTTCTAGGACACTCCCAAGGAAGAATTCATCCTTTCTCTTGAAAAAGGAACCCACATGTCTCTAAATAACAATCATCTACAAGATCCTTTGTTATTTACACTAAATGAATTTAGGAGTTTTAGGGATGCTTTCCTTAAAGAGATTGAATGTGATGCAATGAATTTACTCAAGGTAACATGAGAGCTAGAACACTTGAGTACATGAACACTTGAACTCTTGAATTTTAAGCGTAAAAAATGTTTTATGAGTTGCAATTGAGTTGTGATTGGAGTGCTAGCATATATGCTTTCTTATAAGCCCAAAGGAGTCCATTAGGATCCTTGATTAATGTTAGAATTAATCAAGGGACACGTCCTTCGAAAAAAATGTTTACAAAACTCACGTGTAGCTAACTGTTCAAATGAATCGACTGGTGAAACAATTAGTCGGGTAGAAATGAATTTGTCTCCTAGTTTAGGGACCAATCTATCGAGAAGTTCGACAATGTGAAGAATAACTTGAATTGCCAAAACTTCCCTATGAATAGATTAGTCGACTAAAATGAAAAAATTGGACTGATAAGCAAAGTTGCTGATTGAACAACTTGAGCAACCTTGAATGTCAACATAGATCCAGACAATGCAATAGTCTCATTCCAGAGATAGCAGTCAGATGATGGTGAGCTGCTCATCTTGGATTCTTACACAGTGTTTAAGTCACAGAAGGAAGCAGATTTTCTCATGTGCTAACATCTTGTGCATCTGACTCCTCTATTTCTATTTATTCGACCCACAAATAATCGTTGCATATTAAATGTTATGCCACAGATAGCAGGTTCTTCTCTGAAAGATAACATGACCAATTACAACAGCATAGCACTTCACCACAACTATAGTAAACAAGTTCAAGTTCTTTCTCAAAGACAAACACTAATGGCCCAGAGAAGCATATATACAGACACTAGAACTGCTAACCGATATATACAAGACCCAGCAAAGAGACAACACTAACAAGCAAGTTAAGATTATTACAGCAACAAATAGTGCAACCATATCCTGCAGCAGATTAGAAGCAGCAACAAGGGTATCGTCGACAAATTCATGGTATCCAGAACCACACACCGCAGCACCACCTCTGTATATTAACAAGAAAATGTCTAGGATGCGGAAATCATCGACTGTCAGCAAAAATAAACTTTAACAACAAACTATCGTTGGCTGCAACATTCATGTCAGCATTCTACCGATTGTTTTCAAGTCCATATCCACAAGGAAAAGGACAAGAATATAATCTTCTTATGCCTAAGATGCATATATCCATTTTTATTCTAAGGACATTTTTGCATTCTGAAAATAAAAATCATTCTAAGTAAAAAATGTACTTTATATAGGTCTCTTAGGTATTGATTTCTATATGGGAAAACATGACTACTACAACAAGGCAACCCCGTGTTTTCATGATTGTTTGAACACTGAGAATAAAAATGATCAAATACTCAATGGAATTAGATGCATGTAACCTTCAAATTTCAATAAAAATCAGCATTATATGATTTACAGTTCATCAATTACCTTACACCTAACTTAATTTATACCAACCAGGTTCAGAAACAGTTTTGTGCTGCTAAATTTGTTTTTACAACAGTGTGTGTGTGTGCGCATGTGTCATTAATTACACGTATTTTTTTTTATCAAAAGCCGAAGGGTGATTATCCAATGCAGGGTGTTATCTAAAATATTAAAAAATAGACATGGAATACTCATAAACAAAATCGTTTTCAATATAAATACAAGTATGAAAACATTTAGTAGGTTATTTAGCTACATTTTCTGCTTGATCTGAGCTTGGTACATGTGGTGCATCCATTCTAAGCTTGAGCTAAGTAATATAGGTTTCTCCGCAAACTACCTATATATTACTTTCTTTCATCAGTTAGAGGATGCGAGACTTGGGATCTTGAGCCGGCTAAGAGAGGGCCAGGAAGGCCCAAGAAGTGTTGGAGTGAGACTTAATCGAAGGGATCTTAATTTTTTGTATCTAAGCCCGAGAATGATCCAAAATAGATCTGAATGGAGGCAAAGAATCCATGTAGCTCACCCTACTTAATGTGGGACAAGGCTTTCTTATTGTTGTATTTTATCATCCATATACCTTTTCGAATCTAAAAAGAAATAATCAGGGATAACCGCATCCAAAACTGCATCCAACTGATTGGAACCCAAATACTACCCAATCCGAATCCATATCCAAATATACCTCTTGTCCGTATTTCCAGAATACACTACCTTCTCACATTCATATGAACCAAAAGATATAACTAGTCGGTAATGAAACCTATATCGGATAGTGATGCAGGTACAAGATCTCACAAATTTCTTTCCATATGATCATGATCTAGTTTTATGCGTTGATGTAGTCTATAAAACAGGTCCATTCATTTCCCTCTATATGATTATTCTTATTCATCGCAATTGTATTTTAATAAAATAGCATCGAATGGTGATTGAAATAACTGATTAAATCAATTATGCTGCACATATCCAAACAAAGCCCCGTTAAAGATTAACGTAACAAAGAAAGGATTAGTTACCTCAATTAGCAACTCCAGTGGCAGCGGCAGCGGGATTAGCGCCCTCAACGCGCCCGCATCCACCTGCAATCGAAGTCAAAAATTCCAAAAAGAAAAAAAATCACATTTTCCCATCAAAACAACGCATGGCTAATCTAATTCAAACCCCCAATCCCACTACCTGCGCCGGGTTGCCCCAGGAAATCCGAACCTTCCTTCCCGATCGCATCGTCGGTCCAGATCCCGAGGCTCAGGACGCGGCTCCGCTCGAGTTCCTCGTCAAGAGCAAGGTCGGGCGCCTCCGCCCACTCCTGGAGCGCGACGGGGCGGAGGCGGCCATTGAAGAGGGCGGGGTCGCGGCGATCCTTGACCTCGAGATGGAGGGAGCGTGGGGAGGCGGCGGCAACGGTGGGGGAGACGGCAGCGGCGGCGGGGGAGGGCTTGGGGCGGAAGGAGACGCCGGAGTGGTCGGGATCCGGCGAAGGCTCGCGAGGGGAGAGGTGGGAGTCGACGGGGTCGGAGACCGTGCGGACGAGGAGGTTTGGGAGCACTGCCTCCATTTTTTAGGGCTTCTCGAAGGAGGAGATTTTGAGTGGTGGGAGGAAGACGTTTGAGGTCTTTGTGTGGATAATGTGCGGGGGGAGGGATTTGGATTGTGGATGAGGGAGTATTTGAGGAGGAGAGTTTCTAGTGGGGAAGGCAAGTGTCTATTTATTAGATATTTATCCATGAGATACTTTGTACGTATCATGTAAGGATTATGAGTAGAAAGATAATACAGCCAATTTCCCTTTCATGATTATCGGAAATAATTTTGGCCCATAATTATTAGGATTTATAAGAAATTAAATTTGATATTATAATAAATGACAATAAATACGACATAATAATCCAAATCCGATTTAGATAAAATAATAGAAAATACAAGAGCTAACATTTTAATATTAGATTTGATAATGTGTAAGATCCAGAAATAACATAAATATAAATCAGTCACATGAATGAATAACAAGCGAAAATAAAGTTAGGTTTAGAAATAATTCAAGTGTCTATACAGAATCCTCGAGAAGATCGCTCCACTTTTCTAGTGTGTTATGCATGGTGATCTGTGTTAGCATCTGCATGCATACATGCATAGTTTTAACGATGATAAAAGTTGGTGTTGCATTAGCTTCTATTGAAGATATGAAGAAATACAAGAATCATAATGATATGGTGAACACCAATTACATGACAAAAAGATGATATACTTAAGCTACAATCAAGCCAATGGAGATACAAGCTCAAGCTAACGGAGCCACGTTGACATAAAGTCTTGATGAACAAAGCTACTGATGATATGCAGACTAATAGAGTTCTAAGTAATTTGTTGAGAGAGTTGCATTGTAAACCTTATGCATTTGCACAACATCGACTATATCTCAATTCAGTTCTTAGAACTAATTAGTTAGATGACTCGATTTCTAGTCGGTTGGTTCATGTTTAGTTGACTGATGATTTTGATCAGTTGACTAATCATGTACAAAGGTCAATTGACCATAATCATCCTTTGGTCAACTCACCAACCGATTGAGCCATAATTCAGATGATTGAAATATTTATCAGTCAACTTATCTTGGTATGATGTACTCAATTTGAATGGTAACATCTACTAAAGACAATTGCCGCATCCCTTTACTTATTAACATTAATCAACTTCCACTAATTATTACTTTTGGTGTCTTATATGATAAAGGTCATTCCTTTGATTTCCATTTACGCCACTCTTATTCTTTACGTACTTCCACACTCTCTACACTGTAGTGGTGGCTATGGAGTGTGGGTTGTAGGGGGTGAGGGTGATGAAAGTGGGTGGCTATAGGTGGTGGCCAGATGTTGCGGGGATGTGCATGTGAGTGTGGGGTTGTCGGCATGGGATGACTGGGTGATGAATATGTGATTCATCTACTCTAATTGCTCAATCTTAATTCTAATTTTTGAGTAATTAACTAAATAAAATCCCTAATTAACACTTCTTGTAATCCCTATAAAATATATAAATTAATATCCTTTTGTAAAAACAATAAAAAAGGAGTTTGCTTTTGTAAATATTCATTTATAAATAACCTAATCTTCTTTAATTTTTAATTATTTCACACTAACCCCATATTCAATAAAACCAAATTTGGTGTATAGATATCATTGACCTTAATCAAAGAAAAATAATAAAAAAATACTGACTTGGATGTCTGACAAGTAAACTCAAACACTAGTTGTGGAGTCAGAAAGTTGTAAAGCTTGATATCTCATATATACAAAATCCTATCAAAATCTACTCACCTTTTGTTTATGTGCTCTAAATTATCTACAAAAGAAAATCAAAATCAGAAGAATAAGAATTCAACTTTGGTTTTTGGGATTGATTTGTAGATTGTACATATTAATATTTTTTGCTTATCATTTTATGTAAAAAATAATGATTTTAATTTATTTCTTTTTCATTTTCTTTTTTTATTTTATTTTAGCAAACCACATGAAAATAAAATCCAAAAGTATAAAATCAGGAGAAAAAAATGTGTTGTGATCTTGTATATATTGTATATACTTCCATCTTTCATGGTTTTTATTTCATTTTTCCTAATTATTGAAAATCCAAAAAGTAAATTATTATTTTGTTTTATTCATTTATAGTATTATATTTTATTTATTTAATTTTTTATGAACAATCCAAGAAAAATACAAAACATCAAAAATAGATATTTTATCTCTATAAAATATCTTCAAAAATTTGTAGTTTGCACATGACTCTTCTTTTATTTTAAGTCATTCATGAAAAGTGTAGACCTCAATGAGATGCACATTTTTATGAGAACCTATTTCAGAACATTAAGTGCTAGGTTAAAAATAAAATAGAAGGAGAAGTCAAATAAAACTACTTTGAAAACATAGCATTTAATGTTGTAAAGTTAGATCCTAGGCTTGTTAAATTGCCTCCTTGTGTCGACCTTGGGGTTTATCCAAGTAAAATCAATTTCATTGACTACATTTTGTGTGTAGTTTTTTTAATTAAATGTTTTATTACATGTTATAATCAACAATTTCATAAAATTAAGAGTGTTAAAATTGTAATTTTCCAATGACATCGTTGTCAGGGAGGCATGACTTAGGATCTTTTGTAAAAAATAGTGCATAGATTTTCCACCCCTGGGTAGTACGACCCTCGAGTTTTCTTGTGAATATTTAATCTATTTATTTTTCTAGCATTCTTTTGTGTATATATATATTTAAAAATCTTCCTAATATATTGATTTCTCTTTTGTGAAAGGGACATAGTGGACTTGGAGCGGCTTTCTTAGGAGACGATGTAACTTGAGGAGACCGAAGGTGAGAGATTCAGTAGATTGAGCTCTCCGATGAGGCACCAAAGAAGAAATTTTTATTTTAGAGAGAGGTTTCTAGTTTATGTTTTTATTTTTTAGACAATTTTGTAGTTATTTGTATTAATTTCTCATTTTCATTTATCTTTGTTTGAAGACTCGTATATATATATATATATTCAGACATTGGACTTTGGGCCTGCTTCGACCCATATGTGGTTGGGGCCCCGTGGTTTTATGGTGTGTGATGTAGAACTAGGTTTCACTACTGCTCTTAAAGCTATCTAGGCTTATTTGATTGTGCTTGTGGGACTAGGACCACACTCTACATTTAAAAGACTCATTAAAATAGTTTCTTCTAGCCAAATAAAATGGTTCTACCATGCTAATAGAAATTCATGTTTTAGGTGTGATTTCTCGTGAGTGCATTAGAAATATCTATTTACAAAAAAAATTAAATTCTCTTTTGCATCTATATGGATATTGCGAGGTGACACTGAAAGTATTTCTGACTTTGCATACATCATCGTATTTCTCGATATACATCTTTTCAGCTCTCCCTCAATTTTATCTCACTTAGGGTTTAAAGGAAATTGGAATCCTCATGTATACGTGTTCTGAATTAATTAAATCAAGTGATAATAGAACTAAAACCGGGGATTGCTAAATCTTTCGATCAAATAAAACAGAGTTAATCAAAGAATTTACGAGAGAGAAACCCCTACATTATTTCGCATGTACTTTCAATTGAGAGGGTAATGACATACCCGTTATGGAATAGAGCCCAAATCATTGGACTTGTGCCCTAAGTCTCCATTCCGACTCTTGTAGGTTTGGGAGCTACAAGCACTTGCCTTCGATCCTTAGAGAGACGTTTTGGGTATAGAAGTCTACTTCATCATTAGAGGCTTGATATATCCTGATAGCCCAGGCATATATTCCCTATGATTGGGGTGTATTAGAATCATACTTGTACGTCGGGGAGAATTACCTTGTGTGCTTGATTAACTGCCTGAAAATTTCATCTTAAAATTGAAAATATAAACGGTCGGACCCTTGCGGCCTTCACTGTGTGGGTAAGAGAATTAGGGATATTGCTTTGTATATTATATCTGTGTGCCTTATTTATTTGTGCGCTTACACAATTTCGGCCTCGATTCACTTTTGTTCCCACCATCTTCTTCAAAGATGTTACAATATTAGTCTTCATACCCTGACTTCGTAAGTTGAGGCTACATGACTGTATCCTGATTGTCTTCGTCATCCTCGTTCACATCCCAGAATTATCCTCTCTTCAAGGGGTTCCTCCACATTCACCAACCACATACTCACCATTCACACCAACTCCACCTCCATCTTCTTCGATTGTGGTAAGAGAATTCAATCATCTCATAGATGCTCATTAACAAATGGATAAAATGGAGCGAGAAAAATTTGAGATGGAAAGTAATGTAGTCGGTGCGATGGTAGGAAGAAAAACATGACTTTTGTCTACTCAAGAAATCTCAATTTGAAAACCAACTCTTACTTGGGAAAACTATTTGCTGTCACGTCTCCTTTGAACAAGAACAAATCATGGTCCCAAAAATCGAGACACAATCCTAAGGAGGATGGACTCATGACTCAACTCACTAGTCACTCTGTTAGGAAACTCCGATCCATGACACCCAATGGGATGTCTTGTACTCAACTTAGGATAACATGCTAGAGTGATGTCACGACGAGTATAGCCACCCCTTCTTTCAACCGACACATAAGACATAACACACACTAGGTCATAAGAATTTTGATGATGATTTATTAAAGATCATTTCAAGTGCTGACTTAATTGAAGAAAGAATTATTAATATCATTCTCATGGTTTAATTACTTATTGCTAGAACAAGAGAGAATCCACATAGAAAGCAAAGCTGAGCTCGAAAGTTTGCAAGCTATTCATGAATACGCAAGCATCAAAAAGATGTAAAAATCGAACCAACCTTGACCCACCACCCCAGTTCGAGTCGAGTTAGCCCATACCAATACCACTACATTTCCCAAAAATAATAAAAGAATCAGAAAAATAGATAACACCAAAAATCTTGAAAAAAACAAAAAAGTTGAAATGGATGACATGGAGGAAATATTGAAGCACATAATGTCGAGTTAGCCCATACCAATACCACTACATTTCCCAAAAATAATAAAAGAATCAGAAAAATAGAAAAAACTAAAATTCTTGAAAAAAACAAGAAAGATTCTTGAAATAGCTGACATGGAGGAAATATTGAAGCACATAATTTATCAATTGCAGAGCCGTATGCATAAAAAATGCCTGTATGGTTGTTCAATTCAATTTTTTTCTTAACATTTTTTATCCATTTCTTTTGTTTGATCAATTATGTGATATAGTAGAAGAACCTTTCATGATGTTATATCATTAGGGTTATGATTCACCAACCCGCTAGTTCTTTTTATGAAGCACAAGCAAGTGAATTTATCCTAGAAGCATAAGAGCTACTGAAACTTCGCAAAACTCTTACAAATGTTTACGTACAAAGAACATGAAACCCTTTATGGGCTACACTAAGTGAGTCCATAGAATACATGTTTGACCTCAATAGATGCCTGAAGAATTTGTGTACACCCAAGAGGAAAAGCATGAAAATGACTCGAACAAATATGCATTTATTCTCTATGGACAGGTCCTTGGTGATGGGAAGGTGGACCAAAAGCTTAAGAGGTTGCCTAGGGTGACACAACATTTACCTATGCTCGGATTGATGATGGCTCATTTATAAACATCCTCCCAACCTTCGCATTTGATGAGCTCAAGCTCGATCTTATCAAGAAGGCAAGAATGATTGTTCATCTACCTGACCTGCCAAAAAAAGATGAGAGGAATCATTTCAGTCATCGTGACTTTCCAAGGTGCAACACAAAGAGTATGTTGTCATGGACATTGAGAAATGATGAGACTTCACCTAGTCTCTCATCATTCTTGGAAAGTTGTTCTTAGCATTCGCTAAGGCGACTATTGACTATGAGATTGAGACTATCAATTTTCTAGCACAGGGTACCCGCTAGCATTGTCAGACTTCCGATGCCACCCCAGACCATAAGAATTCCCGCTTAAATATAGACAACCATGAAATGAAGATGACTCCTGGCACATCCACACACATACTTTAAGGACCATTAGTTCCCACAAATGATAATACACAAGAGATGATACCTACAATCATGACTATCAAGCCGAGAGACCCTGACCCACTCTAAGGAGTACCCAAGGCAGTATAGTTGAGGCAACAAGATATAGAAATTAGTAAAGCCATAATATCTATCTCATTAGCTAATAGCGCCGCCACCACTGAGAAAAACACTTCACCTAAGCCGATAAAGACCAAGCCAATCGAGAACACTATCCTTGACCTAAGTCATATACAGACCTTGGAGGATATGCTAAATGAACAACCTGACTCATATTATGAGGATCCCATAATCCCAACATAATATCCCCTTGAACCCAAACTCAAGGAGAAGGATATCACATCACTAATCCATTCCAAGAAGAAAGAGGTCGCCTTCTCTAGTCGGATTGCTAGTGAGAAGAAGAAGTGCCTTAATTCATGGGGATGTTCCCCTGAACATCACCAGGAGCATCACGACCTTCATCCTCTTTGTGTTTCAGGTTCTAGCAAACATGCTAAGTATGTCACCATGGACATGGATCTTTCTGAGGACTCCTCATCAGACCCAGACGATGTGGTTTATATGAGTGAGATCAGTTCGACTATCCTAAAATCATACCTGAGCAAGCGATCGAGTGACAACACACATTGGAGAGCATCCACCAAACATTACTATTCTTCTAAGGATGGCTTCGACATTGACCGAGATTCCTACAATTCTAACTTGTAATATTCTATAGAGGAACCCGATGTCGATCCACATCTTGTACATTCCATAGCCCGAGTCCCACAAGATGATTTTCTGAAAATATTCTCGAAGCGTGTGCATTCTTTATTTGCCTTGAAGATGTTTTCTATTTGTACATTCTATCTCCCATTCTTCCTCTCATACACCCCAGTACTATATCATTTTATTTTTTGGCTATACTTAGGATAACTAGATCCTAAATATGGGGGGGGGGTGACAAACTACTAGAAACTAGTTAGACATGTGAGCCCACAGTAAGCCATTATGCAACAACTGTTATTGTGATTCACTCCTTAATCTGAAATGAAGAATAACTAATTTTGCATAATATGTCCCTTAGTACAGTCCGGGTTATGTATCATGCCCATCTTAATAATCATACATTTGTTGATTTAATGGTTGAATCATAGAGGCTAGTGCTTGGATGATATCTAAAGAGTCAGATTGAGGACTCATCAAGCACCATCAAATGATTGTAAGAAAGGATCTCCAATCTGGGAAGGAGACGGAAATCCTTCTCTAAAGGTTGGTATCTAACCGACCTATTAATGCAGGTTCTTTGTACAGGAATAGAGATTCAAAGTTGTCAGATAAGTTAGGTCAAAGAGTTGACTTAGCAAGGTTGAGATAACCAAGACTTATGTTGTATGTTGTCACGATATAGGCACGCATCCTCTGATCGGAGACAAATGTATTAATATATGTCTAAGTATGTATATTAGGTTGATGATCTAATCAGGGTCTACACATCGACAAGCTGGTGTGTATACGAGGGCATATGAGTAATGTGATCTCTCAAAGGGATCATACATGTTCACTACTGAATCGGAAGATATGAGCTCACTCATGAGATATTGAGATATATTAAATTCCATGTATGGTTGTCTTGCTTTGGAAGCTTGACAAGAATTTGTAGGTATGATATATGCTTTTGGAAAGTATATGATCGATACCAACTCCCAATGATCAAATGAGAAACTTAATGATAAAATCCTGAAGAAGACAATCTAAATGTGATCTAAAACTTCAGGTTTAATCTAGGTCTTCCAATATGCATGATGTACATGTACTAGGAACACTCAAGGGTGATGTGATCGGAAATGATTGTATAACAATGATACTTCCATTCCGAGGGAGTGATGAATCAAGTTTGGATTTTAGTGACACCCCTCAGTAGATTAGTAAACCAATCTTAGTCTAAATGTTGTACATTGATATGAATATGATTCGAATGCAATGAGAAGATTAGATTTACGTTTTGGTTCAATCAAACATCTATGAGAGGTTCCCGAGATCTGGATTTGAGTATGATCTCAATCCAAGTCATTATACATGTAATGTACAATCACCCTATCCTTATCTCCAAGTATCCGCAGAGTAAGCACATTGTTCTTGAAGAATTTCACGAATAATTCAATTGTTAATAATGTATCTGAGCAATGGAAAATAGATAATTAACTATGATTTAATTATCATAAATAATGTGAATATGATTCATATTATTTGGATACATGAGAAGAATTATATGAGATAATTACATATGATTTAATTATCAAAGATATGATTAATATAGATATAACTATCCATAAAAATTATAGATACTATAATTATGGTTTATAATATGTTGGAGAGATTTAATTGTAAATGAGTTTACGAATTAAATGTTGATGTGAATTGGATTCACATTGGACAATTAATTATAAATGCACTTTACATTTTATATTAGGTGGTTGAATTTTATTCATAATTGTCAATGTTTTGTTGCAATTATCACAAAAAATTATTTTGTAAACAATTAGTACAATGAATAAATATTTAATTTAATAAGATTACATTATATGGTGATTGAAGAGAGATTTTTCTCTCTCCAATGCACCATGGACGTCCAAGCCTCTTAAAGGGGAATGGGGCTTTCTCCTTCCCCCTTATATGGAAGATGGATCTTTAGTCCTATTTTATTCATGAGAATCTTATTGGTTTAATTGAAATTAAATATGTTAAAATTGTTTGTAACATATTTATTTATTTTAAATTAATTAATTATTGTTGCAAATTATTGCAACAAAATCTCAACTATTGATTTGAATTAGGAGTGCATCTCCACTATCTAATATAGTATAAAAGGAAGGCTAGCCCTAGCCTTTTCTACTACGCAATTGCAAGAGCAATGAATCTCTCTCTCTCTCTCTCTTATTCTCATATATGCATCCAATCTCTCTCCCTCTCTCAATATTGTAACCGTCCACCACATTATTGGAAAAGACCCCATCGTCGTCACAATTCATGAGACAAAATCAGGAGATTCCAAACTCATATCATCAACTTGAATTGTGGGAGCTTCTCATATCATCTACGTGCCCACAAGTGCTTCTACGTCAGATCGGATTTGAGACATGAGAATCTCTTATTTTAGAGATTAGCGATCGCAAACACGCTCCAATAGGTAATCCTAATTACTCGATTGTGATCTTGATGAAATGATTTGATAAGTGGTCTCGAACCGTGTGATTTCATCATTTATTTTTTCAAATTCAGTTGCCCGGTACAACTAGTATGGCTAGTTGCCCTAGATTGTATGTGATGCGACCTTCACACTTTCGTGATATGCTAAGACCTAAATACTATCCTTCAAGTGGTATCAGAACCATGTTAAAGGTTTTGAATGTGATCCACAATCTTAGGTGGACGAGGTTTTGTATATCCATTGCACAAGGACTCATTGTTTTGCATTTGATGCATGTTCCGAATTGTTTTTCGCTGAAATGAAAAGTTACTATTTATGCACTACTTTGAATGAATTTTTTGAATAATAAAATATATTTATAATGTCTAAATATTTCCCAAAAACAATATTCAGTTGTTGACACCAAAGGTGCATAAATTAAATTAAAAAATTTCTCGCAATCACATTGTTTTTACATGTATTCACATATCTATAATAAATTAATTTTTAGTTACTATTTTACCATCATGAAATATGAAATAAATATTTTAGTTAAGTAAAGAATTAAATTGTCAAATTGCACAATTTTATTTCGCGTGATTCCGACTCCGTTTGCCCTAGATATTCCATATTTCGTGGAGATGGGTCGGATGATGATTTAATCATTAAGATTACTTTCTTAATATGTTTATCATTCAATGTAAATCAAGAAGATTATGGGTTTTCCATGATTAATTGATGCTTAATATTTTTTTTGGAAATATTTTATTAAACATCAATCACTCTTGAACGAATGTTTCATGACAAAATTTTAGTTTAACCTACAATAGTTGTAGGTCAACTTTTACATGCAAAACATATTTGCTTGAGATATTAGAAATTTAGGATCTCAAAATGTTTTAAGATACCTAAGTTTTTTGAGTGATTACTATATATAGTATAATGCTGGTTATGAAAGGAATGATTGATAAAACCATAAGTACATTGATCCAACGATTATTGTTCTCGAGTCGTTATGGTGATGGTGTCTAGGCATGGATATACTAATGGGTTACTTAGTTGGCATCCTCCACAGTATTTCGAGTTGAAGCGCTCCCTATTAGCATTATCTGTCCGACCTGGCTTGATCTATTTCGATGAAAGGGTAATATGAGTAAGTCCGGTGTACTCTAATTATTACAACTCAACAATAATACGTACTTGTGAGAGCTAATTGTATATGGTAATATCAAGCAAATCCTAATTGTTTGTCAGTTGGTTGATTGGATTGATAATTGATTTAATATGATTAAATTAATTGGATCCGATTAAAATAAATACTGTATTATGAATATAGTTGTAGATTCCCTTAGAAGAATTAATCGTAATGAATATGATTCATACTGATTAAATAAATTTTGAATGAGATATGGAGGATCATATAAATGACATCCATGGGCTTCTATCAATGCGAAGGGTTACGTCACCATGGATTGTATGCTAGAGACGTCTGTCCGAAGTGGCAACTTATACATATAAGCACACATGGATCAAGCTCATTGCTTCTGTAAAGAGTAAGGTTGAACACATAGTGACCCCAATATTGATTCGCATATTATTGAGCATGATATTGGATTGTGCATAATGAATTCTATTCTTATTGACGATTCGTTCAATTAATAATGGGTCAACATCACCTTAAGAGTGGTGGGTCTAGGTGTTAAAGACCGAATTGGGAAATGCAAGTTGGACTTAAGGTGGAATGAGTTTCACTTCTTTTTATCTGAGCTGCAGATTCTCATATTATTGGGATGTAGCAAAGGTAAAAAAGATCCCATATCTTGCTAGAGATATAGAAGTAAAAATGTCTCTTGCTTTGAAAGTGAATAAAGGAATGGACTTTCAGAGTTTAAAAGGCAAGGCAACTCTAATACAAAATCCTTAATCAATGTAAAATATTTATGAAAATTATCTTATTTCAGATAACATTCATTGAACTCACTAAAAACTATACTCAATCATAACCAATAAAATACCATGGATTGGATCCATGATCAAGATGTTGTACTTGCAGTTAGACTCATAATGTATGCAGTTGCAATGTGCAAGTTTCCTCATAATAATGAATAATGACAATAAAATAAACAATATGACAACAACATATGGTTTGTGTGTCTGTAAGTCTTGATCTCTCATCAAATGTGCTTTGGAAGTATCATATTGATGATGATCGTAATTGTCAAAATCCTTATAAAACTAAAGAAGATATTTTGACAAACATATGTGCTCTCAAAATTTAATCATGGATGACATGGTTTACAACATTATGCAGAATGGTGGCTTCATAATAGATGATGTACCTAAGAAGTTTGAGTACATGCCTAAACCAACATTTTTAAGGGTTAGGATGGATGTAGATATGATGAGTATCACCATTCTATTATCTCTACTCAAGTCTTTCATGAAGTCTCATAATTCATATTGTATGAATAGGATGAATCAAGTATAAGTGTTGAAATGCTCTTGTATTGAAGTCCCTTGAGGACATATTCAATTTAAGGGATCCTTTATCTTAAGCAAATGTTGTTTATAGATTAAGGAGGCACAGTGGAAGCATGGGTCGGACCCAAGTAAGAAGGAAAGTCAAAGAATTGATTGTAATTTTGTGACTTCCATGCATATGACATCAAAAGAGTTGGATGAATGACAATACTTCAACAAGCCGATGTACTGATAGTATGACTATCTATACTATCTAGGATCCTTAGAAAAGGACTCGGATAGTGCATCGAGATTTTCACATCTACGTATAATAATTGAAATCAACTTACTTATTAGATAAGATTAAAGCTAGATAATTGTATCACATTCTTTTAATAACACTTGCAGTTGGTTGCATATGTTTTAGAAGACTAAAACCTTAATCCTAAGTTTTAATAGTCATCCACTTGAGAGTTGATGCAATTGTTGCAACAATCTTCATTGGATACATAAGCTACATATTTTCAGTGGGAAAGGCCTTAGTCTTGTAGAATGTCTCTATGACATGGATAGTAGAATGCATTTATTGTTTATTTCTAAATTTGTTGGAAATAAACAATGCATTCTGGAATAGACCTATCATAAAGAGTTATGGTGGATACATTTCAAATAGCATTCTCACATCTAGAGGGCTCTAAATTATAATATTAATGCATTGTTCATTAACATTTCTAATACTGGAAATTAAAACATAAAGGATCAAAAGGAGGATAAAGATCATTTGACAATGACCGTACATCAAGCCTTGGACATACGTCTATTGAAAAGATCAATAGACTGTAAGAAATTGAACTTTAGATTGCCTGAAAGTTCAAAGCTTACATACTTGTGAATATTATATTCAAAGTAAAATATCCGATGTACACTTCTTTAGGAATGGTGTAAGATGCATAGGTATTCAAGATCACATAGAAATTGATGTATATGGATCATCTATACCATAATGAACATTAATGATATGCGATATCCATTGATGATTATTTGTGGTATGTGATTTCTTCCTTTCACATTAGAAACCTTTGAAATGTTCAAAGATTTCATAATTTTAGTTGAGAACAAAAGTTAGAAGCAAAATAAAAATAATTTAAATAACCAAGGTAGCTAATACCTATCAGATAAAATGCAAAAGAATACCTTATAGAGAAAGGATTGTTGTTTCTATCTCCCTGTCCCAATACACCTCAACTCAATAGAGTTGTAGGGAGATACTCATGTATGACATGATTTGATAAATGATGAATCTAAGTATAGTTACATATTTGTTTTCGGGTATTTGCAATAGAGGCTACAATGTATAAGGTTCCATGCAAATCTAAATCGAAAAACCCCATAAGCTATGGTTTAGAACCACAACCAGTACTGGACACTTGAGGATTTAGGGTTGCTTGGACTGTGACCATTACATGGATGCAAGTAAGCTGGAATCTAGAACCTGAGAGTGCTACTTCACTAGAAATATAAAGGATGGTATTCGATACCTACTTTATGACCGTGAGATTCGTAAAAGATTTTATCTCTAAGGATATAATTCTTAGAGGATGACTTCCTTTAGAATCAAGATAAGAATGAAGTAAAGGACTCATTGAATCCTAAGAGGAAAATAAAGCTCTTAGAATCAGAAACTAAAAGGACAATTAATGATGAGTCACCCATACCTCTTCAAATCAGTTTGAGGGTGGTAAGACCACCCAAAGGATATGGATTCCATGTGTCAGAGAAATATGACAATGATCGAACTTCATAAGATGAAGCTTCTATAGATCATGACATGGAAAGATGAACGTTAGCAATAAAGTCCAAAGTAGACTTTATACAGTAGTGTTGTATGGTTCATAGAGGATCCACCTATAGGGGTCAAACCCATTGGGTATAAATGGATCTTCAAGAGAAAGATGGAACATGATGAGAAGGCAGAGACCTTCAAAGCATGGCTCGTAGCCGTGAGCTACACACAAAAAGAAGACATCGCTTGCGATGAGACTTGCTTTCTAGTAACCATGCTTAAACCCATCAGAATATTCATAACTATAGCTACTCAACTTGACTATGACATCTGAAAGATGGAAGTCAAGATTGCATTCATCAATGAATTCCTCAACAAGGATATTCATATGAAGTAGCCCCATGGCTTCATTGTTGAAGAATGCAAGGTGTGTAACTCCATCTACAGACTCAAATAAGCTTCTTGTAGTTGGAACATCAGATTTGATGAAATTATAAAGGTTATGATTTCAAATAGAATCTTGATGAACCATGTGAAGCTTTGTGGGAGTGCCATTGTGTTCATCATGTTAAATGTAGATAAAATCCTAATCATTTAGAATGATATAGGGATGATAATACATATTTTATGATCAGGTTGTTCCATACCTTAAGATGAAAGATCTCAAGGATGCCTATTATATCATAGTTCTGAAGTTGTCCATGAGCAAAGAGAAGAGGGCATTGGGACCATCACATTAGTGGTACACCTTGGACATATTCTATTTTTTTTAGAAAACTCTAAGAAAAGCTTCTTTCCCTTAAGATATGGTACTGACCTGTCTAAAGGGATAGTATCTCAAAGAGTTGAAGATGTGAATGCTAAAGCTTCATGCCCTAGTGCATCCATCAACTATGGGAAGCTCGGTGTATGCTAGATGTGTACAAAGGCCAGGTGTCTGCCATGCAGTAGGAGTAGTAAAACATTATCAATCTTACTATGGAGATAGAATACTAAATTATAGTAATAATCAACATCTTCAAAGGCACAAGATTTTTTGAGATAATGATCTCAAAATATTTTATTTAAGAAATTAAGACTTTATAGATAATGATCTAAAACGTCTTACCTACAAATATCTTGCTAGACTTAAGACTATATCTTAATCTAAGGAGATAGAGATCTCCAAGCATAAAGGTATAACTTACTGGTTATAATAATTATCAAGTTATTATGACAAAGGAATAATAACTACTTTAACAAGATTTAGTATTAGTTGCATAAGATGCAACGTTCGCATAAGATGCGAGCACTGTTATTAGGGGATATGCAAGTCTATAAAAGGACTTGGCATTGTATCCCATAGCGATTAGTTAGCTTACAAAGCTATTTTTCTAAATATCTTATGATTAAAACATGAGTGGGTTAAAAGACTAGCCCATTAATGACTCTTTAGACTAGTGGGCGATTATTGTACACGTGAGCCCACGACGAGCTATTATGCAATAAATACTCTTACAGTTCACTCCTTAATCTGAAATGAAGAATAACTAATTTGTATAATATGTCCCTTAGTACATTTAAGATTATGTACCATGACCATCTTAATAATCATACAACTATTGATTCAATGGTTGAATCACAGAGGCATGTGCTTGGATGATATCTAAAGAGTTAGATTAAGGACTCATCAAGTACCATCAAATGATTATTAAATAGGATCTCTAGCCTGGGAAGGATATGGAAATCCTTCTCTAAAGGCTAATATCTGACCAACCTCTTGATGCAGGTAATCTGCATAGAAATATAGATTAAGACGTGTCAGATAAGTTAGGTCAAAAAGTTGACTTACCAAGGTCGAGATAACCAAGACCTATGCCGTATGCTGTCACGATATAATCATGCATCCTCTAATCGGAGACATATGTTTTACTATATGTCGAAGTATGTACATTAGACAGAACATTAAGTTGATGACCTAATCAAGGTCCATACACCAGCGAGCTGGTGTGCATACGAGGGCATATGAGTAATGTGATCTCTCAAAGGGATAATATAGATTAACTACCGAACCGGAAGACATGAGCTCGCTCATGAGATATTGGGATCTGGCAAATTCAATGCATGGTCATCTTGCTTTAGAAGCATGACAAGAATTTATAGGTATAACATATGCTTTTGAAAAGTATATGATCGATACCAACTCCCAATGATCAAATGAGAAACTTAATGTTAAAACCACGAAGAAGACAATCTAAAAGTGATACAAAACTTTGGTTCAATCTAGGTCTTCCAGTATGCATGATGTACGTGTATTAGGAATACTCAAGGGTGATGTGATAGTAAATGATTATATAACCATGACACTTCCATTCCGAGGGAGTGATGATACTTATTTAGATTTTAGTTACTCCTATAAGTAGATCAGTAAACTAATCTTAGTCCAACCATTGGACATTGATCTGAATATGATTTGGATGCAGCGAGAAGATTAGATCTACATTTTGATTCAATCAAGAACCTATGAGATGTTCCCAAGATCTGGATTTGAGATATGATCTCAATCAAAGTCACTATACATAGAATGTACAATCACCATGTCCTTATATACGAGTATTTGCAGAGTAAGCACATTGTTTTTGAAAGAGTTCAAGATAATTCAATTGTTGATAATGTATCTGAGAAATAAGAAATGGATAATTAAATGTAATTTAATTATCATAAATAATGGGAATATGATTCATATTATTTAACCACATGAGAAGAATTACCTGAGAAAATTAAATATGATAGAATTATCAAAGATATGACTAATATGGATATCACTATCCATAATAATCATAAATATTATAAATATGATTTATAATATATTGGGGAGATTTAATTTATAAATTAAATTTACGAATTAAATGTGGATGTGAATCGAATTCACATTGGACAATTAATTGTAAATGCAATTTACATTTTATATTGAGTGGTTGAATTTGATTCATAATCGTCAATGATTTATTTGCAATTGTCACAAATAATTTGTAAATTATTTTGTAGACAATTAATTCAATGGATAAATATTTAATGTAATTATATGACATTATATGGTGATTGGAGAGAGGGATCTTTAGTCCTATTTTATTCATGAGAATCTTGTTGATTTGATTGAAATTAAATATATTAAGATTATTTGATGTTTATTTTCTTTTGAATTAGTTAATTGTTGTTGCAAATTGTTGCAACAAAATCTCAACCATTGATTTGAACTAGGAGTGCATCGCCACCATCTAATATAGTATAAAAGGAATGGTAGTCCTAGCCTTTTCTACTACACATTTGCAAGAGCAATAAATCTCTCTATCTCTATCTAATTCTCATATACATGTCCAAGCTTCTCTTTCTCAATATTGTGGCTGTCCATCATGTTGTTGGAGAAGACCCGCTGTCGTTGCAATGCCGTTGTGCTGCCAGATCGACTGCTCGTGGATCTCTGCCTTCTTCGGTGCTCCTTGCTCGTGAAGAAGGATTTGTATTTCATGAGAAGATATTAGGAGATCCCAACGTTGGATCATCAACTCGGATTGTGGGAGCTTCGCATGTCATCTACGCGCCCGCAAGTGCTTCTACATTGGACCAGACTTGAGACATGAGAATTTCTTACTTTAAAGATTAGCGATCACAAACATGCTCCAAGAGGTAATCCTAATTGCTCGTTTGTGATCTTGATGAAACAATTTGAGAAGTGTTCTCGATTTGTGTGGTTTCATCATTTCTTTTTTTTTAAATCCCGTTGCTCGGTGCTACTAGTATGACTAGTTTCCCTAGGTCGTATGTGATGCGACCTTCACGCTTCCGTGATATGCTAAGGTCCAAACCCTAGCCTTCAAAACCCTTGATTAATCATGCCATTTGTAGTTCTGAAATCTAGCGATCGCTAAAATCACACAAAAATATTCAACTAATTTCATGTGGAAATTATTTATTTTACTTAGGCCACTCCCAAGGTCAAACTCAGTGAGGTAATACGAGGGTTAGAATTAATTTGTCAACAACTCATAGTTAGGTTTCAAAAGAGACGAGTTTTTTAATGAATTTTACAAATATTTATGGATTTTTAATTAAGAGATGCAAACAACGAAAAAATCAACTGAAATATGATATAATTATTTTTTTATAATTTCTTAGTGCAAGGAAATAATGCAATAAAAGAAAAATAAAACAAATGCAAATTTTTACTAATTTTTGGATGATGATGCATGTAATGAGATGCAAGAAAATGAATAGGACAACAACATGTAATTCAATTTAATCCACAAGCCCCAATGATCAATTAATTCTAGTTAATTGTATGCCAAATAGTTCTAGGATCAAATTCCAAGTTATACCCCAGTTTTCCACAAATTTTCTAAGCAACAAAATGAATTATCTGAAGAAAAAATAGAGAATAGTTGACCAACTTCAAAAGTTCATTGAAAAATAAACATGTCTCCAGAAATGAGCAAAATAATGGAGAAAAAGAATAATTTTACAAGTAATGGTTCACAAGTTATTCAAGTGCTAATGTAGGGGCATACTTGCAAATCAACCTGAAGAAATAATCTCACTTAGGTCCAAGCACTTAATTTGAAATTAGAGAATTGTGAATGGGTTTCTTTGAAAGTTATCCAAGAATAGGGACGTCCATGTGATTCTAGTAACTCCAAGGGGCTCTGCTACCAAAATGCACCTCACATGGTGTGGCTCACATGAAGGGACATGTTCAGATGATTTGATGAACTAGCTTTTCATCACTCTTAATTATTCAAGCTCTAATATAAGTGTATTGTTGCAAATAAATAATCATGTTTATATTTGAATTGAACTGCCAGAGGCATCTTCGTAGTACCTGATATGTGGCAGTAAACTTGTGCAAATTAGCCCAGAGAGGTAGTATGCGTGTAATAATAGACTTCGAGGAGGGATGTAATTGCTCCCTTCTCATGTGAGTGACCACGTAAGATGACGGTCTGGATCTACAGGCGTGGATTTGAGGGCACCTCTTGATCGTGATATTTTGATCGTACCACGTGGTGCACTCTCAGTCCCCTGATGGAGATCGAATGAACAATGCAGTACTATCAATCCAATGAGTGGAGATTACTTTTGCTTGATCGAACGACCACCAAAAGTTGATGAATCAATAGTAAGATGAGGAGAGACCTCTCCCCATCAACAATAACTGTTGTACGAGGGTGTTCGTTCTCCTCCTGTCTTGTTCGACGCACGACAAAAGAAGGTCTGGTGGAGGGAAACATAGCTTTCATGGCCCAAGTTAGAGACTTTGTACCAGTGAAGCTCCTTCCAGGTGTGCTTGCAGTGAGAGATGAACTTGAAGCTTCCGATCTCGGTCTTCTTTTCAAGCACTAGGGAAATAAGGTTGGGGGTGATACGAGGAAAGTTCGCAAGGCCGGTACCCGTGGAAACTTATTCCACGGAACCCCAGGTGAACTTATAATTTCTTAAGTACCCCAAGGAAGATGTCACTTTAAGTCACGGCTTCCATTGGAGTTTGTTTACATGTGATTTTTTTACATGGAAGTCGCCTCTTGAAGATGCAGCTTTGGCCAAAACCGAAGCCGCATCTTCAAGAGGCGACTTCCATGCATTTTTTCCCATGTAAATAAACCCCAATGGAAGCCGTGACTTGAAGTGACGGCTTCCTTGGGGTACTTAACAAATTATAAGTTCGTCTCGGGGTTCCATGGAATAAGTTTCCACGGGTACCGCCCAGACGAATTTACCTCGGGGTGATACTTCCTGTAGCATGTGGCGAAGGATGGAAGCTGATGTCTCTGGTCTGATCGATCATAGGGTGGTAGGTGATTGAGGATAAATTTTTAACGCAGAGATATTGAAAGGTGACGACGTTTGTCGCTGGATTGGGTTTCGGGTGAAGAAGAGGATGATGGGTGAGGTATGTGGAAGAAAGAGACAGAGATAATGAGAACGAGGAGGACACAAACATGAAGGAAAGAAGAAGAAGAAGAAGGAAATGATAAAGGAGATATAGTTTAGAGAAGTATACCTGGAGTTGGTCGCTTGAAGTTTTTTGGAGGAGCACATGGGCTCAACTCTGGTTCTTGCTCGATGATGAATCCATGATTCACATCCTATATTCTTTTATTTTAGCAAAATTTCCTATGCAAAATATTTGTAAATATGTATCAAATATAATAAATTAGCATTGTGCACACATTTGTTAATATTATGTAATTAACATTCTTTTTCACCAAAATAAAAGAATAAAGAAGAAAAGGAAAAGGAAAAAAATAAGGATGTATTTATGCAATAAATGCAGACTGACCTGAACTCGGAGAGAAGGCCAAATATTGGCCTGATCGATAAGGAATAAAGTAGGGAGAGATAGGGTCCTTATCTTGTACATATTCATCACTATTCTTTCTGTATGTGTGTATATATATCACCATTTTATTTCTAAATAAAATAATCTCAAAATAATTTCCTTAATAAAATTGGTAAATAAAATTGTAAATAAAAATAATTGCAAAATTAGAATGTGTACAAATGCACAACACCTATACTTGTATATATCTATTTATTTACTTTTTAAATAATTTGTATGTATTTTGTATTTTAGCACTTTTATATATTCCAAATAATTATATTAAATTGAAATAAGATTCATAACACACAAATTAAATTAAAAATAAATTTCTCTCTTCATTGTACAAAGTGCTACATATGTATATATTGTACATAACATTTAACACCTATAATTATTCTGTAAAAACCAAATAATTATTTTGTACATAAATAAAATATAAAATTAATTTACTTTCGAAAAACAATAAAATAAAAATACATGTAAATAATATATAGGTTTATTATACATGTACATAATACCATATATTGTATATACCATAATATATTTATGATTATAAATAATTAAAAATAATAGAAAAATAGTTTATAAACTAATATTTTTTATGTATATAACTTTTTATTTTAGATTCATCTATTATTTTTTATTTAATTTTTTTCGATTTTGTAAATTTTTAATTCTGATTGGTCGACCCGAGTTTGTTGACCCGGGTCAACCCTTCCTCCAACCGGGTCAGACCTAATTTCGCCTCGCCAGAATACTGGGTATTATTCCGCCCAACTCCGACCATATTCCTCCTCAGATTACAGACCTTTGTACTCACTACAGATCTGTGATACTCGCAGTTCCATAGACAGGCCCGGATTCCCCTAGGGTTTCGCGCTCCTGCTCAATTTTTTTAGACCCCTGGAATGCCTATAAAACATCTCCTCCACCTCCATCACTCGACAACTTGTCCCTCACACCCCCTTTCATCCACTCGCATCTCCAGGACAGTGACAGGGTCATCAAGCATCCTTTAGGAGCTTGGATTGGTACCGGGTTACACGTCGCTCACTTCATGGCCAGATCTCCACCGCGAGAAGCTTCTTCTGCCTTACATAGTAGGATTAAGGCCACGACCCCACATCCACCTTCTGTGCACTTCGCTGATCACCGTAGCACACTAAGGTATCCTCTCTTCGCTTCGCATTTTGCCATTCCACCTCGATTTCAGTTCATCGGGCTGTCTATTTCATTTGCTCCAACCATCGGGTCGGAGCCCCATCTCCCACATCAGCCACTTCGATCGACACTCCATATCACCCTTTACCTTCTCACGACCCTGTCCATCCTGTATCTTGCTCATCGTAGCAAGATTAGGTTCGATCTCCTTCCCTCATCTTCACTGGAGATTAACTCAGCACCCCCGGCTGCTTCTCTCTTCTTCAGCTACAATGACCCCTTGGCCGAGGCTTCGTCTTCGAGCCACGATACTCCTTGCAGGTTCTAGATGATTAGAGGATCGAATCAACCCTCCAGCTCTACGGCAAAGTACCTCCAGGTGCTCCACTTCCCAAATCCTCATCCAATCGTCCCTTACTTCGTCGGAGTCTCCAGTCCGATGCAGAATCACTAGTAGAGCATGGAGAACCTCTTAGCTGGTTGATCAGAACCTCATAGCAGCAGATATCCCAGATTGTATCAACCCCAGCTCCTCATTCTTCATGTTCTTCCAGAGCACTCCACGATCGTCAGATGAGGATCCCACATTCCAGATATGATCGAAACCGTTGATCACGCCCAAAAGATTACGATTCGATCAGTCTTTCAACAGATATGCAACCCACGTCCCCAACATTCTCTGAGCCGTCAGTTCCTTTCCAAATGTCATCAGGACTGTACGCCTGTGTCGAACCCAGATTTGTCAGATCCAGCCAGAGCCACGTGTCGCCCATGCCTGCGAGGGGTATATTTCCTTTTTATCCATGTAGTTTACTTATTTCATTTCAATTTAATATTTGTTATAAATAGTTAAGAACAATTGCAGTTAGAACCTCGTACTTCTCATATTTGAACTTTAGTCTAGTTGAGTCGAAGTCACATGTGGCTTCACGTGTCTTTCTGGTATATTTGCCTATTTTGCCCTGAGTTTTTAACTGGCTAATGAAATAGTTGAAGGTTTTCTGAATTTACACTTATGCCCCTGTGAATGTTGCATCATGTGTAGCACATGCTTTTGCTGGATTAATTGCACTAGGGCCCTTGGACTTTTATCGCGTGTTATTAATTGGCCCCAAAACTTAATGTAGTTGCAATTAGATCCCTGCTGTACTGTTTTAATGTTTATGCTCTTTTATTACTTGCAATTAATAGTGAGTTTAGCCCAAAAATTCGCCAAAAAATAAAATTAGCTCCTACCAGTGTCTACATTAGGTGGTAATTTTTGTTTGTGAATTTCTTTGATTAACTATTATTAAAACACACAAATAGTAGAAAAACCCTCTGCTTGGATTAACATATTCTTAAAAATTCGAAAATTATTTTAAAAATTCAAAAATAATTGTTATATGTGTATTTTCTTCTATATTAGCTATTGTATAAGTTTGGCTTAAAAATATATTGTAAAACTAAAGAAATTTGCAAAACACAAAAAATCTTATAAAAATCATGTAAATTCCATTTAAAATCCAAAAATTGTGATTTCAGTATCTATTTATAAATATCTTCTTCTAGTTTAAAAAAATCAATTTCCACGAGTTTTGAGCATATCTCCTATTTTTAAATTGAAAATTACTCCTAGTTGTTTGTTTGCTTACTTTCATAGTTTTTGATTTTTAGAAAATTCCAAAACATTAAAAAATTCTCCAAAAATCCCCCAATATAGTATAAAACCTATAAAACCCAAAAATATTTTTACTTAATTTTTCTGTGTATTTTTATCATATTTGAAAAATACAAAAAGAATTTATATTTGTATTTTCTCCTTTATCTTTATTTTCCTTATTTTCAAAAGTAAAAATTTGCAAAATTAAAAAAACACTAAAATGATAATAAAAATCCTTTGATTCCTTGAGTTGCCTACCTAATTTATTGCAGTGCTCCTTATGTTCAACCCTGATCGCTATACTAGGTTAATAAAAGTAGCAATACCACTTGTGTGATTTGTTTGATTTCTTTAGAGGTTGAATAATTTTTTCGATTGATTGACTAGGTTGATTTGGGACAACGATATTTTGATTAATTAACTTAACCTGAGTTAGCCTGTCACATCGTCAGAATGGCATCGTTGCTGGGGAGCACGGCTAGGTAGTTGGGATTTTTGTCTATATCTTGTTTTCTTGTTTTATTTTCTTGCTTTATTTTCCTCTTTATTATTTTGTAAGATTTTTTCTAACATTCTCTTGTTTCTCTTTGTTGAGAGCGTCCGCGGAGTAAGGGAGGTGATCTTAAGAGAGCCGACGCACCCGAGCGAGGCAGAGGCCGGATCGTTCTACACCGACCAGTAGGAGAGAGCAACTTAGGAGGAGCAAGAGACTGCCTTAGAATAGATTTTATTTTTTGCATTTTATTTCATTTTGACTTGTAATAACTCTCAGACTGTTTCGCCGAATGCCGTGCACTCGGGGAACCTCATCTAATTTTCTCACAGTTTTCATCGACTTTATTTTAATTTGTTTTCTCTGTGTGAGCCCCAAATTGGTTTTTATTTAGTTAAGACAGGTAGTGATTAGGTCCAAACACCTAAAAGAATATATGTTCCTAAAATTGGACCTAGTAAAATAAATAAATTGTTAATTATTTGGATTTGAGACTGCGCGCCATGATAGGTTGCATACAGCGTTGGCAGGACCCATTATGGCAGGCACCGAGCGATCTCCAAGACTGAATCTTGGTCTCGTTTCTAGATAGTTAACACCTCGTTCTTCCTGTAATAAGATCTACTATTTAGGGCGATTTCTTCATACATCATATAGATAGTTTATTTTTTGTCTTTTTATTTATGCACCGATCATATTGCATGTAGACTACTGGAGCAAAGTATGCCTTCAATCTCGTGCATGCATCATTGATTTCATCGCACATCGACTTTTCCGCCTTCCTCCCCATGTTTTATTGGACTTGGGAATAAAAGGAAATCTGAAAATTCATCAGACGTGTCTTTATTGAAAAATACCAAAAAAGTGATAACTTAATATAATCAGGACTGCTAAACAAACTCAACCCTAAAACCGACAAAAAGATCACATTTCATTTTTTTGGGGAGAGTAACCCCCTCATTGTCTAAATTTACTTGCAGAGTAAGCGAGAGAGGAACACGAGGATAGAGCCACGCATGGATACTCTTTTAGACTACTGATTCTATAAAAAACGATTAGCTACTTCTCAGTGAGGGAATGCGGGTAGCCGGTAAACGGTCTGTGTTTCCTTAGCAAAGTGTGTGGTTTAGAGGACACTATGTAAGGCTCTGTCCTCAAGTAACGGGTAGCCAATAATGGTTCGTACTCACACCTATACTAGCTGAAGGTAGGTACAACTAGTCGTCAGAATTCGGGCTAGTCTTTGGAGAAATACGAGTACCTAACAGCTCACTAACTCTTTTCTTAAGATTGCATTATCACCAGACTCAAACAGAAAAGATTAACGACCGAGCTTTCACGGTCATCATCATGTTGAGTTGGGGAATTGGGGGTTTGATTTCTCATCATTATTTTCAGTCCAGATCTAATCTTCATAAATCCCCACATCATGATGATGGGCAAGCAGTCTCTTAGGCTACCTTTGGTGGCACCGCTTCTGATGAATCTCAGATTCATCACTTTAAAAGTCAATAATGAAGCTCAAATTCTCAAAATTCATTGGCATTTCTTCATTTATCCCGCATAATTAGCATTCATGCATGTATAATTAATAATTGCATTTTATCACTCATATTGCATAAAATAAGAAGCCAAAAATCTCAGTCAAATTGACCTGTAAAACAGCTTAACTTCTCTGCTTTTTAACTAATTCATGCTAACTCCAAATGACCTGAAACCACATCCATTTGTACATATTAATAACAAGAATGAATGAAAAATACAAAAAATGCTAACTTAAATTAGCAGACCAGAAACCCAAACCCTAATTCCAGGATCTTCGGACTAAAAAACTGATATCTTCCTCATATAGTGTCCTATTTGATCTTACTCACTTTTGAACTAATGTACATTCAAATACCTTCAAAACAAGACCAAGTTCAAGTGAATCGGAGCTCATATGTGAAAGTTGGGTTTCATGCCTCTTTTGTACATTTTGTATTTTAGAGGTTTTTATCAAATATTTTGTGCACAAAATTAACTCATTTTATTTTATTTATTTTTCATTTATTTTCTTTAACTAAATTTTTATTAAAATATGCAAAAATCCAAATTTAAAATGATATTGAAAGCAGAGAAACTAACTGAGTATGAGTCTTCACTAATAGTATGTACAAAAGTTGTAGTTTTCGTATTTTATTTTATTTCTTCTTTTTCTTAATTAAGAAAAATAATTTTTTTTATTAATGTGTAAATATTTATCTTTGATTTTATCATATTTTTTTTCGAATTTTATCTGGTTTAAAAATAATAAAAAATTAGAAAATCCAAAAATCAAGGTATTCAATGTACTTGGGATACCCCAAAAATATCACTTTGTGCAAACGATCAATTTTAGTTTTTGTCTCTTCATGAAAGTTGTAGATCTCATCGACACAAGCAACTTTTGTGAAGAAAATTTTTCGATCCGCGGTTGTTTGATATTTCTTTTTTATTTTTCTTTCCTTTTTATTTTTTGATTTTTCAGGGGCTGACACATGGCAGCTCCTGGATCCGCCACATGTCACCCATTTTTGGCCTTTATTTTCGTTTATTTTTTTAAAAAATCAAAAAAATAAAAAAATAAATAAAAAATGCCGCCACGTGGCGTCTATCGGGCCATCCGATCTCGACCGATTGGATGGCCTCTGCACTTTCTCCTCTTTCATCGATCAACCACCCCCTTTCCCCTTTGGCGCCGCCGTCATACCTCCGTGAATCCCGTGCGCCACCTTCCTCTTCTGGCTACGCCACCTCTCTACGATTCTCGGCCACCACCGATCCTTCCATCTACGACCGATTCGCTTCCCTGATCTGCCTCTCAACCCAAATCTCCTCTCGTTGATCCCCAATTTCCTTCACCACTCATCTCGCAAATCACCGCCAAACTTCCATCACCGACCCCTCCTCCTCAACTATAAAGCGATTGTCGCCTCCTCCGTTGAGCCCCATCCACTGTCTACACTAAAATCAAAGGATTGGGTCCGGTGGTGACAACCTAGAGCCACCTCTCCTCCGGCGAGATCCGAGCCTAGCTGGGTTTGCTGCAGCGCGGCCTAACTTCACCAACTGCCTCTTGCTCCGGCCGCTTCCCGTCGTAGAGCCACCGATACTCCAACGATCCGCCCTGACTTCAACTTCATCAAGACCAGGAGCCATCTTCATCAATGCACCAACACCGACAACATCTCGCCGCCCTCATGCCTAATCGGATCGTCGCCACATGCCTTTACATCCGTGAATCTCGCAGCCGCCAATCCTTCTCCAATCACACTTCCCATAGTCGCGATTCTCTTTCCCCAATCCGATAGAATCTCATCAAATCCCCTTCTATAGCCACCCCTCCTCCTCTACTATTTAACCCACCACCGCTGCCCTCTCCAAATTCATCCGCCGACACACAACAGAGAAGGGAGATAACCCGACCCTAGGTGACGTCTCAGGTGTCATCCCCCTCCGTTGCGACGAGATCCGAGGCGGCGACGCCTCGTTGCAGACCTCCTCGGAGTGCTTCTATGCTCGAACTCTTTGGCTTGAGACTCGACGCCTTCGATTCGCCTACTCCGACCACCTGTGCCTCTCCGGGGTTCATCTTCTTCACCAACTTCGAGACACTCCAGGATCTGTCGATGTTATCGCAAGTCTTGCCCTCGACATCAACTCCTTCGATGACGACATCTGCTGCTTCATCGCTCTGCCACCTGAGCATCGCCACAACCGTTTTGTCGCTCCTTCACCTTCTCCCTCAGGCACTGCCGCTGGAGCCAAGCCTCGGATGCTCCACCTAGAGCCCCGTAGGGCCACGCCTCTACCAGAGAACCTCCCTACGCTGCCCTCTCTGTCAGGCACGCAGCCCGAGGCCCCCCACCATGTGCGTCGCACGTGGGTTGGGGGAACGTCTGGAAAGAGGATCCCCCTCGTGTGGTCCCGGGTGTGCGGGGTGGGATATTTGTAAGAGTGCCCCACATCTCGTTGGACCTGCAGAACAACCCTTCCATCCAAGCACGTGCCCCTTGAAAATTTTGCATCAACACCCTTGAAAAACCATCGTATTCACAGAAGACCCCCGCCAACCCAAAAGTCACGTGTTTTGCGAGTGACTGCTGGAATTTTTGGAGTAACCCCCCTGGAGTCTTGGTAATTACTACTCAGTCCTTTCACTGCATTTTTACTTATTTTATATTTTTTAATATTGCAAACAAAACCCTGTGTTCCTTTGTTAGTTTAAACCTCTATTTTACATCATTTTATTATTCTAAAAATAACATTTTATTCTACGACTAAGTTTTTACAGTATGACATATGTGTGATATTTTTGTGGCATGTGTTTAATTATTAATTTTCTTGCAGAAAATTGCATATTTTCCCCAACCCCTACTTAGAAATTCATAGATAATTAGCCATTGCTCGAAAAATTACCAAAAACTCACGGATCGTAGAATTAATTGTTAACTATATTGTCTCCAGAAAGATTTGCATTTACATCATGGTTTGTTCTATAAAAATCATTTTGTAAATTTCAATCATTAAATTTTAATATGTATTAAATCTCATATTTTAAGGTTTATATTTTTCTGAGATCAATCACCTAGTGATAGATTTCAGATAATTTCATCTTTTGAAAATAAATAGGTTTAATATTTCTTGTAATTAAATATTAAAATTCACACCATTTGCTTTCATAAATTCTTTAAATATTCATCTTGCATCCGAAAATTCCAAAAAAAAAATTAAAGTGCATTTATTTCATAATAATTGACATCTCGACCAAGTTTCATAATTTTTAGACATCGCTTGATTGAAACTGTATTTTAGTCCTTAAAATTGGCCACATTTGCATTTTACATTCCAAAATTGCATTAAAAATACCAAAAAAATACCGCCTCGAAAGCCATGCACAAACTTTGATAGAGAAAAATTCTAGGTTGTTCCTTTGCCTCATTGAGTTCGATCTTGGGACTTGCCTAAGTAAAATAAACCTAAAACCACGCTGATTAAAAATTGAATAAATTATTGGGTTATTTCTTGATCGATTTTGAATTCCCGCCTACAATGAAACGATAAATTTAAATGATAATTCACGTGAATTAAAGCAGTGAAATCACGGTTCATAAGATGACACCATTGTTGGGGAGGCAAACAACTTAGATTTTGCCTAAAAATTAGTGCTCTATTTTCCACACATTCGGGTAGTCTTACCCCCGAACGCGCCACTGCACAATTTCCATTTATTTTCAGCATTTATTTTCTGTCTCTATTTTTTTGTCACTCTCTTACACCCTCTCTCTTATTTTTTGTGCGAGGTACCCGACGCCTGTGGAGTGGTTCTTTCGAAAACTGACACATCTTCACTGACTTTCAAAAAGACGCATTAAAATTAAGATCGAGTCGAGTCGTGAGAGAGCGTAGAGTTTATAATTTTAATTTCAAAAATTTTAATTTTTATAATTAATTTCTTATTTACATCGGTGTCCATTTGGACTCTCGCGTATGTAACAAGACCTCGGACTTTTTCTGTGGTGTGTCGTGGCTTATTTTACTCTCCAGTAAGGGTGGGGCCCGACTTGAGTGACTCGTAGGTTAGACCCACACATACTGTTATTGGAGCTTATAGGATTTTATTGTTTGTTCTTGTAGAATCTAGGACCATGCTTCACATTAATTGAGATGCACAAATCATTTAACTTAGTCAAAAATTTAACTCATTTCTTCCCGGCTAACAGAACATTCTGATAGGTGCAGTTTTGTCGATTTGCATTCATATAGAATAATTTAATTCTTGTATTGTATTCATAATCACTGTAAGTCTTCTATTTGAGCATACATCTTTGTTTCACGTGCATCGACTTTTCTCGAATTTCTCCCTCCTGTTTTGTCACATAATTTGAAAGGAAATTGAGACTGGATAGTAGACATGCTTTTGTGCTCATTTAATTTTTCAGTAACCTCCTAATTAAAATTGGGATTGCTAAACAAGGCTGACTTTAATTAATTCATAAAATCAATAATTTTTGTGGGAGAGCAACTCAAACCTTGGATTCATTTATCTATCTGAGCGAGCGAGAGACGACACTTAAGGTTAGAGCCCAACTCCGAAATCTTCATTCAGACTATTGATTCTATAAAAAACGATTATCTACTTCTTAGTGAGGATCTACGGGTTGCCGGTAAACGGTCCGGATTTCCTTAGCAGAGTGGGTGGTTTAAAGGACATCGTGTAAGGCTCTGTCCTTAAGTAACAGATAACCATTTTGTGGTCCGTACTTACACCCATACTGGCTGAAAGTAGGTGCAACTAGTCGTAAGAATTCGAGCCAGTCTTCAAGAAAATTTTCGGCACCTAGCAACTCGCTAAATTTTTCCCAAGATTGAATTTATCGTCAACTAAAATTGAAAAGATAATTTGCTGAACTCTTGCGGCTTCATTGTGTGAGTTGGTGAACCTGGGGTTTGATTTGTGTTTGCATTGGTGTGCGTGAACCGATTCGAAGATAAAAAACCGCACACTTGTGCCATCACTCTCCTTGATTTAAAAAAATATATATTTTTTGGTTTCTTCTTGTGAATATCCTGTGCACTTGCACCGATATTAACCATGTCGATTCATCATCAACCTCCTTTGACAAAGACGGGACAATGATCCGAGTACCCATCTGATCTATACTATGAAAATGAATTTGTCTCGGTTATACCCAAAGCATCTAATCCCTCTTCTGTCAAGAATCCTACACCATTCGTGGGAGACTTGAACCCTTAGATGAATCCGATCCAATCTTTGAATTCAAAACCATTTTACCTTGATCTTTTGACCACTTATACATATATCCCATCTCCCCCGACCTTTCCTACATGTGAACCACTGCCATCTTGGGATGACCCGACTTATTCCCGATTTCTCGCTGAAACTAATGAACCATTTAAAGATCAAATCACTTTTGAGACTCATGACTGGCCGAGACACCAAACCCAACTACCTTCATTTGGGATAGATCCACAATTCACAGAAATACATCCGGACTGGACCTTAGGGAATGATATGATGGCCCGATCAAACCATAAGGAGAGGCCCGCACCCAATGATCATCAGTGTTGGATTAACCGTAACGATTACATCTCTATTGACCAACCCAAATACCACTCCTTCGATCATCCTACACATACAAAGGACCAAACTGATGATATTGACACATATGAACCCTGCATGACTCCATTGTTTGGGGATACAATCAATCATGACCATGGAAGTAGACTATACTAAAACTAGCATTGCATGCTTGAGTCACTGTATGCTGAGTATGAGACCTACAGATTCCCGCAAAATCCTCCCACTGAGCAGACTCCTTCCATAATTTTTGAGGAGAAATTTTCAGAAAATAACACTCATATATTAGATATTCCAAGAGAATATCCTCCCAACTCATACAGGAAAATGGAAGATGAAATAACTGGGTCTCAAATTCAAAAACGAGAATACACACTGACTGCTCCCATGATTGATCATGAAAAGTATTTGGAGGATGACATTTCGAGGATAAATAAGAGGTATGAATTAATGGAGGATAAATTTAGAAACTTCACCGACCCACTAATTTCATTCTATGGTAGCTTGGGTATGAAAGTGGAAGGTAAAATGATTGGATCTAATGTTGAAAACTCTGAGGATATTCAGAAACCCATAGACTATGTTTACCCTAGGGACGACTCTAACAACGACACCTCTGCATATTACTCCCTTAGGGATGACTCTAATTCTGACTCTTACTCAGCTAATCAAAACCCCTCATCATCTATGGAAAATACCACATCTACACACCATAAAGATAATACCAAAAGAATTGAAATATTTAAAAACGCTCAAAAAATCGAAAACCAGAAAAATACATAAAAATTGAAAGTGAAGAGGATTTGAAGAATTTGGATCCCGCTCTTAGGGAAGCATCGGAGAAAAGATTGATTTTTGAACTTCCCTTGATACATGCCACTGAACATTTTCCCGACCCTAAAGAATTTGTAATGAGCAAATTAGTGATGAAAAAGTCGGGCAGGACAAGAACTAAGACTGATAGACATATATTATCAATGGCCACCTCCTTGATGTTGAGGAGAAAAACCAAGAGCCGCATAATGTAGCAGTTACCCAGATTTGACTGTGGAATCAAAGACACAATATTTACCCATAAATAGATGATGACTCACTAATTGATATCCTCCCGACCTCTGTATTTGACAAGCTGAAACTCGGACCTATCAGGAAGATAAGAGATATCATTCAACTGGCTCATCGATCAATAAAGTGGCCGAGAGGAACCATTTCTGTCATCGTTACATTCCAAGGTGCTCCACTCAAAGTGAACTTCACGATCATTGATATTGAGCATCAAGGAGAATTCATCCAGTTTCCAATCACTCTCGGAAAGCCATTCTTAGCATTGGCTAAGGCAATTATTGCTAGCATTCTGCATAGGAAGAGATAAAACCTTTCACACACAAAAACAAATAATTTTTTGGTGATTTTTAATTTTGCAAGTTTTTAATTCTCAGTTTTTAATTCTCAATAAAACAGAACACTCACTAGAAATAAAAGAGACACACAACACTATTTTTGTATTTTCCAAAATAGTAAAAAATACTCAGAAAATTACACAGAAAATATTTTTGGGTTTTATGGCTTTTAAAGTGTTTTTGGTAATTTTAGTGGGATTTTTAGATGCTTTTGTGAATTTTTAAAAAACCAAACAATGCTAAAAAGATAAAACAATGCATAACCTGAAATAATTTGCAAATTAAAATTACTTAAAATACCAAAATTCCTAGATATTAATTTTATTATAAAATAGAAATAAAAGCCTACAAACAAAAATTGAAAACATAATTTTTGGATTTTTCTTTGGTTTTATGCAATTTTTGTAAGATTTAGGTGTTTTATAATTTCAGGGTTTTTATAAAGATTTTTCAAACAAAATTAATACTAGAAGTAAAGTACAACAAAATACACCATGAATTTTTATGGAAAATTTTAAGACACTTTTCAAATCTTTTATAATGCTTATAATTCAAACATGACAATTTTTATGGGTTTTTTATTTTTAATAATATAAAATGCAAGCTAATTAACACATGAAAATTACCACAAAAACTATGCACTAGAAGGAGCTATAGTAATTTTTAGATTTAATTTAGTATTTATTTTATCCAATAGAACACAAGAAGTTAAATACAGTTCACAGGGACCAAAATGTAAATATTCTAGATTTTAGTATCAAATAGACTATAAGAGTCAAAGTTCCAGGGCCCAATCTGCAAATAATCCAAGCATAGCATGCGTCACACGTGATCCACGCTCACAAGTATAAATGCAAATCTTAAAACAATTCATTCATTCCATAAAATCATAAAAGTTCAGGAAATGAAGTGCAAATAACCCAAAGAGCACGTGGGGACACACGCGACTCAGACTCGGAGGGACTGAAATGCAAATATAAAAAGTGTAGGGGTCCAACTACAAATGTTTTTAACTACAAGATTTATTTACTGGACTAAAGAGAAATAAAACAACATGAAGGGCAAAAGTGAAATATACCCAAGCAGGGGTCATGCGGCGTGCGTACGAGGAGGCAGATGCTGACGACTCTGATGGCTCTGAAAAGCTGATCTGACGGTCGGGGGAGTTATCGCGGGCTTATGGTCAGATCTGACGAGTCATGTCTGATCTAACAACCTAGACAACTACTTTGTCAGGCGGCTCAGATATGGACAAAGGCTGATCGGACCGTTATCAGATGGGCATTGACGAACGATCTCGATCAGAACTGACGTGAGGGTACAACTAATGGCTCCGGTGTACGCTAGAGACACAGAAGCCCGATGAGCTTCGACCATGCAGACCTCGTGATCCATGGGTCTGATCATCTCGGCATAAGGTCCAACACCTTTGTGAGGTTCCTCCACGTCTAGTGGATGGCTCTGATGCAATGGCAGACGGTCGGATTGGCGTAGCAGCGAAGCCTTGCTTGGAGCTGCTTTGCCTGAGCAGAAAGGACATCAAGTGGGTCTCCTCACGCGAATCAACACCTGCAAGGGATAAGGTGACTCAAAGGGGTCTCTCCGATCGGGTTATTTCATGGTGAAACGAGGAGAAGCGACGGGAAATGGAGCTCGACCTCCGACGAGAATGGAGGAGGGAGGTCTCTACCTTAATCTCACTCTGATAAGCGAGCCTAAGGGGTAAAGGTTGTGCTAGATGATGAAGGGCGAGTAGGGGTGTCGATCTGTGTAGATAAATGGGTGATGCGGATCTCCGATCAACTGGCCAGAGCGAATGAACTACGACGGCGATGGAGAATGGAATCAACGTGAAATGAAAAGCAGGAGTGCTATGATGGATACTTGAGGCTTCTAAAGAGCTGAGCAGCGTTAGACGGAGATGGATGCAGGGTTATGGTTTCTACCAGGTTGTGACTGACCACGGAGGCTTCTCACAGCGACTCTCTGGCGGTGTGACTTAAGCGTCGTCAATCCAGCACCAACTCGAGCTCCGAAGCTGGCTCCATGCAGCTGTCACTTAGCTGGAGGTGTCTAAGGGGCAGAAGGTGCCGAGGTACTAGCTGAGCTGCACAGAAGGAGGATGAGTGAATATATAGGATGCTCGAGGGTTTAGAAGGATCAATCGATGGGGGGAAACCCTAGGTAGATCCGACCCTCCCTAGGGATCCACGAGGATCACATATCCTAGGAGAGGAATCATGCTCTGAAATCAAGGTGAAAGGGCATCGGGTTTGATCAAAAAAAATCCGAGAAGGTTCTCTGGTGAGTAGGAGTTATGTCGACACGGCTGGGGAGGAGACGTTGACCGAGGTCAACGTTCCTACGTGGACCAATATGAATTCCAGAATTTACATAATAAAAGAAAATGAGATAAAAATAGTAAATGATTTTAAATTAAATAATGTATAAAATAAATTTTTTTTTTATTATTTTATGAACTATTTTTTGTGATTTTTAATTATTTTTATGAAAATAAAAAAAGATATACATAGTATATGGTATTATATACTGGTATACCTATGTATTATGTATAAGTATTTTTATTTTATTATTTTACAAAAATCATTTTTATTTTATATTTTATTTTTTTACAAAATAATTTAAGGAATAAAAATGATTTTTATTTGATTTTTATAAATTAATCAGGATTGTAAAATAAATAGGTATTGTATTATATACAAGTGTTTTTTGTACAAGGAATTATTTATTTTCATTTTTATTTTGTCTTTCTGATTTTTATTTTATTTTTATATTATTTCTTAGGGTATATACAAGTGATGTAAATAAAATATTTATATTTTGTCAAAAATAAATAAATAAATATTTTGTACAAGTATAGATGATATGTATAATACATAGTGTACCCTTATCTCTATCTACTTATTTTCTTTGTGACAAGGTCAAAATTTGACCTTCTATTGGGGTTTGGATCACTCTGTATTTATTCTAAATACATCCTTCTTTTTCTTTTTCTTTATTCTTTTATTTTTGGGAAAATAGGTGTTTTATTATGAGATATTAACAAAGGTATGCACAAAGTTAAGTTATTGTATATACATGTATTTATAGATGGTTTTGATAAAAGAAAGAGCTAAAATAAAAAAATAAAGAATGAGAATCGTAGATTCATCAAGAGGGATGTGATCTAATACCTCCTGAAGAGTCAGCTGGATATGAAATCTGTCTATTATCTGCTCGTTGAACTCTAACTGTTGTTTCTTTTTAGGATTTTTTATTTTTTGGCCCTTCCATAAGCGGAGTGCTTGAGGGAAGGGGATAGAGGGACCCTCCTCAAGAATTAGAGGGTCAGGAGTAGGAGAAGGTCTCTGAGCATGCGAATGACTAGAATCCATATAATCATCACTAATCATAACTGATGGACCAGGAGAAGATACATAAACCTTTCTTTTATTCATATTTTCATTTTTCAGAATTTTTCCATTTTTTTATTTTTCTAAGGGAATCATCCTCGCGTATAGAAGTATAAGTCAAAATGAATGGAGTATCTATACATAGACTCTTGGTGGCATCAGTACCACTGACAACATCTGAAGTCACAGCATCGGCGCCGCGCTCTGGACCGCCATATGGAATACTGGTGGCATCAGCACCACCATCTACAACATCTGGAGAAGGGACACCATCAACACCGTCAACTGGATCATCCTCAAAATGTATGGCATCAGCGCTACCATCATCAACAACATCAGCTCTCTCGCTCATCTAACGTTCTAGAATCTGCATCTGGATGTCGCCTAGATGAATCGTCGCAAGCTGGCTTCCTAATGCTCCTAAGTGTCACAAAATCAGCATCAAATAAATAATGCATGTCATCAAGTCTCTCAATAGGAGTGTAGGACTCTATAGACTATAACTTTCTCTTCAAATTATTCGAGTTGCACTCTATCTGTGCAGGTATGGAGGCCTTGCCTTTGATGACCTCTCTCATCTCCCGCTTGAACTCATCCATCTCTTGCCTGAAAGTGGTCAGCTTCTCTGTAAGGATACATGGGAGATCCACTAAAGTTGGGTTATCATACGAGGGTGCATGAGAACTGGATGGGTTGCCTCTATGAAAGTGCTGAGGCTGGCCATGTTGCTGCTGGTAAGAGTGAGGAGGAGGTTGGTGAAACTGAGAATGAGGTTGTTGCTACCTCCACTGTTGACCTTGGTAGTGGGGCTGAGGAATGGTGTGTTAGGAGTACTGGGGATGCTGCTGCTGGGTACCCTGCTCTGACTGTGCCAGAGGCTACTGCTGGGACTGAGCACCTCCAGTGGACCATCTGAAACCCAGGTGATCCCTATGGATACCGAGTTACTGTTGGTATTGGCCATACCATATCCCGTTGACTTCCATCAATGGCTCCGATTGATCGTGCACTAGTGGGGGAAGGGACACCAATGGCTGATCACACTGATAGACCACCATATATGTGTCTGGTGCAGGTGGTGGTGGCAATTGGTACTGGGGGGCTGGTTGAGTGTGCTCCGCCTGATTATGATGAACCTGAAGGTAAGAGGTGAATGGTTGTGATGATTGACTCCCCTAATAAGCATGTGACCAAGACTATGATGTAGAAGCCGTTTGTGCCTCTTGGAGGCACATGATCTATGTCTTGAGGTCACTTAAAGTCTGGGCCAGCTCGTCAAACCTGTTGAGCTTGTCTAGACCCTAGCACGTCTTTTTCTCGATAATATCCATGGGATACATATGGCTAATGATGCCGGCGTCCGTTGTTGGAGACTCTGCTAATGTTGCGATTGTAGAAGATGAAGATGGATATGTGTAAATGTATGCAACTCTGTGGTGAGACAATGCCTACGGGAGACACTTCCCATGAGTGTAGACATGGGCCTGGGTCTTTACAGTGTAGTTTTCAACCATCTCCTCATAGATGGCCCGGACCTGGTCCTCGTCCTTCAAGAAATAGGACCCTCCACAAGAGGTATTGACTAGCCCCTACAGCTCAGGTTTCATCCCACAAAAGAAACTATGTACCAAATTGGGTTTGTTGATGTCGTGATATGGACACAAGTTAATGAGCTCTCTAAATCGATCCCAAGCCTCATGGAACTGTTCATTCGGGATCATGGTGAAACTGATGATCATGGCTCACGCTACATTCTTCCGACTGAGTAGATAATATTTGTTGAGGTACTCGGTCCTCAACTGCTCCCATGTGGTGACAACCCTCCCTAAGTGCTTCAGCTAGTAGGCTGCTCTATAAACTAAGGAAAATAGGAAGGTTATCAGGTTGATTATGTCCTCATCCACAAATATGTCGTGGACTGTGCTACAAATCAACTCAAACTCCTGGAGATGTAGATGGGGCTCCTTGGTGGCGTGCCCATGGAACTTGGGCAACAATTGAATCGTCTAGGGTCGTAACTCGAAGTAGCTTAAAATGGCCAATAGCTAAATCCACCTATGGGTGAGAGTTGTACAAGGATTATGCAACACTCTCATGGTGCGCACGAGTCTCTGTGGATCACGAGACTCCTCCTGGCATCTGTCATCTGCTCGGTCCTCATGTATATGAATCTCTCTACCACCAGGTCTGTCATTTCTTGCATCTACCCACCCATCTCGCATCTGAATCAACTCCCGCCTCACCTCTATTATGAGAAACCCCTGGTCCCGGATCTGTCTCTACATAGACTCCAGGGATGTCAGGAGGGTGTTGTTGATCGTCGCCTCATCAAAAACATTGTGAATGTCTGACTGCTCATCATCTCTACGCTCTTAGGCTATCTCATCAGATTGTGAAATGGAAAAACATCGGACCTTAGGCGTAACCAAGTCTACAAATATCTGCTCTGAATGCTTTGGTTGTTGTACATCAAGTGATGTGTGGGGAAGGTCGAAGAAAAAGGAGGTGGAATATCGGGTTCTGAGAGCGGGTTTGAGCTCTCAGGAACCTCCCTAGATGAATTGACATGTGTGCTATGAAGCTGATGAACCGTAATTTGCCTGCTTTAATTTGCATGAATTATCATTTAAATTTATCATTTCGTTGTAGGCAGGAATTCAGAATCGATCAAGAAATAACCACAATAATTTATTCAATTTTTAATCGATGTGGTTTTATGTTTATTTTACTTGGGCAAGTCCCAAGATCGAACTCAAGGAGGTAAAGGAACAACTTAGAATTTTGTCTATCAAAGTTCATGCACGATTTTCAAGGCTGTATTTTTTTGGTATTTTTAATGCAATTTTGGAATGCAAAATGCAAATGTGGCTAATTTTAAGGACTAAAATGCAATTTCAATCAAACGATGTCCAAAAATTATGAAACTTGGCCGAGATGTCAATTATGATGAAATAAATGCAATATAATTTTTTTTGGAAATTTCAGATGCAAGATGAAGATATAAAGAATTTATGAATGCAAAACAGTGTGAATTTCAATATTTAATCATAATAACTATTAAACCTATTTATTTTCAAAGGATAAAATTATCCAAGATCTATCACTAGGTGATTGATCTTAGAAAAATCCTAAACATTGAAAATATGAGATTTAATACTTATTAAAAATTAAAGATTGAAATTTACAAAATGATTTTTCTAGAACAAACCGTGCATGCAAATCTTTTTTAGCACAATGTAGTTAATAATTAATTCTATGATCCATGAGTTTTTAGCAATTTTTCGAGCAATGGTTAATTATCTATGAACTTCTAAGCGCGGGTTGGGTAAAATATGCAATTTTCCACAAGAAAATTAATCAGTAATTAACCACATGCCACAAAAATATCATGCATATGTCATACTGTAGAAAATTAGTCGTAGAACAAATTGCTATTTTTATAATAATAAAGTGATGTAAAATAGAGGCTTAAACTAATAGAGGAACACATGGTTATGTTTGGAATATTACAAAATGTGAAATAAATAAAAATGTAGTGAAGGGATTGAATAGTAATTACCGACACTCCAGGGGGGTTACTGCAAAATTCCCCACAGTCACATGTAAAGCACGTGACTTTTGGGTTGGTGTCAGTCTTCTATGAATATGGTGGTTCTCCAGGGGTGTTGGTGCAAAATTTCCAAGGGGTACGTGCTTAACACGTGCCCTTGGATGGAAGGGTTTACTGTAGATCCAACGAGATGTGGGGACACTCTTGCAAATATCCCACCCTGCGCACGTGGGATCACGTGAGGGGGTTTCTCTTTCCAAAGGTTCCCCAACCCACATGCGACGCACATGGCGGGGGCCTCGGGCTGCGCGCCTTGTAGAGAAGGCAGCGTAGGGAGGTTCTCTAGCAGAGGCGTGGCCCTGTGGAGCTCTGGGCGGAGCACCAGAGGCTTGGCTCCAGCGGCGGTGCCTGAGGGCGAAGGTGGAGGAGTGGCGAAACGGCTATGGCGATGCTTATGTGGCAGAGCGGTGAAGCATCAGATGTCATCATCAAAGGCGTTGATGTCGAGGGAAAGACTTGCGGTGGCATGGACAGATCCTGGAGTGTCTCGAAGTTGGAGAAGAAGATGAAGCCCGAAGAGGCGCAAGTGGTCGGAGTAGGCGAGTCGAAGGCGTCGGGGCTCAAGCCACAGAGGGCGAGCATAGCAGCACTCGGAGGAGGTCTGCAACAAGGCGTCGCCGCCTCGGATCTCGTCACAGCGGAGGGGGATGATACCAGAGCCGTCACCTATGGCTGGGTTATCTCCCTTCTCTATTGTGTGTCGGCGGATGAATTTGGAGAGGGCGGCGGTGGTGGGTTAAATAACGTAGGAGGAGGGATGGCTATGGAAGGGAAATTGATGGGATTCGATCTGATTGGGGAAGGAGAACCGCAAAGATGGGAGGTGTGATTGGAGAAGGATTGGCGACCGTGAGATTCACGGATGTGAAGGGATGCAGCGATGATCTGATTAGGCATGAGGGCGACGAGATGTTTTTGGCGTTGGTGCGTTGATGAAGAGGGCTCCTGGTGTTGATGAAGTTGAAGTCGGAGTGGAGAGGTGGAGTGTTGGTGTCTCTACGACGTGAAGCAGCCGGAGCAAGGGGCAGTTGGCGAAGTTAGGACGTGCTGCAGCAAACCCAACTGGGCTCGGATCTCGCTAGAGGAGAGGTGGCTCTGAGCTGTCACCACTGGACCCAATCCTTCGATTTTTGTGCAAACGACTGATGGGGATCAACAGAGGGGATGATGATCGCTTTATAGTTGAGGAGGAGGGGGCAGTGATGGAAGGTTGGCGGAGACGTGCGAGATGATCGGCGAAGGAAATTGGGGATTGACGAGTGGAGATTTGGGCTGAGAGGCAGATCGGGGATGTGAATCGGCCATAGATGGAAGGATTGGCGGTGGCCAAGAATCGCAAGGAGGCAACACAACCAGAAGAGTAAGGTGGCGTGCGTGATTTGCGGAGGTGCGGCGGCACCAAAGGGGAAAGGGGGGCGGTTGATCGACGGAGGAGGAAGAAGTGCAGTGTCTGTTCGATTGCCCGAGATCGGACTGCCCGATGGACGCCACATGGTGGTGCTTTTTATTTATTTATTTATTTTATTTTTTTATTTTTTTAGAATAAATGGAAATAAATGCCAAAATGGGTGACACATGGCAGCTCTAGGAGCTGCCACTTGTCAGCCCTTGAAAAATCAAAAAATAAAAAGGAAAGAAAAATAAAAAAGAAATTGCAAACGACCTCGGATCGAAAAATTTTCTTCACAAAAGTTGTTCGTCTTGATGAGATCTACAATTTTAATGAAGAGATCAAGATCAAAATTGATCATTTGCAAAAAATGATATTTTTTGCGTATCCCATGTACACATGATACCTTGATTTTTGGGTTTTTTAATTTTTTTTATTTTTAAATCAGATAAAAATACAAAAAAATATGATAAAATCAGAAATAAATATTTACACATTCTAATTTTTTTTACTTTTACGAAAACTACAACTTTTGTACAGACTGTTAGTGAAGACTCAAACTCAGTTAGTTTCTTTAACTTCAAGCTCATTTTAAATTTGGATTTTTGCACATTTTAATAACACTTTCGTTAAAGAAAATAAATGAAAAATAAATAAAATAAAATGAGTTAATTATGTACATAAAATATTAGGTCAAAAACCACTAAAATACAAAATGTACAAAAGAGGCCCAGAACTGAACTTTTACATATGAGCTCCAATTCACTTGAGCTTGGTCTTGTTTTGAAGCTATTTGAATATGCATTAGTTTAAAAGTGAGTAGGATCAAATCGGACACTGTTTGAGGAAGATATCAAAGTTTTAGTCAAAACATCCTGGAATTAGGTTTTGGGTTTCTGGTCCGCTTATTTAAGGTAGTATTTTTTTTGTATTTTTCATTTATTCTTGTTATTAATATGTACACAATGGATATGGTTTCAAGTCATTTGGAGTTAGTGTGAATTAGTTAAAAATCAGACAAGTTAAGCTATTTTACAAGTCAATTTGGCTGGGATTTTTGGCTCCTTATTTTATGTAATATGAGTGATAAAATTTAATTATTGATTATACATGCATGAATGCTAATTATGCAGGATAAATGAAGAAATGCCAATGAATTTTGGGGATTTGAGGTCAATTATTTAATTTTATAGTGATAAATATGAGATTCACCATCCCCCTATACTTAAACTATGCTTGTCTTTGAGCTTCTAAAGAAATGCAATGATGTGAAATGAGATTGGGTTTCTTACCAAGACCATGAGCAGAAGGTGAAAATGGAACTAGACCCGACCTTTGGATTATTAGTTTGGCGGAACTTCTGTGAGAATCAGGGTTTTAAAATCATCAACCTTCAAGTTCTACACATCATTGTCATAGTTTCGGCTCAGAAGTCATCTTAGATCAATCCTCCTGTACTTAGTTTTTAAATCGTACTCATGTTCGACCTTGATCGCTATACTAGGTACACAAAATAGTGAGACCGCTTACATTCCTTGCTTGATTTCTTGTGTGGTTTATTTTTCTTGTTACCAATTCTATTGATCAAGGACAACGACATTTGCCTAATTTATTCCACCTTAGTCGATCAGCTTTTTGCATCATCACCTCTCTTCCAAAAAAACCTTAGAGAGAAGGCCACAATTCATAGGAAGAAGAGGTGCAACTACAACGCAGAAAATCTTGTGCCTACCCATGCCACGTGCTTCGCTATTCTGAACCTTTTCCCAGCCAAGAGACTAGATGCAAAGGATCCATATGTCAGATGCCACATTTACGAGCAACGGTTCAATCGTACTCTATTAGACAATGGGTCTTCGATTAACCTCCTTCTAACAGCCTTATTTAACTGCTTCGAGTTTAGCCCTCTACGATAGAGTAGGACAATACTTCAATTTGCAGGTAGATCTGTCAAGAGGCCGAAGGGGTTTTCGAAGGATGTTGTCGTCACCATTCAGGGCCTGAAATTCCCCGTGGACTTCGTTGTGTTGGACATGGAGGTCCCTGAGTGTGTGACTGATACCCCCATAATTTTTGGACGATCTTTCTTGGACACAGCCAAGGAAGTGTCCGATCATGATAGTGGGAAGGTATACTTTCGCGTCGAGGGTAAGAGTATACAAATAGAGATGATTGAGGAGTTGAAAGCTAGAGATTTAGCTTGCTCAGGGCAGAAATCAGAGTAGGCGACAAACTCAGAGCCAGACATCCACCACGAGTGTGATTTTGTGATTACAAATGATGAAGCAGTTAGGGTTAGACCTGGCTAAAGTCTGGGTCGGGCCGAACGAGCTGAGTTTTTAAAACCCCTTGTCCAAGGCCCGGCCCGGCCCGGTCCACGGGCCATACTTCAAGGCCCAAGCCCAGCCCAGGTCTGGGCCGGGCCGGCCCATGGGCTGAATGTAAAATATTTTTTTTATTAATTTTTTAACCAAATTTATGGAGATAATTAAGTTTTTTTAGCATCATCTAATCTTTCTAAATCCAAGTAACCATAATATGTGTTACTTTGCATGTAAAGTATAAAATAACATGTAATATTGATAATGTAAAACAAAAACTTGAAGTATATTTCATTAAATGTATCTAAAATATAATTTTTAAACATATATTTTAATATGTATGGGCCTGGCCGGGCTGGGTTTTATGACACATGCCCATGGCCCGCCCAACTGACGGGCGGGCCAAAGAGCGGGCTGAGCCGGGCCATCCCATTTCCGAAATTGCTTGCCCAAGACCGACCCATGAACGGGTTGGGCTGGTGGGCCCCTAGCTCAATGGCCAGGTCTAGTTAGGGTAGATCTCATTTCACGAGCTATTGTCACACCTTCAGAGTCCACAGATTCACAGATGCCAGCTGAGGAGAGTTCAGAGGGCATACTTATGGCACTTGATATTTTAAAGGATGATGATTTTGATCTGGTTAGCGCAGTAGATTTTGTTTCTTGTCATTAAAATTCAGATCCCTCAGACTCAGACACAGATTTTGATTGGCAAGATCTTGATGAGTATTTACCGTTTTTGATGTCTACAGAGCCTACAACCAGGACGGAGATAGAGCCAGTGCAGTTGAAAGAGACACCAGTAGGGCCATCTTCATCGAGTTCAGATGAGCAACGAGAGTTCTCCCATTCAGATTTGGTAGCCTTCACTCAGACATTTTAGAGGCTAGATTTTCCAGCTCCCACATGCCCAGAATTGAAGACCTTACCCCACAACATGAAGTATAGATTCCTTGCGGGTGAACCAGATATGTTTCCAGTTATTATCTCAATAGATTTGACTGATGACCAGTAATCTCGTTTGATAGAGGTTCTTGAGAGGAATCACAAGGCAATCGGTTGGTCTGTAGCAGATCTCTAGTGTATAAGTCCGGCACTGTGGTCCCACCACATCTACCTCGAGGATGACGTTATGCCTTCGCATGAGTTCCATTGTTGGCTTAACCTGAATCTTCAAAATATGGTCATGAAAGAAATATCTATATGGTGGAGTGCCGATTTTTTCTACCCCATCTTCGACTCTAAGTGGGTTAGTCCATTACATATGGTACCCAAGAAGGTGGGTATCAGTAAAGTTGTGAGTGAGACAGGAGATGATATTGCTATTCATGTACCCACTTCTTGAAGGGTCTGTGTGGACTACAGGCGATTGAATCAGATCACCAAGAAGGATCACTTCCCGCCACCATTCATTGATCATATTATTGAGACATTAGCTGGGAAGAGTCATTATTGCTTTCTTGACGGGTACTTGAGGTATAATGAGGTGGCCATTGCACCCAAAGACCATGATAAAATGAAATTTACTTGTCTGTTTGGAACGTATGGTTTTAGATAGATTCCCTTTGGATTATGTAATGCCCCAGCTACATTCTAAAGGTGTAAGCTTTCTATCTTTTCAGACATGGTGGGTGATTGTTTGAAGGTCTTCATGGATATGACGATGGGTTTGATGCTTATCTTTCTTGGACCGAGTGTTTCAATGGTACATCAAGGTCAACCTTCTTTTATCTTGGGAGAAGAGTCATTTTATGATGACTCATGGGATTGTCCTTAGTCACATCATCTCCAATAGGGCATGGAGGTCGATCCGACCAAGGTGGATATCATCAGGAAACTCAATCCGCCGTTCAACTTGAAGCAGTTGCAGTCTTTTCTAGGGCATGTCGGTTTCTACCGAAGGTTCATTCAGTACTTCAGTCGTATTGCTCGTCTGCTTACCGATCTTCTCACCAGAGATACTGAGTTCATTGTAGATGATAAGTGTCTATCATCATTTGAGACTCTCAAGGATTTGGTTGTGCAGGATCCTATCCTTCAGCCACCCGACTGGTCTCTCCCATTCGAGATCATGATGGACACTTCTGATTTTGCCATAGGCGCCGTGCTAGGACAGAGGAGGGATGGATTGCCGTTTGCCCTACATTACCCTAGCAGGATTTTGGATGTTGCTCGACGGAATTATACTGTTACCGAGAAGGAGATGCTAGCCGTAGTCTTTGCTTTGGATAAGTTTTGATCTTATATTCTCGGATCTAGAGTGACTATTTATACAGATTACACCGCCATCTGGTACTTAATGGCCAAGAAGGATGCCAAGGCACGCTTACCATATGGATCCTTCTACTCCTAGAGTTTGATATTGAGTTAAGGATAATCCTGGAGTCGAGAATGTAGTGGCGAATCACGTCTCTCGATTAGAGCATCTTGAGGATTCTGAGACTACCACACCTATCATCGAGACATTCTTAGACGAGGCGATTCTTGCTATCACCTCTCTCACATGGTATGCTGACATTTTGAACTATCTTGTTGCCAATAAAGTTTCACAAGGTTGGACCAGACATCAACTTGAGATTTTCCGTGCGAAAGCCAAGTCGTACCATTGGGAGGATCCCACCCTTTACCACCAAGGGGGGGATAGTGTCTGGCGTAAGTGTATTCCTCAGGAGGAGCACCATAACGTCCTCACCTATTGCCACAAGCTTGAGGCCGGAAGACATTCCTCTTGGAGACGGACAACATGAAAGGTGCTCCAATCCGGCCTTTGGTAGCCAACATTCTTCAAGGATTCAGATGAATTCGTGAAGCGGTATACTAACTATCAGAGGATGGGTAGTTGTGGTCATAGAGACATGATGCCGATGCAACCCATTCACTTCTATGAGGGTTTTGATGCATGGGGCATCGATTTTATGGACCCATTCCCTAAGAGTCAGGGATTGGAGTACATTTTGTTGGTTGTGGATTATGTGAGTAGTTGGGTTGAGGCCATCCCCGCCGGAGCCGCTGATACGAGGACCGTTTGCAGATTCTTGAGGAAGAATATCATATCAAGGTTTGCGCTCCCTAGAGCATTGATTTTTGAAGTGGGGTCTCATTTTATCAACGACAAGTAAGGGCCCTTGCTAACGAGTTCAGCATAGACTACAGAGTTGTCACTCCATATCATCCACAGACGAATGGTCTTGTTGTGGTTTCAAATAGGGATATCAACATTTGGTGGGCATCGATCGTCATCGAAGACCGGACCCCGATCTCTTTTCCCGATAATTAACTACCCGTTCTTCACGCTAATGGAACTTTGCTCATCTTAGGGATGATTTCCTCGTATGCCATACAAGTAGTTTTATTTCTGCCTTTTATTTTATGCACGGATCATCCTGCATGTAGAGTGCTGGAGCAAGGTACACATTTCTATCTTTGCATGCATCATTGTGTTTGATCGTGCATCGGTTTTCCATTCTCCTTACCCCAATTATATTGGACTTAAATAATCAAGAAATCAAAAAATTCGTTAGATGTTGTATCCTTTCAGAAAAATACCATAAAAAGTGACAACCATCAAAATTTGGGACTTTTGATTCAAACTTGACCTAAATCCGATTTCACCTAAAAATCTTTATTTTGGGGAGTGTCACCCCTCCTTGTTTGATTTATCTACAATAAGAGAGCGACCCGCACACTAGGATAGAGCCACGCCTAATCTCTCTTCAGACTACTGGTTCTTGTGATTAGTTGTTCTCCAGTGAGGATTTCATCGGGTAGCCGGTAATCGGTCCGGGACTTCCTTAGCAGATTAGGCAGACCGAGTAGCCGATAAATTGTCCGCACCCATACTGGCTGCGAAAAACTGATTGTGATATTCAGGATAGTCTCCTGGGAGCATTGGGTTCCTAACAGCTCGCTTAACCATTCTGATAGATTGAATTATCATAAATAAAATTTGACAAGATTAACAATCGATCTTTCATGGTCATCAGCTCGCATTGCGTAGGTGAAGTGGGGGTTTGATTTCTCATCTTGTTTGCATCCCAAATCCAATCTTCATAAATCCCCATATCATGATGATGGGAAGGAGGTCCCTTAGGCTGCCTTTGACCTTTCTAGCACTCCTCTCCATTCATCTAGGACGGCTTCAGAGAGCTCAGACCCGCTCTCTGAACCCTAATTCGCCTCCACCATGTTCCACGTCGACCACCCTTCTTTCACCCATGAGGTATAGAGGCCAGCACAATATATGTTCATTTGATAGCACCTGATCTAGGGTCTTTTGCCTTTGTAGAGACCAGAGACATGGCCAGCAATGAGGGAAGGATAGATGATCAACCACAAGGATCAACATTTGTATTAGACCATGCTGCCATCAACAACACGTTGCTAGCTTCCTTGGAGACGATGCAAAGACAAATTCGGGACCAAGGAGCATTTATGGCAGAGGTAAGGCGAGAGCTCATGTAGATGAGAGCTGGGCGAGTAGAGCCGTAGAGACCAGCTGGTGGAGAGATACCCAGAGCTGAGGGAGGAGACGGACGTCGGGATGATCATCATGATCCAACGAGACCAGCATGCACAATGAGGTAGTTGTATAATCCTGGTGCAACTTTCACCCACAAATGGATCCAACTGCATGAGATCCTTGGAGACTTTGAGCATCGCCCCCAGACGATCCAGTTACTGCCCAGATTCCATGGGCTATCCACCGAGGAGCCCCATCTCCATCTTTAGGAGTTTGACATGATGTACAACACTGTCCATGGCAGACTTGTGGACGAGGACACGATCAAGCTGATTGCCTTCCCGTTCTCCTTGGTTGACAGAGCATCCTACTGGCTGAACCACCTAGGGAGGATAGTTACTACTTGGGAGCAGCTTCAGACCAAGTATTTGAACAAGCACTATCCACTCGACCGGGCCAATGCAGCGAGAGCGATGATCAGAAACTTCACGATGATCCCGAACAAGCAGTTCCATGAAGCCTGAGATCGATTTAGAGGGCTCATCGACATGTGTCCACATCTTGATATCAGCAAGCCCAACCTCGTTCAGAGCTTATTCTGTGGGTTAACACCTGAGCTGCAAGCGCTAGTGAACGCCTCTTTTGGAGGTTCCTACTTCGCCAAGGATGAAGACCATGTATCGGCCATCTATGAGGAGATGGCAAAGAACTATACACTAATGTCCTAGAATCGTATATACACTCAGGGGAAGCCTCTCCCGCACGCGACTTCATTTCAGAGGATTGCACACGTCGATGCTAGTCCCTCCACTTCTTCGTCACCAGCAGCACTCGACGAGTCTTCAGTTGCCGACATGGGCATTATCAGCCAAAAGTTAGATCGGATCGAGATTATAGAGAAGAAGCAGAGCCCATGCATGGACAAGCTCAACAAGCTTGATGAGCTTGCCCAGAACCCAAGTTTTGCATACGAGCTCCGATTTTAATGAAATTGGTCTTGTTTCGAAGGTCTATGAATGTATATTACTTTAAAAGTGAGTAGACCTAATTTGGAGGCTGTATGAGAGAGATATGTGCATTCGAAGGTTCATGGTCTCAAAACATGAAGATCTAGATTATGTGTCTCTGATGAATCCGTGATTCATCATCTCAATATATTGATCTTAGCAAAATATTGAGTATAATCTCAATAAATGTCTATAAAATCAATAAATTAACAAAATGACTCTTGTTAATAAAATACACTAATTATTGTATATTATATTGTACAAAATAAATATATAATAAAAGCCTTAAAATAGAGGAGTTTTTCACTTGTAAATAGCCCAAAACTTTATGTATTTTTAATAAATACTCCTAGATACCAAAGAGAAAAAGCCGTAAAGGACAACTTCCCAGCCAAATTCCCGCTCTATACGAACTCTTAATTCACCAAACTCACTTGAAGTTTAAGTTAGCAAATTATCTATCCAATGAAAGTAGTTTCATTAAAATCGGAGCTCGTTTGCAAAATATGGGTTTTGGGACCTAGGTATACATTTTATATAATGTACATATTTTTCTTTCTTCCCTTTTTTATTTACTTTTATTAATTACTAAAAAATCTAAAAAATCATTTTTGTATTTTTTTATTTCTAGTATTTTATCGTATTTTTATTTTGTAAATATCTTTTTTTAAAAATACAAAAAATATAAAATTAGAAAAGTAAAAAATGTACATATTGTTTGTCTTATTTTGTAAATTCTCCACTCTTTTTCTTCTCTTTATTTTATTGTATTTTAGTAGCTTACTTTATTTTATTTATTTTGATTTATTTAGTTTTCATTCTCTACACTAACTTCCATATTCTTCTCATTTTACCACCAACTCCCATACCACCCCATATTCTTCATCTAACCTCCCATTCAACTCCACCATTTTACTTAACCTCCCATTCAACTCCACCATTTTCCTTAACCTCCCATTCAACTCCACCATTCCACCATCGATTCTAACTTCCATTTTTCTTCTAATTTTGTACATCTCATTCTCCTCATTTTTTTGATCCACCTTTATGCGAGAGAGAATCAAGAGCTCCAACCACCCGTCTCGATGATAGTGAATGATGAAGTTGAACGACGACTGACCTCCTCTCCAGTGAGATCCATTGGCACTCCGACCAACATCGTAGCCGTCTTTGGGTGCTGCTCGAGCTCATCGTTCATCGACGATTCGAGCGAAGACCATGCTTCTCAGGAGCACACCATAGGCGACCACTTCCATTGTAGGTAATTCTCCTTTTTTCATTATTGTATTTATTATTTTTTATCACATCACATTCGCCACCCCTAATCCATTTATTCCACTTTATCATCTTCATATTCATCATATTACCACTATCACCACACCATCATTCTCATCTTTTGTTTTTGTTCCCTATTTAAGAAAACCCAAAAAAATAAAAAATTCAATAAAAAAACACTGCAAAAATAAAAAAATAAAAAAAATAAAAAAACAAAGCGACTCATAATAGCCGCAGGCCCTCCTCCCCCACCGTCCGCGTGCAATGCCACCAACAGCACCCCCCTCGCCAACTGCCTCCCGTGCGGCCACCTCCCAATGCCGCCGCGATGTGCCTCATCGCTCAATGCCACCTGAGTGCGTCGTTGCCCGCCCCCAAGCTTGAGCCCTATCGCACGAAGGAAGAATAAGATCTTTCCCCCCTTTTTTATTTTTTTTGTAAAAATTGCTTGTCTTGCCCGTTAAGTTTCTGTAATTACAAACAAGTAACTATGCATGTTTTGTTCTATTCAAGTTTATTTCTGTATTGCACAGATGCCCTTGTGTTTAAACGTTAATTTGTACATCATTTTTGTGTCATTTATTTTAATGAAAAATATAATGATGTTGAGCAACTAATTGTCTATCATCTGAAAATTATTTGGGTTTGTTTTCTGAATTTTGATAATTAGGTAAAATTATTTTAGTGAAAAAGTGCATATTTTATCCAATTTGTAGTCTTAAATTCATATTTGACTCACGATTGCTCTAAAAATTCCTTAGAAATTAGTAATGATGTTTTGAAATATGCTTTAATTATTATCTAAATTTCATCTTAATTTGGAGTTATCTTGTGCCTTAAATAAATTATAAAGTGATTTTAGTAAATGATTTTTAATTAAATCCATGCAGATTGTTTCTATGAAATTGCAACTCTCCTGGATTGCTCATATTTTTTGAGATAATTCACATTCTCGATAAATTGACATTATGGATTTAGTAGGAATTAATTACTCACAGTCACTCTGTTTTCATTAAAAAATTCATACGTTGTCAAAAACTCCAAAAAATTTAATGGTCTCATTGCAACATTTTTATATTTCAATAAAATTTTCATAATTTTTGCATTTTGTTCATGTGAAACATGGGATATAGATTATTAGTTGACGCGGCTTTGGTCGACTTAACCGCATTTCTTTGGTGATCGGACTCCATATACTTATGAGTTGGTGTCGAGTACTAGACAGTTGAGCCCACCTTCATGCATCACAGAACCAGATTCGGATTCAGTTTAGCTAGATTTGCTTGATGACACCCCATTGCCAGAACTGAAATAACCACATCCTACACTCAAGTACTCCTTTCTTGCGGGACCCAAAGAGAGATATTCCTATCATTAGCTCAGACTTGACTTTAAAGTAGGAGTCTAGGTTATTAGAGGTCTTAGAGAGGAACCACAAAGGAATAGGCTGGATAATGTCAGCTTTCATGGCGATCAAGCCCGCTCTCTACTCGCACCACATTTTTACTGAGGATAATGTAAGGTCTTCCCGTGAGTTCCAAAGGAGACTTAACCCCAATCTACGGGAAATAGTGAAAAATGAGATATAGAAATAGTGCAAAGCAGGGTTTATATACCCTATTTTTGACTCTAAGTGGGTGGCCCCACTTCATGTTGTCCCGAAGAAGTCGGGAATTCAGATGGTCACCAACAAGGAGGGGATAGAGATCGCAACACGAGTACCCACATCGTGGCACGTCTGTGTCTACTACAAGCACCTGAATGCCTCAACCAAGAAAGACCACTTTCTCTTAGCTTTTATTGATCAAATTTTGGAGAGAATCGCAGGGAAAGAGTTCTTCTGTTTTCTTGACAGGTACTTAGGCTACAACCAGGTAGCCATAGACCATGAGGACCAGGAAAAGACCATATTCACATGTCCATTCGGGACTTACGCATTCAGGCGCATGCCATTCGGGCTCTGCAATGTCCCAGGCACTTTTCAGCGATGCATGATCGCCGTATTTGCCAAGATGGTGGATATTTCCTAGAAGTACTCATGGATGACTTCTCGGTTCATAGTGATTCTTTTGATACATGTTTAGCACACTTGGACCGAGTCCTCACGAGATGTAGAGAGGTGCATCTGATACTCTCATGGGAGAAGAGTCACTTTATGGTGACAGAGGGTATCGTGTTGGGGCATGTCATCTCCAAAAGGGGAAATAGAGGTTGACCCTGCCAAGGTTGAGGTGATCAAGAAACTCGATCTACTTACCAATACAAAGTTAGCGCGATCATTTTTAGGGCAAGTTGGATTTTATAGGAGATTTATTTAGGATTTTTCGAAGGTTTCCCACCTACTGACTGAGCTCTAGGGAAAGATACATAGTTCATTGTAGATCACATGTGTCTGGAGGCCTTTGAGCTCTTGAAGATGAAGATTCGTGCCTCGCCTATCCTACAAGCTCTTGACTGGTCTTCCCCCTTTGAGATCATGACTGACGCTTCATATTTCTCTATAGGAGTTGTGTTAAGACCACAGCGAGAGGGGATCCCATTTGCGATCCACTACACGAGCAAAGTGTTAGACCCTACATAGAAGAATTACACCGTGACTAAAAATGAAATGTTCGCTATAGTATGAGCCCTCGAGAAGTTCATGTCGTATATTTTTGGCTCTAAGGTGACAATCTACACTGATGACACAACTATTCGATACTTAATGAAAAAGAAGGACACGAAGGCACATCTTCTTAGGTGTATTTTACTCCTCCAAGAGTTTGATTTGGAGATAAAAGATAAACCTAGAGTGAGCAATATTGTGCCAGATCACCTTTCTCTGATTGAGCTTAAGGATTCTCTTGATTATGAGCGGATTAGAGAGACCTTTCCAGACGAGTCAATTTGTGTTAATGACTCATTCCCGTGGTATGCCAACATGGTGAACTATCTTGTCTCCAAGCAGGTTCCCCATGGTTGGACTAGGAGAAACGTTGACCGACTGAAGTCGAATTCGAGGAGATACCACTATGACGATCCTTTTCCTTTTCTTCGAAGGGTCGTATTGTGTTTGGAGAAGGTATATTCCTTAGGAGGAGTACCGGAGTGTCCTCACATATTGCCATTCACTTGAGGCTCTATTCGTGGAAGAGAACCACTCACAAGGTACTTCAATGTGGATTGTATTGGCCGACCCTATTTTGAGATGCTATTGATTTTACGGTCGTGCCCGATCTATCAAAGGATGGGAGAGAGTTGGATAAAAAGATGAGATGCCCATGCAACCGGTGATTATTTGTGATGTTTTTGATGCATGGGGCATAGATTTCATGGGTCCTTTTCCCAATAGCCAAGGACATGAGTACATCTTGTTGGTGGTTGACTATTTATCTAGGTGGGTGGAGGATATCCCAACCCGAACCACAAATAGCAAGACTGTCTGTAAGTTTATGAGAGACCATATTATTGCTAGGTTCAAAGTGCCAAAATTTATGATATCTGATGGAGGTAGCCACTTTGTGAATCGAGATGTGAGATCTTTAGCTAAGGACTACATATTTGAGCACAGAATTACTAGTCCTTACCACCCACATTTCAATGGCATGGCAGAGGTTTTGAACAGAGAGGTGAAGAGTATTTTGCAGAAGTTTGTTCGTCTAGATAGGAAGAACTTGTTCAAGCTCTTGGACCAAGTTCTGTGGGCCTATAGGACAACCTACAAGACACCATAAGGCATTTCACCATTCATAATGATCTATGGCAAGCCATGCCATTTTCCCGCGGATCTGATTCACAAATCCGAATGGGCAATTAAGCAGATTAATTGGAGTTGTCATCTAGGTAAGCTTTGTTCAGACTTGAACTTGAACGAGCTCATGGAAATCTGAAACAGGGCATATGACAACAATTTCATTTATAAGGACAAAGTAAAAAGATGGCATGATCATCACATTAGGTGCAAAGACTTTGTCCCTGGGCAAAAGGTATAGTTGTTTAATGCCAGGTTAAAGATGTTCCATGGGAATCTCAAATCTAAGTGGATAGGTCCCTTTATTATTAAGAAAGTGCACGTGAATGGAAGTGTAGAGATAGCTGATCTCACAGATGGTGCACAATCCCATGTGGTGAATGGACAACTGTTAAAGTATTTTGTAGATTCTAAAGAGCAAATACTCCAAGTAGAGGTCATCATCTTCATGCAGAGTGAGCACAGAGCAGATACATCATCTTACTCTTCATGAAGACACAACATCAAGGTTCAACAACTTAGAAGATTCATTCACTCTTGTACATTCTCCCTTCTCTGTATATTCTCTAGATCACATTAGTTCTCATACTTACTCATGTCCTAGACTTAGGCTGACCAATGCCTAAGTATGGGGGGGCCGATGCTCGCCATGTGTATATGCTCATCCGTTTCTTCTCTTGACCTCATTCGCCCCATTTTTTGCTCTTCTTCTATACTTAGACTGACCAGATCCTAAGTATAGGGGAGTGGATCGACTTCTATACTTATGTTATTTTAGCTCTCCTACGCTTAGAACGAGCTATGTATTTTCCTCGCTTCTTGTGATCTAAGGACATAACACATGCTAAGTATAGGGGGCATGTGTATATTACATATATACTTTACCCATAACTCGTACTTTCATATATTATTGTATATATTATACAATAATTACATGGTGGGTAAAATGAAAAAAAATAAAAAATCTTTTTTAAAAAAAATTGAAAAATATATAATTTTCTCTTTTCTTTCCTTATCTGTTAAAAAAACATCTTCAAAAATCTTTTTCAAAAAATGTCCTTTCTTATTTATCTTTATTTTTCAATTTCTTTTAAAAAAGAAAAAAAACATTTTTCAAAAGTTTTACTCTTCTTTTCCTTTCTTTTTCAAAAAAATAATTAAAAAATGAAAAACCTAACTAATGAGTTGGTTTAGTCCCTGGCACTTTCACATTCACACAAGGCTAGTGATGTTCAAGAACACTTGGTTTATGAGGTCTTGAGATTTTGAGTTAACCAGCCTTAGTCATTAGGGTTTTTGACTTAATTATTCACATTCTCCTAGTTTTAAAGATTTGTGTGCTATATCGTATGCTGTCTCTACCTTAAGAATATGATCATCACCTCACATACACGACTGCAGTTGTGATGAGATAAGTTGAAATTTCACTTGAGGAACTGGGATGGGATATAAGTTTGGACCTAATTTAATGATGCTCGAGGATGTGATAAAATCAATGAAGGCATCATGAAATCTGAGTGTCAGCATCTTTAGCCAATATGAAAACATGGTTCTTGTACTATCTCTTGATATTCGCCTATGTGCCAGGGTGTGATGAAATCTAAAAAATGTTGATCGATGTGCAACTTTTTGTAAAAGCAGTGGAGCTATTAAAATTTCAAAAAAGAAGAAGAAGAAAGAAATATTGAAAGAAAAGCTCTCATCATACAAAGTCAAATATCAAAGAGCTTCCACCAAAGGCGAGCGCTCCCAATCATTTCAAAGTGTCCACTTGTCCCAACTCTATTAGGACCAAGGAGTCAGGATAGCACCCAAAAAGGGCTCTACATCATATAGTGATACAAGTCTGGGTGTCGAAGGTATCTTAGATACTCAAAAGAGACATACCCTGGTATACTCCCAGGAAAGCAAGTGCAGATGACTCCAACTTCATTTGATGGACACACTGATCAAAAATAAAAAAATACATGTGTTGAGTTAATAAGGCACTCGAGAGGATCCTTGTTCCAATGAGAGAGAGAGAGAAGAAATGACAAAATCCTATGCCCTCCATCAACTGTCCTTCCATCTACACTTTGAAGTCTGACATCTGAAGAGACGGTGGATTGGATGCAAGAAATGGTTTGTTCCCTAGTGTTGAGGATCGATTTCTTAGGAGAGTATCTTGGACTGGAACCTTGGGTGACGGTGCGACTCTACTCTTGTAACTGCAGTCCACACTTAAAGTCATATCTCTATTATGTATGTATACAGAGAGAGTCTGATGATTAGGGAAATTAGATACCTTTTGACTAGAGCATGGTTTTACTTAGAATTTTAGGATCACTAAAATCAAGAGTTCTTTAACGGATCAAGTCTTGTATTCACATGCACAATCATGGGTTAATCCAACTTATTCATTCTTTATTTGCTCGAGGAGTAGAAAAGTTTAAGTATTGGGGGGAGATGAATCCACGATTCATCATCTCAATATATTGATCTTAGCAAAATCCTTGAGTAAAATCTCAAATAAATGCCCACAAAATCAATAAATTAACAAAATGACTCTTGTTAATAAAACACACTAATTATTGTAAATTATATTGTACAAAATAAATTTATAATAAAAAACCGTAAAATAAAGGAGTTTTTCACCTGTAAATAGCCCAAAACTTCATGTATTTTTAATAAATTCATTTCAACTCCTTTTTGATAATTATTTCTCTGACTTGTTTATAAAAATATATATAAAAATTCCAAAATACAAAATAAGTTTCACCTCAAATAAATACTCCTAGATCCCAAAGAGAAAAAATCGTAAAGTCTAACTTCCCAGCCAAATTCCCGCTCCGTACAAACTCCAAATTTACCAAACTCACTTTTAAAGTTTAAGTTAGAAAATTATCTATCCAATGAAAATGATTTTATTTAAATCGGAGCTTGTTTGCAAAATATGGATTTTGGGACCTAAGTGTACATTGTATATAATGTACATATTTTTCTTTATTCCTTTTTTTTACTTTTCTTAATTACTAAAAAATACAAAAAAACATTTTTGTGTTTTATTTTATTTCTAGTATTTTATCTTATTTTTATTTTGTAAATATCTTTTATTAAAAATACAGATAATATAAAATTAGAAAAATAGACAAATGTACATATTGTTTGTCTTATTTTGTAAATTCCCACTCTTTTTCTTCTCTTTATTTTATTGTATTGTAGTAGCTTATTTTATTTTATTTTCTTTTTCTTTATTTAATTTTCATTATCTACAATAACTTCCATATTCTTCTTATTTTACCACCAACTCCCATTCCACCCCATATTCTTCATCTAACCTTCCATTGAACTCCACCATTTTCCTTAACATCCCATTTATCTCAACCATCCCACCATATTTTCTAATCTCCGTTTTTCTTCTCTTTTTATACATCTCATTCTCCTCGTTTTTGCTTTTGATCCACCTTTATGCGAGAGAGATTTGAGAGCTCTGTCCACCCGTCCGGTGACAGCGAATGACGAAGTAGAGTGATGACCGACCTCCTCTCCGGTGAGATCCGTTGGCACTCCGGCCAACATCGCAACCGCCTTCGCACGCTGCTCAAGCTCATCGCTCGCTGGCAATTCGAGCGACGACCATGCTTCTCATGAGCACACCATTGACGACCACTTCCATTGTAGGTAATTCTCCTTTCTTCATCATTGTGTTTATTATTATTTTATCACATTACATTCACCACCCCTACTCCTTTATTTATTCTACTTTATCATCTTCATCTCCATCATATTATCAATATCACCACACCATTATTCTCATCTTTTGTTTGTGTTCCCTTTAAGAAAACCCCCAAAAAATAAAAAATTCAATCAAAACAACACCACAAAAATTAAAAAAATTAAAAAAATAAGCGGCCCATCGTAGCCGCACGCCCTCCTCCGCTACCGTCCGCGCGCGATGCTGCCACCGGCACCCCCACCGCCAACCGCCTCCCAACACCATCGCGGCGTGCCTTGCCGCCCGATCCTGCCCGAGTGCACCGCCACCCACCCCCAAGTTTGAGCCCTTTCGCATGAAGGAAGAAGGTGTTTCCCCCCTTTTTATTATTTTTGTAAAAATTGCATGTTTTACCTGTTAAGTTTCTGTAATTATAAACAAGTCCCTATGCATGTTTTGCTTTGTTCAAGTTTATTTCTGTATTGCACAGATACCCTTGTGTTTGAATGCCAATTTGGACATCGTTTTTGCATCATTTATTTTAAGAAAAATATCATGATGTTGAGCAACTAATTATCTATCATCTGGTAATTATTTGGATTTTTCTAAATTTTGGGTAATTAAGTAAAATTATTTTAGTGAAAAAGTGCACATTTTATCCAATTTGTAGTCTTAAATTTATATTCGATTCATGGTTGCTCTAAAAATTCCTTAGAAATTAGTAATGATGTTTTGAAATATGCTTTAATTATTATCTAAATTTCATCTTAATTGGAGTTATCTTGTGCCTTAAATAAATTGTAGAGTGACTTTTGTAAATGTATTTAATTAAATCCAAGCATATTATTTTTACGAAATTGCAACTCTCCTGGATTGCTCATATAAATACCTTTTTGAGATAATTCACACTGTAGATAAATTGACATTGTGGATTTAATAGGAATTAATTACTCACAGTTACTTTTTTTTCATTAAAAAAAATCATAAAAAATCTTACATTGTCGAAAAACTCCAAAAAATATTGTAGTCTCATTGCATCATGTTTATGATTCAGTAAAATTTTCATAATTTTTGCATCCTATTTGTATGAAAAATTCTGTAAAAACCCATAAAAGTGTGTACTTTTCATTGTTGTATTTTAACCGTAAAATCCAAAAAATGTGTTTAGCATTCATCACTGGATTAGGTTTCTATGAAAAATATAATTTGGCTAAATTTGATTAATTTCACATTAAAATTAATTTGGCTAAGTTGTGTATTTTCTTATTAACTTAATTCACTCACATTTTGCATTCGAAATTATTTTTGCATTAAATAAATACAAAAAAATCCACATTAGAAACCTAGACCTAGTTAATCTGAATTGACCCATAGTTGTTCCTTTTCCTCACTATGTTCGACCCCGGACTTGCCCGGGAGATAGATTTAAGCCGAGTCCTCTTCACAAAGACATTCAATTCGGTTCCGAAGGATTTCCTAAGTACCTGTATTACAATGAGTACAAATTATATCATGTATTTAGTGACCCGTCAGTCTCCAAGAGGCACAGATGGCTTCTCTGCCCGTCTCAGGTCATGGACTGAACCAGGGAGCAACTCCACCCATCCTTCTGCATCGTACCGCCAAATTCACCACAACTACTAGCAACCAGCACTACCAGCAACCACCACCATCTCCCGACACTCAGATGGTGGTCTACCAGTCGGATCAGCCCTTGGTAGCCCTTCTCCCACTACATCTCAAGCAGCAGGAGTTGTTGATGGAAGTCAACCAGATCTGGTACTCCCAATACCAACCTCAGCCCGGGATTCATCGTGACCATCCCGGCTTTCGATGGTCCACTGGAGGTACCTCTTCCCAGCAACATCCTCCAACTCAGGCAGGGTAGAGCAACCATCACCAGCAACCCCATCACTCCCACTAGTACTAGCAGTAGTAGGGTCCTTGTCCCCACTATCAGGGACAATAGTGGAGGCAGTCGCAACAGCCTCACCAGTACTCCCAACCTCCTCCTCACTACCAGCAACAGCAGGCTCATCCTCATTTCCAACGAGGCAACCTGTCTGGTTCTCATGCACCAGTTTATGAGAACCTAGCCCTTGATGACCTCACCCACTTGCTCTTTGATTAGCAAGCCTCCCTCTTGTGAGTCCATCTATGTTTACTGAGGATCTTTGCATGGACAATAGCCTATTGCATGCACATGAACCTACTCCTGACCCTCATCTCTCTGGAGAGGATCCTTCCATCCCCTTCCCTCAAGCACCCCGCTTAGGAAAGGAAACCCAAAAAGGAAACCCAAAAAAGAGACACTAGATAGAGTTCAACGAGCAGATGATAGATAGATTCCAGATACAACTGACCCTTTAGGAGGCACTCGAGCACATTCCTCTCTTCTAGAGGAACTTGAGAGAGAAGACCACCATCTATAGGAAGAAGAGGAACCACAATGCAGAGATCCATGTGCTCACCCATGCCACTTGCTTTGCTATTCAGAACCGATTGCCAACCAAGAGACCTAATGTAGGAGCTCCTTATGTCAGATGCCACATTCATGATTAGCAGTTCAATCGTACCCTATTAGACAATGGTTATTCACTTAACCTTCTTCCGGCTTCCTTACTCGACCGATACGAGTTTGGTCCTCTTAGACAGAGCATGCAATCCTTCAGTTTGCTGATAGATCTATTAAGAGGCTGAATGGGTTACTCAAGGATGTTGTCATCACATTTCATGGCTTAAAATTCCCCATGAACTTTTTTTATTGGACATGGAGATCCCTGAATCCGTGATAGATACCCCCATCATCTGAGGATGACCTTTCTTGGCCACAACCAAGGTAGTGTCTGATCATGATAGCAGGATGATATACTTTCATGTCGAGGGCGAAAGTATACAAATAAAGACGATCGAGGAGACTAGAGCCAGAGATTCAACTTACTAAGAGCAGATGAGTGACTTAGAGAAGATGACAGAGGCCGAGCTAGACGTCCACCAAGAATGTGATTTTATGATTACAGACGACAAAGCAGTTTGGGCAGATCTAGCATCACGAGCTCTTGTCATGGCTTCAGACATTGATGAGTTATAGATGACATCTAAGGAGAGTTCGGAGAGCACATTCATGGCCCAGGACACCCTAGAGGCTGATGATCGTGATCAGGATAGTGAGGCAGATTTCATTTCATGTGATTCAGATCCCTCAGATTCAGACACTGATTTTGATTGTCAGGACTTTGATGACTATTTACCGTGTCTGATTTCCTCAGAGCCGACATCTAGGGCGGAGAGTGAGCTAGGACAGTTGACAGATATACCAGCAGAGCCGTCTTCGTCAGGTTCACACATTCAGCAAGAGTTCTCACATACAAATATGATATCCTTCACACAGACATTTCAGGAAGATTTGCCAGCTCCCACTTATCCTGAATTGAAGACCTTGCCACAGAGCATGAAGTACAGATTCCTTGTGGGTGAGCCATATATGTTCCCAGTCATTATCTCAACGGATTTGACTGAAGAATAAAAAATCTCGTTTGATAAAGGTTCTTGAAAGAAACCGCAAGGCAATAGTATGGAGTGTAGCTGATCACCAGGGGATAAGTCCGGCCCTATGCTCCCACCACATATATCTTGAAGAGGATGCCAAGCCATCGCGTGAGTTCTAGCGAAGTCCGAATTCGAACCTTCGAGATGCGGTCATAAATGAAATATCAAACTAGTGGAGCGCCGAATTTATCTACCCCATCTCCGACTCCAAGTGGGCTAGTCCATTTCATGTGGTACCCAAGAAGATGGGTATCACCATAGTTTTGACCAAGTCTGGAGAGGAGATAGCTACCCGAGTGCCCACTTCTTAGAGGGTCTGCGTGGACTACATACGATTGAATCTGGCCACCAAGAAGAATCATTTCCTGCTGTCATTTATTAATCAGATTATTGAGAGGCTAGCTAGGAAGAGTCACTACTGCTTTCTTGACGAGTACTCGGGATACAATCAGGTGGCCACAACGCTCGAAGAGTAGGAGAAATTGACATTCACATGTTCGTTTGGAATATATGCTTTTAGACGTATTCCCTTTGGTTTTTGTAATGCCCCGACTACATTCCAAAGGTACATGCTTTCCATCTTCTCAGATATGGTGGGTGAATGTTTAGAGGTCTTCATGGATGCTTGTCTTGACTGCCTAGACCGAGTACTTCATCGATGCATCAGGTCAACCTTGTTCTATCTTAGGAGAAGAGTCATTTCATGATGACTCAGAGGACGATCCTTGGCCATATCATCTCTAATAAGGGCATGAAGGTCGATCCAACCAAGGTGGATATCATCAAGAAACTTAATCCACCGTCTAATTTACGATAGTTTCTGTCTTTTTTAGGGCATGTCAGTTTCTACTGGCGGTTCATACATGATTTTAGTTGTATTGCCCGACCGCTTACTTATCTGCTGAAAAGGACACCGAGTTCAATGTAGATGATAAGTGTCTTGCATCAGTTGAGACTCTCAGGGGTTTAGTTGTGCATGCTCCTATCCTCAGCCACTCAATTTGTCTCTCCCATTTGAGATCATGACGGACGCTTCTGATTTTGCCATAGGGGTTGTGCTTGGACAGAGAAGGGATGGTTTGCCATTTGTCATTCACTATGCTAGCCAGACTTTAAATGCCACTCAACGGAATTACACGGTGACTGAGAAAGAGATGATTGCCATAGTTTTTGCTTTGGATAAGTTTCGATCTTACATTTTGGATTTAAAGTGACTATCTATACAGATCACACTGTCATCCGATACCTCATGACAAAGAGGGATGCTAAAGCCAGACTGACCAGATGGATCCTTCTACTCCAGGAGTGTGATGTAGAGATTAAGGATAAACCCAGAGTCAAGAATGTGGTGGTGGATCACCTCTCCCGATTAGAGCATCTTGAGGATTCAGAGCAGATCACACCTATTAAAGAGACTTTCTCAGATGAGGCAATTCTTGCTATCACCTCGCTTCCATGGTACACTGACATTGTGAACTATCTTGTTGCTAAGAAAGTTTCACAAGATTGGCCCAGACAGTGACTTGAGACCTTCCTTACGAAGGCCAAGTTGTACCATTGGGAGGATCCCACCCTTTACCATGAAGGGGGGGATAGTGTCTGGCGTCAGTGTATTCCTCAGGAGGAGCACCACAATGCACTTACTACCACAAGCTTGAGGAAAGAGGACATCACTCTGGGAGACAGACAACACATAAAGTTCTCCAATACGTCCTTTGGTGGCCTACCCTCTTCAAGGATTCAGATGAATTCGTGAAGAGGTGCACTGACTGTCAGAAGATGGGTACTTGTGGATAGCGTGATATGATGCCGATGCAGCCCATTCACTTCTGTGAGGTTATTAGCGCATGGGGTATCGATTTCATGGGTCCATTCCCTAAGAGCCAGGTATGTGAGTACAATCTGCTTGATGTAGATTATGTGAATCGTTGAGTTGAGGCCATCCCCACCTGAGCCGCAGATGCTAAGATTGTCTGCAATTTTTTGAGAAAAAATATCATTTCATGGTTTGGGGTACCTAGAGTTTTAATTTCTAATAGGGGGACTAATTTTATGAATGACAAGGTAAGGACCCTTGCTAACGAGTTTAGCATTGACCATAGAGTTGCTACTACATATCACCCCCAGATTAATGATCTTGCTAAAGTATCGAATAGGGAGATCAAGACTATATTACAGAAGTTTGTCCGCCCAGACCGAAAGGATTGGTCACAGCTTTTGGACTCAGTCTTGTGGGCCTATAGGACTTCCTTCAAGACACCTTTGGGCACATCTCCCTTTCGGCTCGTTTATAGCAAGCCATGCCACTTACTAGTGGAGATCAAACCCAAGACACTCTGGGCATTTACAGAGTTACTATTGGATCCCAAGAGTGTAGGAGATCAAAGGAAAGCAGAATTGGCAGCCCTGGAGGAGTTGAGAGACACAACCTTCTCAAGTAGCCTACAATATAAGGATAGAGTGAAGATATGGCTTGATTCTTATATCATCCATAAACAGTGTGAACCAAATCAGAGAGTATGGCTATTTGATGCGAGGCTGAGATTATTTCCAAGGAAGTTACAAAGCAAATGGAATGGATCATACCTGGTCAGAAAGGTGCACGACAACGGAAGCATTGATATATCTGAGTTGTCATCTGATTCCACCTTTCAAGTTAACAATCAGCACCTGAAGTCATATCTTGATCATGATATGCTACGTTGACATTTCCCCTATTGATTTTGCATGATATGTGGTCTTTGACTCATATCATTTGCATCTCGTGCCTGATTTTCACTTTTCCTTGGTAGCTGTATAGATCTGGATTGTCTATATCATTCATTCTTTTTGTCTGATATCCCGTCTTCATCATATGATTATGATATACTTAGGGTACACTTTTCCCTAAGTATATGGGATATCTGACCTGTGATTATTCATTTGATTCTATTTACCTCTATTTTGTTGCCTATACTTAGGGATATTTTACCCTAAGTATAGGGGAGGTAACGCATGTACATCTTATTCTTCGGTTTTCCCCTTGTGTACAGTCTTTTATACTTAGGATTATTTGATCCTAAGTATTGGGGTATCACCGACCTCTATTCAGTACATTCTTTCATTCATCGTTGTAGTTTAGCATTCTTTTCACTTCCCCATACTCAACATGAGTTATGTCTTTCTTCATCGCTCTTTGATCACTCTAAGGACATCGTTCGAGCTAAGTATAGGGGGGTGCCGTATATATTGTCTATATACTTTAGCCATAACTCGTACTTTGTGTGTATACTTTAGCCATAAGTCGTACTGTGTGTGTTAATAATATGTCTAAAAATCACAAAAATTTTAAAATTTTCTCTCTCACATAAATGCTTGTAAAAACCTTTTGTAAAAAGTATTTTTGTACAAATATTTGCAAAAATAATTTTTATTGTAAATTCTTTGTAAATATTTTTGTATCAAAATTATGTATATAGTACAAAATTTTTTGAAAAATATTTGAAAAATAAAAGTTTTTGCAAAAATTTGTTTGTAAATGTTTATAACAATATTTTGCAATTTTTTCCTTCTTTCTTGCATTCAAAATTTTTTCACAAAAAATTGCATATTTTGAAAAATTTTCCACAAAAGAGTTTTGTATATATTTGCATATATATTCTTCTGAATCATGGTTGACATTTAAACTAGTCTGGAATTAATCTAAAAAATGGAGCTTGGTTAAGACCTTAATCCACTTAACTTCAGAGGAACCTTATATGATTTGTGGTTAAGACTTTTCAGGTACTTAGTGACTTAATTCTTTGAGTCCACTAGGCTGTGTTCACATGTCATCTTGATGAGCCTAAGTAGAACACTTAAAAACACACACATGACTCTCAGAGACAATGGCTTGACTTGGACACACACCTTACACGTATCTCAACACGGATGAGATGGTAAGGAGGCAGAATCCTTTGGCTTGGGGTAGCATACGAGGGTAGTACAACTAGCCGGAACCTCTCGTCTTCCTCTAGGGAGGGATGTGCGCCTCAACCTAGTCTAGTGGCATTGAGGTCTAAAGACGGGAGTTTGTGGGTTGCAATAAAGCTTTAAAAGAGGGATAGTCTATTGGCTCAAGAAGAAAAACTCCTTATGTACATGCTGCACCGTGTAGATATGTTGTATATATGCACATCAAAAAAAGTGCGAAAATATGAAAAACTCCAAAAAATGGGACATGCCTGATTGAAAATAAAATGCATGCCGGAGTGTATATAGTGAATAAGCAAAGCTTATGTATTCCACCTTCTCATCTCATGGAAGCTTGTAGCTGGATACTTAGCTACACTGGTTAAGCTCCAAGGGATACGCGACTACACTGATCATGGTCCATCTCTTCTTTCCTCATCTTCTTGAGCTGGTTGTACTTGAACTTAGAAGGGAATACCCCGCTCCTAGAGGAAAAAGTCGCTAGACTGGGGGATTAGAGTTACTTTGTTGAAGAAGGTTGTTTCTTTGCCATTTTTGAGCTGGGAAGCAATATATCACTTACACAGTACAAGGAAAGATGCATAGTCATTAGAGTTTGCGTATATAGACTTGTTCTGTCCTATATATTAAGGAGTCCTGATCATAGAACTGTGGAACTTGGAGGCTATTGAGTCTTAAACCTATTTCCCAATAAGGTTCTGCCAAACTGATAATCCAAAGGTCTGACTGAGCTCCATACTCCAATTTAATGAAGATAAGTTTAATAATCAACTTTGGTTCTTTTTCTTCTCTTCTCTTCTCTTCTCTTCTTTTTCACTTCTTTTTCAAATAAGTGTTTGCTAAGGTACTAACAAAGGTAAAGTATAAGAGGATGATGAATATATGATTCTTATTCTTTATTCTTTTATTTTAGCTCTTTATTTTAGCAAAACCATCTATAAATGCATGTAAATACAATAACTTAACTTTGTGCATGCCTTTGTTAATATATCATAATTAACACCTATATTCCCAAAAATAAAAGAACAAAGAGAAAAGAAAAAGAAGGATGTATTTAGAATAAATACAGAGTGACCCAAACCCCAAGAGAATATCAAATTTTGACCTGATCGTAAAGAAAATAAGTAGAGAGAGATAATGGTACACTATGTATTGTACATATCACCTATACTTGTACAAAATAGTTATTTATTTTGAAAATTACAAAAACAGTGTTGTGTGTTTCTTTTATTTCTTGTGTGTATTTTGTTTTATTGAAAATTAAAAACTTGCAAAATTAAAAACCACCAAAAAGTTATTTGTTTTTAGATATCTGACTACTTAATTTTTAAAGTGTACTCCTTTTGTTCTACCTTGGTCGCTATACCAGGTAAATAAAATAGTGAGACCGCTTACATTCCTTGTTTGATTTCTTGAGTGGTTTGTTTTTCTTGTGATCGATTCAATTGATTAAGGACAATGACCTTTGCCTAATTTATTCCACCTTAGTCGATCGGATTTTTACGTCATCACCTCTCTTCCAAAAGAACCTTAGAGAGAAGGCCGCATTCCGTAGGAAGAAGAGGCACAACCACAATGCAAAAAATCATGTGCCCAAATATGCCACGTGCTTCGCTATTCTGAGTCATTTGCCAGCCAAGAGACTAGATGCAAGGGCTCCATATGTCAGATGCCACATTCACGAGTAGTGGTTCGATCGTACTCTATTTTATACCACGTCTTCGATTAACCTCCTTCCGACAACCTTACTTGACCGCTTTGAGTTTATCCCTCTACGATGGAGCAGGACAATACTTCAGTTTGCAAGTAGATCTGAAGGATGTTGTCGTCACCATTCAGGGCATGCAATTCCCTATAGACTTCGTTGTGTTGGACATGGAGATCCTTGAGTGTGTGACCGATACCCCCATAATTTTAGGACGACCTTTCTTGGACACAACCAAGGGAGTGTTCGATCATGACAGCGGGAAGTTATATTTTCACGTCGAGGGTGAGAGTATACAAATAAAGACGATTGAGGAGTTGAGAGATAGAGATTTAGCTTGCTCAGAGAATGGATCGGAGTAGACGACAGACTTAGAGCCAGGCATTCACCACGAGTGTGATTTTGTGATTATAGATGATGAAGCAATTTAGGAAGATCCGATTTCACGAGCTCTTATCACACCTTCAGAGTCCATAGATTCACAGATGCCAACTGAGGAGAGTCCAGAGAGCAAACTTATGGCACATGATATTTTAGAGGCTTATGATTCTGATCTGGTTAGCGAAGCATAATTTGTTTCTTGTCATTCAGATTCAGATCCCATCAGACTCAGACACAGATTTTGATTGGTAGGATTTTGATGAGTATTTACCGTTTGTGATGTCTATAGAGCCTACAACCAGGATGGAGATAGAGCCAGTGCAGTTGATAGAGACACCAGTAGGGCCATCTTCGTCGAGTTCAGATGAACAATGACAGTTCTCCCATTCATATCTGGTAGCCTTCACTCAGATATTTTAGAGGCCAGATTTGCCAGCTCCCACATGCCCAGAATTGAAGACCTTACCACACTTCATGAAGTATAGATTCCTTGCGGGTGAGCCAGATATGTTTCCAGTCATTAGCTCAACATATTTGACTGATGACCAAGAATCTCGTTTGATGAAGGTTCTTGAGAGGAACCGCGAGGCAATCGGTTGGTCTGTAGCAGATCTCTAGGGTATAAGTCTGACGTTGTGCTCCCACCACATCTATCTTGAGGATGACGCTAAGCCTTCGCGTGAGTTCGAGTGTTGGCTGAACTCGAATCTTTGAGATATGTTCATGAAGGAAATATCTAAGTGGTGGAGCATCGATTTTATCTACCCCATCTTTGACTCCAAGTGTGTTAGTCCATTACATATGTTACCCAAGAAGACTGTTATCACTACAGTTGTGAGTGAGTCTGGAGAGGAGATTGCTATCCGTGTACCCACTTCTTTGAGGGTCTGTGTGGACTACATATGATTGAATCAGGTCACCAAGAAGGATTACTTCCCACCACCATTCATTTATCATATTATTGAGAGATTAGCTGGGAAGATTCATTATTGCTTTCTTGACGGGTACTCGAGGTATAATGAGGTGGCCATTGCACCTGAAGACCAGGATAAGATGACATTTACTTGTCTGTTTGGAACATATGCTTTTAGATGGATTCCCTTTGGATTATGTATTTCCCCGACTACATTCTAAAGGTGTAAGCTTTCCATCTTTTCAGACATGGTGGATGACTGTTTGAAGGTCTTCATGGATGATATTTTGGTCCACGGTGTTGGGTTTGATGCTTGTTTTTTATGCTAGACCGAGTGCTTCAGTGGTGCATCGAGGTCAACCTTGTTTTATCTTGGGAGAAGAGTCATTTTATGATGACTCAAGGGACGATACTTGGTCACATCATCTCCAATATGAGCAAGGAGGCCGATCCAGTCAAGGTGAATATCATCGGGAAACTCAATATGCCGTCCAACTTGAAGCAGTTGAGGTCTTTTCTAGGGCATGTCAGTTTCTACCGACGGTTCATTCAGGACTTCAGTCATATTACCTGTGTGCTTACTGATCTTCTCACAAGAGATACTGAGTTTATTGTAGATGATAAGTGTCTATCGTCATTTGAAACTCTCAAGGATTTGGTTGTGCAGGATCCTATCCTTCAGCCACCTGATTGGTCTCTCCCATTCGAGATCAGTATGGATGCTTCTAATTTTTCCATAGGCTCTGTGCTAGGACAGAGGAAGGATGGATTGCCATTTTCCCAACACTACCCTACAGGACTTTGGATGTCGCCTGACAGAATTATACTATTATAGAGAATAAGATGCTAGCCATAGTCTTTGCTTTGGATAAGTTTCGATCTTATATTCTCGGATCTAGAGTGACTATTTATACAGATCGCACCATCATCTGGTACTTAATAAGAAGGACGCCAAGACACACTTGACTATATCGATCCTTCTACTCCTGGAGTTTGATATTGAGATTAAGGATAAACCTGGAGTCAAGAATGTGGTGGCAGATCACCTCTCTCGATTAGAGCATATTGAGGATTTTGAGACTACCACACCTATTATTGAGACATTCTCAGACGAGGTGATTCTTGCTATCATCTCTCTCCCATGGTATGCTGATATTTGAACTATCTTGTTGCCAAGAAAGTTCCACAAGGTTGGACCAAACGACTTGAGATTTTCCTTGCGAAAGCCAAGTCGTACCATTGGGAGGATCCCACCCTTTACCACGAAGGGGGGGGATAGTGTCTGGCATCAGTGTATTCCTCAGGAGGAGCACCACAACTTCCTCACCCATTACCACAAGCTTGAGGCTGGAAGACATCACTCTTGGAGACAAACAACACAAAAGGTGCTCAAATCCAGCCTTTGGTGGCCAACACTCTTCAAGATTCTGATGAATTCGTGAAGTGGTGTACTAACTGTCAGAGGTTGGGCAGTTGTGGTCATAGAGACATGATGCCGATGCATCCCATTCACTTCTGTGAGGGTTTTGATGCATGGGGCATCGATTTTAGGGGCCCATTCCCCTAAGAGTCAGGGATTCGAGTACATTTTGTTGGCTGTGGATTATGTTAGTCGTTGGGTTGAGGCCATCCCTGCCCGAGTCGCTGATGCGGGGACTGTTTGCATATTCTTGAGGAAGAATATCATATCACGTTTTGGGGTCGCTAGAGCATTGATTTCTAACGGGGGGACTCATTTTATCAACGACAAGGTAAGGGCCCTTGCTAACGAGTTCAACATAGACCACATAGTTGTCACTCCATATCATCAACAGACGAATGGTCTTGTTGAGGTTTCAAATAGGGAGATCAAGACTATATTGCCAAAGTTTGTTCGTCCAAAACAAAAGGATTGGTTACAGCTTTTGGACTCGGTCTTGTGGGCTATAGGACATCCTTCAAGACACCTTTGGGTACATCTCCATTCTGACTCGTTTATGGCAAGCCATGCGGCTTACCTGTTGAGATTAAGCAAAAGTCACTATGGGCAGTCACTGAGATATTATTGGACCCTGAGAGTGTAGGAGATCAGAGGATAGAAGAGTTGGCAACATGGAGGAGCTTAGAGATACATTCTTTTCAAGTAGCCTACAGTATAAGGATCGAGTGAAGATATGGCATGATTCTCACATCAGCCATAAATAGTTTGAGCCGAACCAGAGAGTATGGTTAATTGATCCCAGACTGAGATTATTTCCATTGAAATTATAGAGCAAATGGAATGGACCATACTTGGTTAGAAAGGAGCATGACAATGACAGTATTGACATATCCGAGTTGTCTTCTGAGTCCACCTTTCGAGTCAATGGTCAATGCCTGAAGCCCTTTCTTGATCATGATTCGCTGACTATTGATGTTACTCCTATTCATTTTGTATGAGATGTGTTCTTTGACTCTCATCTTATGAACACTTCTTTCCACCTCTCTGTATATCCATGTTGTCTATATCATTCATTCATTCTTTCATTCATTTTGTTTAATAGCTCCAAGCCACATCATATGATTTTTGCTATACATAGGATGCACTTTATCCTAAGTATGGGGGGTGTTGAACTTGTGTTGTTCATATATTTGTTCACCCTATTACCTCTGTTTTGATGCCTATACTCAGGGACACCTGACCCTAAGCATATGCGATGTAATACCTTCTTTCCTTTCTTTAATTGAGCACTCACTTGTCCCTGTTGATATTCTTTTCTATACTTAGGGATCTTTTATCCTAAGTATAGGGGGGACAAGTTGAGTTGCTGATTGCGTACATTCTCTTCCTTGGTTTTCCCCTTTTGTACAATCTTCTATACTTAGGATTTATTGATCCTAAGTATAGGGGGGAAGACTGATTTCTATTTAATTCCTTCATTCTTTGAGTCCTTGTAGTATATGATTCTTTTCATTCTTCTATACTTAGCACGGGTTATGTCCTCCTTTGTCACTCTTTGATCACTTTGATGACATCGTTCGAGCTAAGCATGGGGGGTGTCGTATATATTGTATATATACTTTAGCCATAGCTCATACTTTGGGGTTAATAACATGGCTATAATTTATAAAATTGGTATAAAACTATTTTTAAAAAATGTTTGCATTAAATGTGTGTAGTTTTTTTGTAAAAAGTTTTGCAATTTTTTTGTAAAGTTGTTTGTAAAAACCTTTGTAAAATTAATTTTGTATATAATTTTGTAAAATATTTGTAAAAATATTTTGTTTGTAAAATGTTTGTAAATTATTTTGTGTATCAAAATTATGTATATGGTATAATGTTTGTAAAATGTGTGAAAGAAAAATGTTTGTAAAAATCTTTTTGAAAAACTATTTGTCAATAGATTTGTAAAATAGTTTATAAAACTAGTTTTGAAATAGGTTTTGAAAACATTTTGATTTATTTTTGAAAAATGGTTTGTAATTTTCTTTGTAAAATATTTCATCATGTGGGCTATGAATTCTGAGTATATCAAATAGTTGTATATAAGTGTTGTAGATTCTTTGTAAATAAAACCTATATTTATTTGTAAACTTTGTATATAAACTATTGTGTATAAAATTCCTTTACAAAATTCGTGTAGATAAAACCCACTTGTAAAAGTTGTATATGAAATTTGTAAATACAACCCTTGTAACTATGTACATATTCTTGTAAATATTTTTGTAAAAACTTTCTTTATTTTATTTCTTATTAAAAAACCATAAAAAATTGCAAAAATTCTTTGAAAACTTTTCAAAAAGTTTTTTTATCTTTTCTTTTCTTTTCAAATGTTTTGTAAATCTTTCTTGCATGTGTATATGCATTTTTCTGAACATTATTGACATGAATAAAATTGAAGAATGGAGCTTGGTTAAGACCTTAATCCACTTAATTTCAAAGAAAACTTATAGGAATTGGGGTAGAAACTTTTCATGTCCTAGCGACTTAATTCTTTGAGTCCATAAGACTATGTTCACATGTCATCTTGATTGGTCTAAGTAAAACACTTAACAACACAAGCACAATTCTTATAGACAGTGTCTTTGATTTGACAAGCACTCTACACGTAGCTCTTCATGGATGAGATGGTGAGGGGGCAGAATCCTTTGACTTGGGGTAGTATACGGGTGTGTAACAACTAGTGGGAGCATCCGTCTTCCTCTAGGGAGGGAAGTGCATCTCAACCTGATCTAATGGCATTGAGGTCTAACGACATGATGTTGTGGGTTGCAATAATGCTTCAAAAGAGAGATAGTCTACTGGATCAAGAAGAAAAACTCCTTATGTATGTGCTGCACCATGTAGATATGTTGTATATATGCCATAAAAAATGCAAAAAACTCCAAAAAAGGGGACACACCTGATTGAAAATAGAATGCCTGCCGGAGTGTATATAGTTGAATAAGCAAAGCTTATGTAATACATTGTCTCAAAGCTTGCAGCTGAAGACTTGCCTACACTAGACAAGCTCCAAGGGATACGTGGCTACACTTGCCATGGTCCATTCTCTTCTTTCCCCTCTTCTTGAGTCAGTTGCACTTGAACTTAGAAGGGAATACCCCGCTCCTTGAGGAAAGAGTTGCTAGACAAGGGGACTAGAGTTACCTTGTTAAGGGAGGTTGTTTCTTTGCCATTTCTGAGGTAGAGAGCTATCTATCACTTACACAGTACAAGTAAATATCCATAGTCGTAAGAGTTTGCATATGTAGACTTGTTCTGACCTGACTGTTGAGGCGACCTGAACAGGAGTCTTGTGGAACTTAGAGTCTGTTAGGTTTTAAGTCTGTTTCCCAATAATGTTCCACCAAACTAATAATCCAAAGGTCCAACCGAGCTCCATACTCCAATTATATGAAGATAAGTTTAATAACCATTATTGTTCTAAATTCCTTGCCTTGCCTTTCCTTTTCTTATTTCCTTTTCACTTCTTCTTTGTTAGTAATTGTTAGTAATTATGAGACGTTTCTTATTGTAACCCCAATAAGGGGCAGTTCTGTATTTTTCCCTTTCTTGAACTATCTAGGGTTTCTAGGGGTTTTCCTATATAAGGACCCCTAAACCCATTGGAATAAACATAACAAAACATTCTTTTCCAACATGGTATCAGAGCCAAAATCCTAGACTCTGACCTAATCTCTTCCCTCTCCTCCCCACCCGCCGCCCCCCTCGTAATGCGGGAACCCTAGACCCTAGGGAAACCCACTCGCGCCTCCCCACCCCACCGTGCACGCCGCCTCCTCCCCACCCGTGCCTTCCTCCCCACGCCTTCCTCCGCACCCGTCCACGCCCACCGCACCTATGCCTTCCTCCCCACGCTGCCCCCCCGCACTCCATATCACACCACCTCTGGGCACACCACACGCACCACGCATATCCACACGCCCCCACCGCCCCTGTCATCGCCTCCAGTCTGCGCCCTCCAGTCTGCGCCCTCGCCTCCAGTCCGTGCCATCGCCTCCACTCTGCGCCTCCAGGCAGCCATCACCTCCAGTCCGCGCCCTCGTCACCACCTCCGGGTCTCCCTCGCATCCAGGCCACCACCGTCGGGTCCCCGCCTCCAGTCCGCACCCTCGCCATCGCCTACAGGCCGTCCAGGCCACGATCGCCACCAGGCCTCCCTCAGGCCAGGCCGTCCAGGCCACCCTCTTCACCAGGCCATCCCCGGCTCCAGTCCGCGCCCACGCCTCCACGCCGCCCTTAGGCCACCCTCGCCAAGACACTGCCTCGAGGCCATCCAAGCTGCTTCCAGGCCGTGTCGACCAGGTCCTCGCCTCCAGGCCAAGCCACACTTACGTCCAGGTCACCCTCTCCAGACTGGTCTCTCCAGGCTTCCCTCTCCAGGCCGCCCTCTCCAGGCCGTCCCCACCTACAGGCCGTCTCAAGACTGCCTCCATGCCATCTCCAGGCCACTTCCTTTGCGGCGTGACACAAGTTCGCCTTCTCGCACGATACTCCTTGAACGACGTCAACTCATTTATCGCATGGTGATGCTCTCATAGGTTCTCATGATCATTGAGATATCCTAGATTATCTACTCTTTTCTAGTTTTTCTACTGCTCGTTCTACTCGGCTACCATGACATCTACTACCACTTCTGTGGACTCAAAGCCCCTGTATCCAACTTCTTCCATGATGGCTCAGGGCACTACTATAAAATTGAAGGGATCCGAGAACTATGTTCTGTGGTCCCGGTCCTTCAAGGTTTTCATTGGTGGCCAACGTAAGAACTATGTTCTTACCACTGTCCCGCTTGCTGCGACAGACAAGGATTATGATACTTGGTATGCTGATAATTGTCAAGTCATTACATGGTTGACGAACAGTGTTGACATTTCCATTGCCTCTAATCTTCTCTATAAGGAGACTGCAAAGGCGATGTGGGAGAGCCTTGAAAATACAAATTCACAACAAACAACCAAATCTAGGCTTTCTGATATATACACTAAGATTTGGTCTACAAACCAAGGCGACACATCATTAATCGAATATTACAGGCTACTGACAGGTCTATTTGAAGAGCTTCTTATCTTTCAACCTGCCTGTTGTGATAATCAGGTAGGGGAACGGGCAGAATGGCAGGTTTACATATTCTTATCAGGTTTACATCCTCGATATAAACCTATTAAAGATCAATTTCTAACTGCTGCAGCATTGCCTAGCCTTGAGACCATTTTTGGTCGTCTACAAGAACTTGAGTCTCCACATCGGCCGGGGCTGCGACTCAGCACGCGGCCAAGGACATGATCGTTTCCATCCATGTACTCATTGTGGTCGCATGAACCACTTGTCAGAACGGTTTTGGGCCAAATTTGGTATGCCCCCTAATGCCAATAGTGCATATGAATCTACCCTCTCTGATACTTACTATGATGCATCTGAACAACATACTAGTGATAGTCAGCCCTCTTTTACTGCCTCAGAATATGCCCGACTACGACAACTACTGCAGAATACTCCCGCTGATACTACTGCTAATGCATCTACTGCCAGCCTTGCAACAATCTCGAGTACTACTGCCAGCACTGCATCGACATCTGCGCCTGCCTGGATCATTGATTCCAGAGCCTCGACTCATCTCACAGGAGAAGGTAGCCTTCTGTCCTCTTCCCGACCTTCCTCGGTCGTGAAATCTTTTCGGGTTGCCAATGGAGATTATTCGCCTATCACTAGTGTGGGCACTATGGAGTTCTCAGCCACACTACGACTAACAGGGGTTCACTGTGCTCCTACCTTCCCTCTAAGCTTATTATCGGTTCATAAGCTATGCATTGAACTTGACTGTAAAGTGATATTTGATAAATCTTGCTGTTATTTTCAGGACATCCGGACGAAGAAAATTTTTGGTGGGGGGCATGAGAAGAATGGCCTATATTATCTCAACATTCCTACAGATTCTGGTTTCTCTGGTGCGGCTTCCATCTCCATCGATCCACTACTATGGCACCTTCGTCTTGGACATTCATCCGCTAAAGCCCTCTCTATGATGTTTTTTGAACTTTCTTCGCTCAAGCCTTTTGAGTGCGAGGCATGTCAGTTTGGGAAGCATCACTGAGCCTCGTTTCTGACTCGCACTGAGCCTCGTCATTCTGTCCCTTTTTCATTAGTTCATTGTGATATTGGGGACCTTGTTTGGTCCGAAGTCTAAGTGGTCATAAGTATTTTGCTGTCTTTATAGATGATTTCAGCAGGTTATCTTGGGTCTTTCTGCTCAAAGAACATTCGGAGATTTATCGTATCATAAAGAACTTCTTTCATTATGTTAAAAATGTTTTATCCTCTACCATTAGAATTTTTCGTTCGAACAACGCATTAGAATTCATCCAACACGACCTTGCCTCCTTCTTTGCCTCTGAGGGAACCATCCACCAAACTACTTGTCCCTACACGTCCCAACAAAACGGGATAACAGAAAGGAAACTGAGGCATCTTCTAAATATTGCTTGCTCTCTTCTATCTCAGATGAAGGTCCCCAAAACCTACTGGGGTGATGCCATTCTCACAGCTGTCTATCTTATAAACAGAGTACCCTCACCTACTATTCATGGGTCCACTCCATTCTCCCTTCTTCATCCCAATGATTCTCCATTTCCTCTCCCTCTACGAATCTTTAGATGTGTGTCCTTCGTCCATAAATTTCATAATACCGACAAACTCTCAGCACGGGCTATCAAATGTGTCTTTCTAGGTTACTCACATACTCAGAAAGGGTACAGATGCTATGATCCTGCTGGTCATCGATATTACATCTCTGCTGATGTCACATTCTTTGAGCAAACTAGCTTCTTCTCAGATTCAATCACTGATATTCCACTTGATCTCCCTCCACCATCCATCGTCTATAAACAAAGTAACGCTCCAAAACCACCAGCCATCCCTTTACCAGTCTCTTTTCTGCAGGATAATATGCCTTCTCCGACTGTCCCCTCCAAGCATGTCCCGGATGATCATCTAGAGCTTCCCATTGCTCTACGAAAGGGTAGAAGACACTGTGCTACTTACCCCATATCCAACTACACATCCACAGCTGGATTATCTATCAATGACCGACGGTATGTTGATGCTCTTATGACTGTATCCATTCCACGAGACCATAATTGTGCTCTACAGGACTCTGGATGGAAACATGCAATGAATGAAGAAATGAATGGACTGATTTCACGAGGGACATGGGATCTTGTTCAGTGTCCGAAAGGTGTTCGACCTGTAGCCTGCAAATGGGTCTTTACGACCAAACAATCCCCGGATGGCACAATTGATAGATTAAAAGCTCGCCTTGTGGCTAAAGGTTTTACACAAACCTATGGTGTCGACTATTTTGAGACATTTTCTCCTGTTGCACGGATGAGGTCTATCCGAACTATTCTCTCTATTGCTGCAAACAAATCTTGGCCCCTCTTTCAGCTGGATGTAAAGAATGCTTTTCTTTATGGCGATCTTGATGAGGAGGTATATATGAAACAACCTCCGGGCTATGAAGTCGAGGGGGAGTATGTATGTCGACTTCGCAAGGCCATATACGGTCTCAAGCAAAGTCCAAGAGCATGGTTTGACAGGCTTACTACAGAAATAACCACTCTTGGTTTCCAAAGGACGACAACTGATTATTCTGTATTTGTCAGGAAAAGAGCAACTGGAACCGTTATACTGGCAGTCTACGTTGATGATATGGTTATCACAAGTGATGACTACAATGGGATATCCGACACCAAGGCCTTCCTTCAAAAGGTATTTGCTACCAAGGACCTTGGATCTCTACGCTACTTCTTAGGCATAGAAGTACTTCGCACTACCGAAGGACTTCACCTATCACAAAGGAAGTACTGCATGGACATACTTACTGAAGCTGGACTTCTTGGATGCAAGCCCTCTGATATTCCTGTTGATCCAAAGAAGCATACCACATCATCTGATTCAGCCTTTGAGGATGTCTCCCGATATAGAAGCCTCGTTGGTAAACTTCTCTACCTTACTGTAACTAGACCAGATATCTCCTATGCAGTAAACAGAGCAAGCCAACATATGGAACAACCATGTTACAACCACTGGCAGGATGTTCTCCAAATTCTTCGATACTTAAAGGAATCTCCAGGACGTGGACTCTCCTACAAAGCGAATGGACATACATACATGGTTGCCTATGCAGATGCTGATTATGCAGGCTCTCCAGAAGATCGACGCTCGACTACAGGCTACGCTATGATGGTTGGAGGAAACACTGTTATCTGGAAAAGCAAGAAGCAAACCGTCGTATCCAGGTCAAGTGCAGAAGCAGAATATAGGGCAATGACACAAGCCACATGTGAGATCACGTGTTATTGGCCTTTCTTCAGGAGCTTGGTATTAACGTCACTACACCTATTCCCCTGTACTGTGACAAAAAATCTGCAACCTACATTGCCACAAATCCCGTATTTCATGAATGAACCAAACACATAGAAGTTGATTGTCACTTCATACGAGATGCAGTCAAAAATGGAAGAATCACCACTCCACACATCAGTACTGATCTACAGCTTGCAGATGCCTTTACAAAGGCATTACCAAAGAAACGCCTGTCATGGATTATACCCAAGTTGGGCATGACTGATAAATACGCTCCAACTTGAGGGGGAGTGTTAGTAATTGTTAGTAATTATGAGACGTTTCTTATTGTAACCCCAATAAGGGACAGTTCTGTATTTTTCCCTTTCTTGGACTATCTAGGGTTTCTAGAGTTTTTCCTATATAAGGACCCTTAAACCCATTGGAATAAACATAACAAAACATTCTTTTCCAACATTCTTCAAATAAGTGTTTGCTAGCGACTGGAAAAGGTAAAGTATAGGGAATGATGAATCCATGATTCACAACCTTTATTCTTTTATTTTAGAAAAATTCCCTATGCAAAATATATGTAAATATGTATAAAATACAATAAATTATCATTGTGCATGCATTTATTAATATTGTGTAATTAGTATTCTTTTTGACCAAAATAAAAGAATAAAGAAGAAAAGAAAAAGAACAAAATAAGGATGTATTTATGCGATAAATGCATACTGACTCGAACCTCGAGAGAAGGCCAAAGAAAAGAATAAAGTAGGGAGAGATAGGGTCCTTATCTTGTACATATTCATCACTATTCTTCCTATATATATCACCCATTTTATTTATAAATAAAATACTCTCAAAATAATTTCCTTAATAAATTGGTAAAAAATTGTAAATAAAAATAATTGCAAAATTAGAATGTGTACAAATACACAACACCTATACTTGTATTATATATATATTTATTTATAAATAATTTGTATATATTTTCTATTTATGACACTTGTATATATTCCAAATAGTTATATAAAATTGAAATAAAATTCATAACACACAAATTAAATTAAAAATTAAATTCTCTCTTCAATTTACAAAGTGCTACACATGTATATATTATACACAACACCTATTTATTTAACACCTATAATTATTTTCTAAATATCAAATAAAAATACTTTTATATCCTCTAAATTATTTTGTAAATAAATAAAATATAATATATATATATATATATATATTTGTAAAAATAGTATAATAAAAACACATGTATATAATATATAGGTATATTATACATGTACATAATACCATATACTGTATATTACATAATATATTTATTATTAAAAATAATTAAAAATCACAAAAAATAGTTTATAAAATACTAACATTTGTTATGTTTATAAATTTTTATTTTAAAGTCATCTATATTTTTCTAATTTTCTTTGATTTTTTAAATTCTTGAATTATGATTGGTCGACTCAGCTTTGTTGACCCGGGTCAACCCTTTCTCCAGCTAGGTCATACCCAACTTCACCTCACCGGAGTCAATTTCTCAGTATTCTCTCGCCCGACTCCGACCATGTTCCTCCTCGGATTGCAGACCTTTGTACTCACTACAGATAGGTGATCCTCGTGGATCCATGGACATGTCCGAGTTCCCCTTGTTGAATATGCGAGCCCACGACAGACCATCATGCAATAAATGTTATTGCAAATATCATTCTCTGATCTGAATTGAAGAATAACTAATTTGCATAATAGATCCCTTATTATAATTAGGTTATGTACCATGGCCATCTTAAGGATCATACAGCTATTGATTCAATTGTTAAATCATAGAGGTTGGTGCTTGGATAAATATCTAACGAGTTAGATTGAGGAGCACCGTCAAATGATTATTAAGAGAGGATCTCCAACTGAGAAGGAGATGGCAATCCTTTATCTAAAGGCTGATATCTGATCAACTTCTTGATGCTAGTCCTCTGCATAGGAATAGAATTCGAAGGTCTCAAATTAGTTAGGCCAAAGAGTTGACTTAACGAGATCGAGATAACCAAAGACCTATGTCATATACTGTCACGATATAAACATGCATCCTCTGATCGAAAACATATGTGTTATTATATGTCTGAGTATGTACACTTGGTAGACCAATAGGTTGATGACCTAATCAAGGTCTATACACCAACACATTGGTGTGCATACAAGGGCATATAAGTAATACAATCTCTTAAAGGGATCATACATGTTCAGTTACTGAATCAGAAGATATGAGCTCACTCATGAGATATTAGGAAGAATTAAATTCTGTGCATGATCGTATCTCTTTGGAAGCTTGACTGAGTTTTTAGGTTTGATATATGCTTTTGGAAAGTATATGATCAGTACCTGGGTATGATATATGCTTTCAGAAAGTATACGATCGATACCAACTCCCAATAGACAAATGAGAAACTTAATGATGAGAACCCTGAAGGAGAAAGTCTAAAAGAGATCAAAAACTTCAGGTTTGATCTTGGTCTTCCAGTATGCTGGATGTACAGGTATTAGGAATACCTGAGGGTGATGTGATCATAAACGATTGTATAACCATGATGCTTCCATTTCGAGGGAGTGACGAACCATGTCTGGATTTAAGTGACTCCTCTCATAGAGAAGTAATCTGATCTTAGTCCAAATGTTAAAGCTTGATCTGAACGTGATTCAGAAACAATGAGAAGATTAGATTTGTGGTCTTGATTTTATCAAGCATTTATGAGAGGTCCACAAGATCTGGATTTGAGATGTAATTTCAATTTCCAAGTCACTATATGTGGAACAGTACAATCACCCTGTCCTTTTGTCAACAAGTATCTGCAAAGAAAGTGCATTGTTCTTGAAAGAGTTCAAGAATAATTTCATTGTTGATAATGTATCTGAGCATTGAGAAATGGACAATTAAATGTGATTTAATTATCATGAATGATACAAATTTGATTCATATTATTTGGCCATATAAGGAGAGTTATCTAAGATGATTAAATGTGATTTATCAAAGATATGAGTAATGTGAATGTGATTCATGTTATTTGGGCACATGAGAATATGGATCCAAGATGATTAAATAAGATTTAATTATCAAGGATATGGTTAATGTGGATATCACTATCCACGATAATCATGGATATTATAAATATGATTTATAATATGATGGAGAGATTTAATTGTAAATAGAATTTATAAATTATATGTTGTTGTGAATGGGATTCACAAATTGTAAATCTAATTTTCATATTTTGTTGGATATATGAATATGATTCATATTTTTCAATGGCATGGTTGAAGTTTTCACAAATTTAATTTGGAATTATTTTTGTGAAGATAAATGCATTAATTGTTATCACATATTAATTAATTTACATATATAGATATATGATGACATTATCTCTTTAATGGTGGTCGTCCACCTTGACTTGTTCAGGGGGTGGGGGATGACCACCCTATTTATAGTGAAGAGAATTTGTCTTCTATATTATCTATGTATATTAATTAGTTTTAAAGTGAGTTAATTATTATCTTGAAAAGGGATAAAGTTAATTTGTTTTAAACTAATTGTTGTTATTTTGGAGAAACACATCATGGCCAATGATTAATAAACTTTTAATCTACACCGTAGATTAAGAGATCACATGGATTGTGGTCCATTTACATCCAACTAGGATAAAAGGAAGGGCAACTCTTGCCTTTGTAGAACACACATAATTCCAAGAGGAATTAAACTCTCTCCATATCTCTCTACATTCCAAGTCTCTGTCTCTCTCTCATTGCGGCCGTCCACCATGGAGCCCTAGAGAGGGTCGCCATTGCCGCAGTATCGTCGTTATGTGGCCGGATTGTTTGCTCATGGATCTCTGTCTCCTTCGGTGCACCTCGCTCGTGATGAAGATGTCGGATATCATGTGATGAGATCAGGAGATTCACTTCTTGGATCATCAACATGGATTGCGAGGAGCACGCGTCTCATCAACACGCTCGCACGCATCTCCTCCGTTGGATCGGACTTGAGACAGGAGGTCTCTTCGTATAGAGACTCGATCGCAACCACACTTCAAGAGGTAAACCTAATACTTGTTTGTGGTTTGGATGAAACGATCCGAGAAGTGTTCTTGGATCATGTCATTTCATCAAATTAAAATTTTTTAATTCCGATAGCTCGAGCGACTAGTGCGACTAGTTGCTCCCGATCGCGTACGATGCGATCCTCACACTTCCGTGATGCACATAAGGATCTTCCCATATCCTTTAAGTTGTATCAGAGTCATAGGTCGGAGGTTTTGGATACGATCCATAAACCCAAGATGACTTGGCCATTTTTTGGTTGTGTGATGTTTCATCGCATTTCATTCAGGCAACCCTCTTTAGTGCATTTTTCACCCTATTTAAAAGTGTTTAAACATGTTATTATCACTTGAATTATTATTCTCATTAAATAAGGAAACCGTGGGATTTGAGTTTGCATGATTTGGAATCTCATTGCTCAAGTTATGAGCATTTTAGTGAACATGTATCCCCTACTTCGGGGATGGCGAATCTTGATGTAATTAAAGAGTTAGTTACAGTTTTAAAATACCTATAAATGTATTAATATCACTTGTATTTTATTGTAAATCAAATTATCAAACTATAGAAACTTGTTTTGCTTGATTTGTATTTAAATATATTGAGATATACTAATTTTAGTAAGTGAGGGTCCAGCTAAAAATTACTTTCTTAATCAAGAACTTTGTGATTGTCATTTAATTATATTAATGGAAATTAATGGTTAATTTCCTGAAATAATTATTAATGAATATTTGTGAAATATTTAATTTTGATGATTATATCCTTGAATGGCATTAACCATAACCAAAACTTGATTAGATATGATCTAGATCACAATTGGTTACATGAACCTTCCAACAAACATTGATTCTTGAATAGGATTCGGGATTTGTTTAGGAAATCTCCTTATAATTTGAATAAAAAATATTTTGATTATTATTATATGGTATAACTTCAGTTGAAAGACAGATTATCATATCAAATACAAAATGATTAATTAGCATTATCCTGACCTGAGGCAGATATGGTGTCTAGTCGGGGAGCGTTGGGGTAGTAGGTTGCTCTGTGAGCGGTCTGTCCCACTCCCGTCGGAACTAGTCATGACAACAGGTAAGGAAGGGATAATGCTTGAAGCGATCATGGTGTATTTTTTTAATTATTAAAATTCGAATAATAAGTACTTTGAGATTATACCATCCTTCAAGTAACAATTAAGAATTGTTTGTTGGTTGATTGATTGGATTGATAATTTATTTAATATGATTAAATTAATTGGATCAAATTAAAATTAAACTCTCTTTTATGAATAGAGTAGTATTTCCTTGAAAGAATTAATCGTAATTAATATGATTCATAATGATTAATTAGAATTTGAACATGATATGGATGATTACATAAGTGACATCCATGATCTCCCGTCAAGGCAAAGGGTTCCGTCGCCAGGAATTGTATATAGGAGACACCTGTCCGAAATAACAGCTCCTGCATACAAGCGCATCTAGATCGAACTCTTTGCTTCTCGAAAGAGTAAGGTCGTATGCGTAGTGACCCCAATATCGGGTCCTCATATTATTGGCACGATATTGGATTGTGCATAGCAAGTTCTATTCATGTTGACAGTTGGTTCAATTAAAGACTAGTCAACATCATCTTTGGGTGGTGGGCCCGAGTGTTAAAGTTCGAATTAGGAATGCAAGTTGGAATTGCAAGGCAGGATGTGTTACCGCTTCTTTTTATCCGAGTTGCAGGTTCTCATATTATTGGGATGCGACAAAAATAAGAAGGAGATCCCAGATCTTGCTTGAGATATAATGATAAGTATATCCTTACATTGAAAGAGACTAAGGGAATGAACTTTCAGTATTGACAAGGCAAGACAACTTTGATATAAAAATTTCCAAATCAAAGTAAAATATATATTTATATATATTTATGCAAATTTCTTATTTCATCTAATCATCATTAAACCCACTCATTATTATACTCAATGATAACCAGTAAAATATCATGGATTGGATCCATGACCAAGATATTGTACTTGCAGTTGGACACATAATGTATGTGGTTGCAATGTGCAAGTTTCCTCATAATAATGAGGAATGACAATTAAATAGACAATAGGACAACAACCTAGCATTTTTATGTCTCTATAGTCTTGATCTCTCATCAGATGTCCTTTGGAAGTGACATGTCGATTATGATCGTAATTGCCAAATAATCGTTATAAAATCGAAGAAGATGTTCTGACATACATATGTCCTCTCGACATTTAATCATGAATGACATGGTTCACTGCATCATGCAGAATGCTGGCTCGATAAGAGATGATGTACTCAAAATGTTTGAGTACCTACCTGAACTAAAGTCTTTTAGAGTTTAGATGGATGTAGATGCGATGAGTGTCATCATTCTACTATCTATATTCTAGTCATTCATAAAGCTCCATAATATTCATATTGTATGGATTGAATGAAGCATGTATAAATGTTAAATACTGTTATATTGAAATCTTTTGAATTCAACATAAGAGATCATTTGTCTTAAGAAATGGTTATTTATAGATGAAGGAAGCGCAGTAGAAGTATGGGTCGGACCCAAGTTATAAGGAAAGCCAAAGAGTTTATTGTACTTCTATGGTTTCCATACATATGACATCCAAAGAGTTGGATGAATGCCAATACTGCAATGAGCTGATGTATTGATAGTGTGACTATCTAGTCTATCTAGGATCCTTAGAGAAGGACTCGAATAGTGCATCTAATAATCTACATCTACATATAATCATTGAAATTATCTTTCTTATTAGATAAGATCAAAGTCTAATAATTGTATCTAATTCTTCTACTAACACTTGCACTTGGTTGCATATATTTTAGAAGATAAGAAAATATGATCTTAAGGTTTAATAGTCCTCTACATGGATATTGATGCAATTGTTGCAACAATCTCCATTGGATAGATATACTTCATATTTTCAGTGGGAGAGCCCTTAGTCTCTATGACCTAGATATTATATTGCACTCATAGTTTATTTCTAAGTGTTGGAAATAAACATGAATTCCGGAATAAACCAATCATAAAGAGTTATGATGAATATATTTCAAAAAGTAATCTTACATCTAGAGGACTCTATTAAATTAGAAAATTAATAAATGGTTCGTATTAAACCTTTAAAGATCAATAGGGACATGAAGATCATTTGATAATGATCTGGCATCAAACCTTGGACATAAGTCTATTGATGATATCAATAGACTAGTAAGAGATGAAACTTTAAAGTGTCTAAAATTTCAAATATTACATACTTGTAAATATTGTATTCAAAGAAAAATGTCCAATACACCCTTCTTTGGGAATAGTGTAAGATGTCAAGGTATTCAAGATCTCATACATATTTATGAATGTGGATCATCTGTATCATAATAAACATTGATGATATGTGATATCATTTGGTGATTATTTGTGATATGATATTTCTTCCCTTCACCTTAGAAAGCTTTGAAATATTTAAAGATTTCATAGTTTTCGTTTAGAACCAAAGTTTTAAGGAATATAAAATGAATTTTATCTAATTTAGGTAGCAAGTACCTATTAGATGAATTCAAGGAATACCTTATGGAGATAGGAATATCATTCCCATCTCACTCCTCCTAATACACCTAAACTCAATAGAGTTGTAGGGAGATACAATTGATCATGCATGATATGATTTGATCAATGATGAATCTTAGCATAATTACCTCTTAGTTTCCAGGTATATATGTAGTAGAGACTACAATATATATCCTTAAAAAGATTGTAAATCTACACCAAAACATCCTCATAAGCTATGGTTTGAAACCTATCCTAGTATTGGACATTTGAGGATTTAGGGTTGCTTGGTCTGTAACATTGTCATGGATGCAAGTAAGCTGGAATCTAGCACAAGAGAGTGCTGCTTCATTAGGAAAATAAAGGATGATATTGGATACCTACTTTATGACATTGAGATTCTTAAAAGATTTTATCTCTAAGGATATGATTCTTAGAGGATGACTCTCTTGAGAATCAAGATGAAAATGAAGTGAAGGAACTCATTTAATATTGAGAAGATAATGAGGCTCCTGAAACAAGAAACTAAAAGGACAATTAAAGATGAAACACTCATACATCTTCAAATGAGTTTGAGGATGGATTCTATGTGTCAGTTAAGTCTGACTATGATGAAGCTTTTAAGGACCATGACAAGGAAAGATAGATGTTAGCAATAAAGCCTAAAGTAGACTTCATATACAAGTGTTGTATATGAACCCTCGAGGATCCACCTATATGGGTAAGACCTGTTAAGGTGTAAATGGATCTTCAAGAAAGAGGGAACCTGATGAGTAGGTAGGGACCTTCAAAGCATGGCTCGTATCCACAAGATACACACGAAGAGAAGACATTGCTTGCGATGAGACTTGCTCTTTAGTGACCATGATTAAACTCATCAGATTATTGCTAGCTATAGTTACACAACTTGGCTATGACATCTTCAAGATGTTAAGATTGCATTCCTCTATGATTACCTCTCCAAGGATGCTCATATGAAGTTGCCCCAGGCTTCATGGTTGAGGAAAACAAGGTGTGCAAGTTGAGGAACTCCATCTATGGACTCAAATAAGCTTTATGTAGTTGGAACATTGAATTTGATGAAATTATAATGTTATGATTTCAGATAGAATCTTGATGAACCACGTGAAGCTTAGTGGGAGTGCCATTGTGTTCATCGTGCTAAATGTAGATGATATCCTAATCATTTAGAATGATATAAAGATGATAGTAACTGTTTTATAATCTGGTTGTTCCATATATTGAGATATGATCTCAAGATCTTAGTTCTTAAGTTGTTTCGAAGCAAAGAGAAGAGGGTATTGGGACCGTCACATTAGTGGTACACCTTGGACATGTTACATTTTTGGAAAAATCTCAACAAAGGCTTCCTTCCCTTAAGATATGGTACTGACCTATCTAAAGGGATGGCACCTCAAAGAATTGAGGAAGCGAATGCTAAAACTGCTTGCCCTTGTGCATTAGTTATGATAAGCTAGGTGTATGCTAGATGTGTACAAAAGCCAGATGTCTGCCATTGACGAGCTCGGAAATCTCCTCTTTAATAGTCGATAATTGTAGTATAGGAGGCGAAAAATGATTCAAAAAAAACCATAAACTTTGGATGTTGTGGAGAATTTTTCTTGGCAAGTATACCAAGGTCAAACACAGGGAACATTGATTTTTAGTCGCGTGGCTTTAAATTAAATTTAATAATTAATTATTTGTTTGATTAATTTCTATGTTGAAAAACTATTATTCAATGAATTGAAGATGCAATGCAATGTGAAGAATTATAAACAGAGCGGATGAATTCAACACATAATATGCGATTACGATTTTTGATCCAAAACATAATAATCAATGTCCGCGAAGTGAAATCACATATCAAATCCTTAAATAAAGATGGTATTCACAAAAAATTTCATTAATTAGTCCTCAGATAAATCACATTTGATCATATAAACTATCGAAATTGAAATTAAATCCGTCCGAATTGAGCCCCCTACAAAGAGTAGATCAATGATTCCTTTTCCTTAAACAAGCCCATACGCGGATTAAATTCTTCAAATAATTTCTTCTTAATACAAGAAGATCAATCTCACAAATGATTTCGATTAGGCCCCTGCAAATAAACTCACAAATTTCTCACTAGAAGATTGTACATGTATAATGATAATTGATCCTACATGTCAATGAAGATCCACAAATAATAATTATCAAAAAATAGCCTCAAATCTGTCCACAAAATATATAATATGAAAGAGCATGAAAAGAGCTTCAAAATGACATATTATATGCTAAAATCAGAGTTTGGATGGAGAAGATATGCTAAAATGAAGATCTAGGGACTAAAAGTTTATAGAAGTAATTATTTCTCTTTCAAAAGAGTCCCTGGGGGCTTATCTGTACTTCTCGAAATTTGGAGGGGACTCTCTGCAATTTTTCAAAGGTTCCACGTGCAAGGCACGTGAAATGGCTGGCGGGGGCTCTTCTGCAAATTCTCTGGAAGTCTAAGGGTGTGGACGTAATTTACCCTCCTACGCACGTGCGCCTGGAGTCTTGGATGACTGAGGCTAAGGCTCGGAGCTGGGGCCTGTGGTTCAGGACCAAAGATGAGGTTTGGCAGACGGGGCTAGAGGCTCTGACCGAGGCAAAGGTTCGGATGGCCCGAGCCTTGATGTGGCGGGAAGAGGGCGGTCTGGGAGGCCCGAGCCTCCAGACTGAGGGGGATGTATGGCTTCTTTGCTACCGTTAGACCCTGATCCAACAACGGATAGTGGCAACGGGGACTTGCGGAAGTGGAGGGGGTGACCGCGGCGGAAGTGGAGGAGTGGGCGGCCGAGGCGAAAGCGAAGGCGGGCTGGTGCGAGGCTGCTGGAGGGCGGACAGTGGTGCTTCGAAGGCAGAGGAGCATGCTGCCTGAGGCATAGGAGTCAATGGGGCGTTGGGCTAAGCACCGAGGCGAGAGAAGCTTGGCCTTAGGCGACACATGCTTGAGGCAGAGCGATGGCAGCTGAGCGAATCGGTGGCGTTGGCGGAGGCCGAGGAGCGGGAGGCAGTCGAGTAAGAGGGCGTTGAGCAACGAGCACCTTGAGCGATAGTCAGAGTTGGACGGAGGTCTAGAGACCTGTACCTGATCTTCACCTCAACAGATGGATTGACCGGAGGCTCAGCAGCAGCGAGGAGCAAATGCTACGGTGGCTGTACAGTCGCCGGATCTCGCCAGTGATGGATTAGGCAGTCGTTGTACTCGATAACATCCCTCGAGTTGTCACCTATAGGGCTTCGAAGTTGTTGGCCCTCCTTCTTCGCAGAATGGCGGATGGCTTTGAAGGTTGCAGAGTGATGAGGCTTTATAGGAGGAAGGGTAACGGCTACGGCGGAGGCGGCCAAGGGGCGTTATACGAAGGTGGAGGAGGCACAACGACCAGGCGGAGGTGTAAGGCACAGGGCGTTACGTGCGGGGGGTGGGGGAGGGGTAGGGGGTGCAAACGGCTGGAAGGAGATGAAAGGGGTCACGTGTTAGGAACGTGACCCGAGGGAGGAGAGAGGAGTGGGTGTCATGATGCAAATCATTTTCAGGTCCATATGCAAATCATGAAGCACTAAGCTATTTACAAGGTAATGTCATGATGCATGCATTTTTTTTAGACATTTTTATGCGAGTTAAAGTGATGCATGTGCAAATAATGCAATAGAATATGCATGATGAATCAAATGCTACAATTATACCCTAAAATATGAGCAACACAATATAGAATGAGGTTAGAGCCATTTTGAACACATCATTAAAAATCGGTCATGAAATCAAGCAAAACAAGTAGAGTTAGGTCCCATTTTTGACATAAAAATTCACTTAATTTAAAACATTGTCAAATGAGACAAATAAGCATGTTAGATTGTAGAGGACAAAACAAGGATCAAAACGACACTAAAATCATGCAATTTGGACCTACGATGCTCAAGTTATGCTAAAAACAGTGCGAGGGCATAAATGTAATAAAAATGCAAGAAAAATAAAGGATAATTATTGCATTTAGGTCCCTAGAGGGACCTAAATGCAAATAGAGAAAACCGCCTGGGCCCAGATGTAATTTCTCCATTGCGCGCAGGGGCGTATTTGCAATTTTGGAAAACTTTGAGGGCCTCCCTGTAAATAACCCAGGCACGCACGTGAGGCACGTGCCTGGGGACCAAAGTGTAAATATCTGATCTTTCTGGGCCTATCATGCAATTTACCCAAGCCTCACGTGCGCTGCACGTGAGGGCTCAGGCTCGGGACAGCCCTCAGCTTCGGTCCACGTGGCAGTATCTGGTGGTGTGGCGCTAGGCTCGGTTGACCCGAGCCTATAGGTTGGGGACGAGGCTCGGGTCCTCCACGTGTTCCCAGCATAGCCATCCGATCCAAGGATCGGACGGCACCTGTACGTCGTCTTCCACCGCAGGCCACCGGAGAAGGCGGGGCTCCGGCGACCTGCGGATTGCTCCACCTTGCTCCCTCTTCATGTATGAGCGTCGAAGAAGCTTCCTGGATGCTCGGCGGAGATGCTAGACATCGGATGAAGCTCCGGCATCGTCTGAAGAAGCTCCGCAGAGCTTGGTCACCGTGGGCGGAGCTGGAGATCGGCAAGGAGGCGCGAGCTCCGACCATTGAAGGGGCCTTGACCTGCAGACGTTAGTGTAGCCGAAGCGTGAAGTGTGTGAGTGGGGTGAGGTGAGTGGGGGCCAGGAAGGTGACGGGAGCGGTGGCCCTGGGCTTCTTCTCCGGCAGAGCAGAGGAGGAGATGGCGGTTGGTGGTTAGGGTCGTGGAGAAAGGAAGGTGATGTCGGAGGGGGTTGGCGATGATCGGAATGGGCTGGCGGAGCTTAAGGGATGAACGGATGAGGGTGAAAGTGGTTAATGGAGTCGGGAAAATTAAGAAAATAAATAAGAAACTCACCTCGCCGGAGCGAGGTGTTGGCGGAGGGGATCAGCTTGGGCGGAGGACCTAGGTGGCCCTCGGGTCGTTGCCCGCGAGGTCAGCTGCAGTCCTCGGAGCTCAGGGGTGCCGGAGACACCATGACACGGCCACATCGGCCATGGGTCGACACCGGACTCCAGCCATCGTTGCCTCGACGCCCCGCCCTCTCCGCTGTCACCGGAGGGGCGGGGGAGACTAGGCTGGAGCCCCGAAATGGTGGACGAGTGGCTCTGGTGGCTGGGGAGGGGGTTTAATAGTCGGAGGAGAACGGCGGTTTCAATGGTGGAGGGCCGTTTTCGAGGGGGGTTTTATGGCGATGGGAATAATGGCGAGGCTTGATGGAGTTCTGGCGAGGAAGGCGGGGGACAGGGCAACGAGGAGGAGCGTTTAGGAGCGGAAGGAGGTGGTAGTTGCGGTGGCTAAAAAAGGAAAGGATCGGCCGATCGGAGAGGCGTAACGCCTGGGGGGAGAAGCTTTCGGAGGTTGAAGACGGTGGAGGACTGTTGGATCTGACGATCCAACGGCTGGGATGATGGCGTGAAGGGAGGGTTAGGATCAGATCATTAGATCTGATCCGATGGTGGAGATTAGGCGCTAACAAGTGGTAGGATGCGGTTTTGGGATAGATCCAACGGCCTAGGGAGACTGGGGTACGTGGATTGCTATAGACCGTAGGATGAGTGTGAGATCGGGCGGCTATAATGAGTGAGTGACGTGGCGTTTGGAGAGGTGTTGGATGGTAGCAGGATCGGAGGGCTTAGGTTTAGGCGCCAGCTTGCGGTGGAGATCTGATCTGAAGATCAGATCCAATGGCTGTGAACGAGGCGGGGTTGGACGGCTGAGATGGAAGCGGGTTTAATAGGATCCAACGACCCAGAATGGTGACGGGTGGCCAGAGAAGAAGCGGGCCGCGTGGTGGCTCCAGAGAGCGCCACGTGGCCCAATCAGGTTAATTCAAAAATAATTACAAAGAAAAATATAAAAGAAATAGGTAGAGGTCGAATTTAGAAAAAGTCAAAACATGAAAGTTGTTCGTCTCGATGAGATCTACAACTTTCATGTAGGCCAAAAAGCCAAAAGAGGTCATCTGTACAAAAGCTATTTTTGGGGGTATTTTTAAGGGGATAAAAACACCGATTTTGGTTTTGATTTGTTTTTGTATTTTTTAGTGGTTTTAAAGGTCAGTGAATTATAGACAACTTATCTATCTAATTTTTAGGGGTTTTTGAGTGATAAAATAATTACAGAAAAATAAGGGCAATTAAATACAAATAATTAAGGTTAAATATAGACAATATAGTACATGATAAAAATAGAGAATTGGAGGATATTTTTATTGGTTTGTTTAAGCAGGGATTTTAATAAGGAGTTTTTAGCATGATGAATACGAGATTCATCATACCCCTATACTTAAACCATGCTCGTCCTCGAGCATCTAAAGAATGAAGGAGTCGGATTAATTCCTGACAGTGCGTGTGAAAAATTCAAGGCTTGATCTTTCGAAGACTCTTGACCTAAGTGATCCTAAAATTCTGGGTTTATCCAAGCCTTAATCAGAAGGAATCCAACTTCTCTGATTATCAGACTCTCTTTTTGTACATATAATATAAGGATATGACATTTAGTGTACTGCATTTCATGAGAGCCGAGTCGATGCATCACTCAAAGTTCCAGTTCCAAAGACTCTCCTCTAGACCTAATCCTCAATACTAGGGAATAAATCTACTCTTGCTTTAGTCCACCGTCTCATTAGTTTGTCAGACTTTGAAATGTAGATGGACGGCCAGATGATGGAGGGACATGGGATTGTGTCTAATTTTCTCACCCTCACATTGGAACAAGGGGCCTCTCGAGTGCCTTTTACTCAACACATGTATATTATTATTTTGTTGATCAATGTGTCCGTCAAGAGAGTTGGAGTCGTCTGCACTTGTTTTTCTGGGAATACACCGGGGTGTGTCTCTTTTGAGTATCTAAGATACCTTCGACACCCAGACTTGTAGCATTTACGATGCAGAGCCCTTTTTCGGTGTCAGCCCGACTCCTGATCCTAATTAGCGCTTGGTCCAAGTGGACACTTTGAAAATGTTTGGGAGCGCTCGCCATTGGTGGAAGCTCATTTGGAATTTGACTTTGATGATTGAGCTTTTTCTTTGATATTTCATTTCTGTTGTTGGCTAGCTCCACTGCTTTTACCAAGAGATTGGCGCACATTGATCAACAAATTCCTTTAAGTTTCATCACACCCTGGCACTTTTAGGTAAATATCAAGAGATAGCATATGAATCTTGTTCACATACTGGCTAGGGTTTTGCTGACACTCAGGTTTTCTGAAGCCTTCATTAACTTTATCCCATCCTCGAATATCATTAGATCGGGTCTAAACTTGTTTCTCTGGTCCTAGTTCCTCAAGTGATATCTCATCTCAGCTCATCAATCATGCAGTTGTGGAAGTGACTGTGCTGATCATATTTTCTTAAAGGTAGAGATGAAGAGTGCAATATAGCACTCGAATCTTTCAAACCAGAGAGGTGTGGATTTTTAAGTCATGAAAACCCTAATGACTACGACATGTTAACTCAGACTCTCAAGATCACAGAAATCTAGTGTCCTCAAAATCCTCAAGCCTTGAGTGATTGTGAATGTGTCAAGAATACACCAACTCCTTAGGTTAGTGAATTTTTGTGTGATTTTTGATTTTTGCAGATTTTTATGGGTTTTTGAGTGATAAAATAATTACAGAAAAATAAGGGCAATTAAATACAAATAATTAAGGTTAAATATAGACAATATAGTACATGATAAAAATAGAGAATTGGAGGATATTTTTATTGGTTTGTTTAAGCAGGGATTTTAATAAGGAGTTTTTAGCATGATGAATACGGGATTCATCAGTGGGGCAAGTGGGGTGCCACATGGCACGCCCAGAGGCTGCCACGTGGCACCCCAAAAAATTCAAAAATAAAAGAGATAAGAAAATAGAAAAGAAATGGAAGGATATCTCGGATTGTAAAAATTCCTTCACAAAAGTTCGTCTCGACGAGATCTATAACTTTTATGAAGGATCCAGGAGCAAAAGAGGTCATCTGTGTGAAGTGGAATTTTGGGTGGTTCTCCATGTGTATAGAAAACTGGCTTTTTGGGATTTTACAGATTTTTGGTGGTTTTAAAAGAGGATAAAAATTATAGAAAAAATATGATAAAGTACCAAAAAATTAATTACACACTAATCTATTTTTTTTTGATTTTTTAATGAATAATAAAATAGGAAAAGAAAATAGATGTACAAAATACGAGACTTTTGTAGAGACTCACAAAGGACACTCAGACACAGTCAATTTCTTTGATTTCAGTCTTGATTTGGATTTGGATTTTTAAGCCGTTTAATAAAACTTTCATCAAAGAACATAAATGAAGAAGAAATAAAATTAAAAGGGTAATTATGTACATAAAAACTCGGGTTAAAAACAACAAAAAATTAAAATGCACAAAAGAGGCTTAAAACCCAACTTTCATATGAGCTCTGAATTTTACGAAATTGATCTCGATTTGAAGGTATTTGAAAATGGAGTACTTTAAAAGTGAGTAGACCAAAATCAGACATTGTATGTAGAAGATATGCGCATTTTAGTCCATTAGATGTGAAATTTGGTTTTGGGTTTATTTGACACTTATTTAGGTTAGTAATTTTTTTGTATTTTTTATTTAATTTTGTTAGTAATATTTACACAATAGATGTAGTTTGGGGTTAATAGGAGTTAGGATGAATTTATTAAAAACTGCGGAAGTTAGCTGCTTTGTGGGTTAATTTACACTTGAGATTTTTAATGCAATTAGGCATGACGAAATGCTAATATTATTACAAATGTATGTATGCTAATGATGCTTCATTAATTATTAAGTGCAAATGAATTATGTGGAACAGAGACTAATTAACCAATTTTAGCATGATGGATACGGGATTCATCATACCCCTATACTTAAACCATGCACGTCCCCTAGCATCAATGAATGAATGACTTAGTTGGATAAATCCCTGATTGTGCATGTGAATTTTCAAGGCTCAATTCATTGAAAACCCTTAATTTGAGTGATCCTAAAATTCTGGGCTCAACCATGCTTTTATCAAAAGGAATCCTACTTCTCTATTTATTAGACTTTTTGTTTGTACATATAATATAAAGATATGACTTTAAGTGTGCTGCATTCATGAGAGTCGAGTCGAGACATCACCCAAAGTTCCAGTCTAGGAGACTCTCCTCTAGACCTAATCCTCAAAACTAGGGAATAAGTCTATTCTTGCTTCAATAAATTGTCTCATTAGTTTATCAGACTTGAACATGTAGATGGACGACCATATGATGGAGGATATAGGATTGTGTCTAATTTTCTATCCCTTACATTGGAACAAGGGGCCTCTCGAGTGCTTTTTTACTCAACACTTAGATATTTTTGTTGTTGATCAATGTGTCCGTCAAGAGAACTCAGAGTCATCTGCACTTGTTTTTCTGGGAGTATATCGGGGTGTGTCTTTTTTGAGTATCTAAGATACCTTCGACACCCATACTTGTATCACTTATGATGCAGAGCCCTTTTTTGGTGCTAGCCTGACTCCTTGGTCCTAATTAGCGCTTGGTCCAAGTGGACACTTTGAAAATCGTTGGGAGTTCTCGCCATTGGTGGAAGCTCATTTGTAATTAGACTTTTAGAGGATAGAGATTTTCTTTGAACATTTCTTTTATTTTCTTTTTGGATAGCTCCACTGCTTTTACCAAAAGTTGGCTTACACTGATCAACAATTAAATTAGTTTTATCACACCCTGACACATAGGTAAATATCAAAGACATAGCATATGAACTTGTTCACATACTAGCTAAGGTTTTGCTGACACTTAGGTTTCTTGAAGCCTACATTAACTTTATCCCATCCTCGAGCATCATTAGATTAGGTCTAAACTCAAATCTCCAGTCCCAGTTCCTCAAGTGATAACTCAACTCATCTCATCAATCATGCAGTTGTCAAAGTGATGTGCTGATCATATTCTTTAGAGGGTAGAGGTTAAGAGTGCAATATAGCGCTCAAATCTTCAAACTAGGGAAGCGTGGATTATTAAGTTTCAGAACCCTAATGATTAAGACTGGCTAACTCAGACTCTCAAGATCACAAAAATCAAGTGTCCTAAAAAATCCTCAAGCCTCGAGTGAATGTGAAAGTGTCAGAAATACATCAACCAAGGAATGCATGAGATGTTTGATGAAATGCAAGACCATGAATGATTTTTTTATGCCAAAGTTTTTTTTGTTTTTGTTTTTTTATTTTTTGTTATTTTTTTCTTTTTGAAAAACAAACATGTATTATTTACAGAAAGCATTTAGTATTATATACATAATATACACTACTTGTACCCAATCTTGATGTTAGATCAAAATAATTAAAGTACGAGCTATGGATAAAGTAGGTAGAATATATACAAACACCCCCTATACTTAGTGTGTGGTATGTCCTCATGGCACAAAGTGAAATGAAGACATACATTGCTCGTAATAAGTATAAATGAGTTAAAAAATAATCGAAGAGAAGTGATGTATAAACCATGGTACTGGTCCCCCTATACTTAGGCTCTGGTCAACCTAAGTATAATCGGATAATTACAGATATAGAACCGAGTAGATTTACAGATGTACCGGGTCAAGGAGGTTTGCGACGGACCTTCTTACGGGAGTGTGGAGGGAGATAATATTGGGATGTGGAGGGCGGTGAAGAGGGGGAGGGTGAAGATGACCAACCATTGTCATAGTCGTCCTCAGAAGAATAGCAGTCGCACGCAGAGTATCTCCAACTATTGTCAATCAAAGATAAGTGCCCTTGGATCAGAGTTGTACTTATTGCACTTATCTAATGAACTACTTCAGGATTGGACGAGGACTCTTCAGAAATCACCTGGTGTCTAAGGTCAAAGGTGACTTTCTTGGTCGGTTTGTTTCCTTGAGAAGTATTGGGAGGAAGTTAAACAGTCTTCGTCTCCCTTTCTTGAGTAACCGATATGGCATTCATGAGTTCCTCATCAGATGAATCATTGTAAAAGTCAACCAATTCCTGTAGGGTCATACGCTGCTTCGGGCGAGGGAGATTGTTCTTGGTGGTTTTATGAGTTATGGCTGGGGATGTTGATGTTACTTCCCAATGATCGCGAATTTTTGTGACATCGGATGTTTCCGGAGTTGGTTCCTTGTATGGTTCAAGTATATCGTGAATTATCGCCGACTCAAAAATTGGACCACTTAAATAATTGTGACGTTCCTCAGAAATATGGTCCAGTTCTTCATAAGCTCCAAAATCTTGATTTCTCCTAGGAGTAGTGTTAGGGCGATGAGAATCCAAATACAACTCAATAGTTGATTTCTCTGGTGTTACTCCTAGGATTTGTGTCTATGATTTATGAGGACAGGTTTGATCATGTGAAGTGTTTGTCTCCCGATCACGACTGTCGGTTTCAAGTCGAGTTTCCTCAGAATATGACGTGTTATTGAGGGTTTGTTCATTATGGTCTGAGTTTGGGAATATGATTAATTGAGTCTTACAATCCACCATCGCCTTAGCAGAGGCTAAGAATGGCTTTCCTAAAATGATAGGAGACTTAGACAATGTTCCAGGGTGCTCAATGTCAAGGACAATAAAGTCCACTTTATGTCTGTCACCTCGAAAGTTTACGACGAGTGAAACAATCCCCTATGGCCTTTTAGTGGATCAATCAGGTAATTGAACGATCACCCTAGTCTTTTTGAGTTGTCCTAGTTTGAGTTGGTCAAAAATGGACTTGGGGAGGATGTTTAATGTAGAGTCGTCGTTTAACCGAACATGAGTAAATAAGATATCCTCAATTTCACATGTGATCTGAGTCAACTGCTTGACTTTACGGCTCTGGTTTTTTTAATTCATCACCAAAGAACTGGCCATAGATATGACATGATATTCAGTCCTGGATCATTTCTTGTCTGTTTTTTTAGGATTAAGTCGACTCTTTACAAATTGCTTAAGATCAGGCACATATTCTATAGCCTTGATCAATGTATGTTATAAGATCAGACTATAGTAAAATGCTTCCATTTCAGAATTGTCCTTTTTTTTAGTTTTCTATTTTTTCAATTTTTTGGTATTTCCTATGATATGGTTAGTATGAGGGTCAGAGGTCATTGGTAGTGTTGACTCTAGCTATGCATGTGATGTATGTGCCTTAGTATCATTTCTTTCCTCGAGATCATCTCCACTTGAATAAACCTTGATACCAAGTTTAGCACATTCTATTTTTCCTGCTTCTAGTGCTTTTTTAATTCATTCCTCAATTCTTCCACATTTCTTTTGATTTGTGAGATTTATCCTCTAATGATTGGTTGGGAAGATTACTGGACTGGTTGGAATGATTTTGTTGAGAGAGTGAGGTTCCATACTCAGCATGCCTAGACATAGGCTCACATTTCTGAGTTGAGTATGTGTTTCTTGCTAAGATAGTATGAGTCTCAAAATCGGGTATCCATCGATAGTGGGAAGGTGGAGTTGGATCCTGAATCACATTCTCTATGTATGAGGGCTCATTGAGTGCAGAGCAAGAGGGCCTATGAGATTCGATCCAATTAGGGTGAATGTAAGGTGTAGGCCTCTCTATTTTGTCGTCAACAGGAAATCTTTGGGTCAAAGGTGTATAGGTGTAATCTTGACCCATGTAGGTCGGCCAATCATCATTCTCAGCAGTAGTTTGCTTAAGGTGTATGCCATATTGGCTAGCAAACTTTCGAGTAGAGGGTATGCTAGACTGGTATGGGAGGGTATTGGGTGGGTAAGAACGTGTAGGAGGTGAGAAGTATGAAGAGTTGGCGAAGTCGGGCGAGGTCGTGAAGTCGGTCGAAGTTCCGACTTCAGGATTCGTATACGAGGTGGATCGAGAGTACATGGTGGAATGGAAGAAGAAGAAGATCCAAGCAAGGAGCGAAATAGACATGAGACAAAACAACAAACAGTTGGTTCACCCACTCGACACTAGTGAAGGCACGTTAGGGCTCGACCGCTTATCTTTTTAATTTAATTTAATGACAAAACAATCTTTGAAAATTAAGCGGAGCTGTTAGGTGCTGAAATATTTCACAAAGACTGTCTCGAGTTCATACAACTAGTTGCACCTATTTTCAGCTAGTATAGGTGTAAGTACGGACTGTTTAAATGGCTACCTATGTTACTTGAGGATAGAGCCTTACACAATATCCTCTAAACCTCCCACTTTGCTAAGGGAAGTTAGAGCATAAAACGGTTACTCGAAACCCTCACTGAGAAGTAGCTTATTATTTTTAAAATTAGTAGTCTGAATGAGATTTTTCGATTTTTGGTTGTACCCTAAATGTGCGATTCGATCCTTACAAACAATGAGTGGCTTTCTCTCCACCAAACATAAGGGTAAATTTTATGTCAGTTTTACTTACAATCACCATGATCAGTAGTCCCAATTTTAAATTAAGGTTATCACTGAAGTTTTAGGTGAGCACAAAAATCCACGCCTAACGAGCAGTCCTAATTCCTTTAATTCCTAAGTTGTAAAACTGAGGAGGGAGAATCAAAAAAGCCAATGCAAGTGTAAATAAATGATGCATGCTTAAGAAAAAGGCTTACAGTGATTCCTCACGTTTTTCATGTGGGATGTAATATAAGGAATTTAAATTACACTAAATGATAAGCACAATGAGATCGTCCTAAGCAGATAGATCTATTAGCTGGAAAGAATTGATTAAAAATTGGTTAAGTTGAACAATCTATCAGTACGTCTAGTTAGTGAATAATGTGTGTCCTAAAATTTAAGAGCACGAGAAAAAAATAATTCTAATCTAGCGTATGTGCTCCTAAATTCTACGCCACACCACAGAGTCTAGTCGGGATTATTACAATTTATCAGGGTTCAAAGAGAGAGGGACCCTGTGAATGATGTAGAAATTAAACTATCTAAGCTTTCTCTCACAAAGATTTAAAATTCAGTCTTCTTCATAAGCCCCTTGAATTATATCATAAAATTTGCTTCGAGTAGTCTGCAAAGACAATTCACGGTTAGTATCAGAAGTGAGAGAGAAATACAAAATGAAATGCAGAAAATAAAATGTAAAAGAGAAAAAATGGCACAACAATTAATTTCACAAAAAAACTAATTACAAAAATAATTTAAAATCCTAAAAATAAGCCGTTCCCCGACAATGGAACCATTTGATGAGCTCGGAAATCGCCTCTTTAATAGCCGATAATTGTGGTATAGGAGGCGAAAACAATTCAACAAAAATCACGAACTTTGAATGTTATGGAGAATTTTTCTTGGCAAGTCTACTAAGGTCGAAGGGAATAGTGATTTTTAGTGCATGGCTTTAAATTAAATTAAATAATTAATTATTTGTTTGATTAATTTCTATGTTTAAAAATTACTATACACTGCAATGAAGATGCGATGCAAAGTGAAGAAGAATAAACAAAGCGGATGAGTTCAACACAGAATCTGTAATTACGATTTTTTTATCCAAAATAGAATAATCAATGTCCTCGAAGTGAAATCACATATCAAATTGATTGCAATTCAATTGCATGCAAGAGTCTGAACAAATCTATGAGATATCCTACAACAATCCTTAAATAAAGATGGTATTCACAAAAATTTTCCTTAATTTAGTCCTCAGATAAATCAAATCTGATCAGATGAACTATCGAAAATGTTAAATCTGTTCGAATTGAGCCCCTTGCAATGATTAGATCAATGATTCCTTTTCCTTAAACAAGCCCATATGCAGATTAAATTCTTCAAATAATTTCTTCTTAATACAAGAAGATCAATCTCATAAATGATTTCGATCAGGCCCCTGCAAATTAACTCACAAATGCCTCACTAGAAAATTGCACATGTATAATGATAATTGATCCTACATGTCAACAAAGATCCACAAAAAATAATTATTGATAAATATCCTGAGCTCTGTCCACAGAATATATAATATGAAAGAGCACGAAAAGAGCTTCAAAATGACATATTATATGCTAAAATCGGAGTTCGGATGGAGAAGATATGCTAAAATGAAGATCTGGGGACTAAAATGTAATAAAAGTAATTATTTTTCTTTCAAAAAGGTCCCTAGGGGCTTTTTTGCAATTCACGAAATCTGAAGGGACCTCTCTGTAATTTTCCATGGTGCCACATGCATGGCACGTGACCTGGCTGGCAGGGGCTCTTCTACAAATTCTTTGGAAATCTAGGGTCGTGGATGCAATTTACCCTCCCACACATGTGCGTTGCACGTGCGCCTAGAGGCTCGGATGAACGAGGCTGAGGCTCAGAGCTAGGGCCTGTGGTTTGGGACCAAAGCTGAGGTCCGACAGACGAGGCTAGAGGCTCCGACCGAGGCAAAGGTTCGGATGGCCCGAGCCTTGACGTGGCGGGAAGAGGGCGGTCCGGGAGGCCTGAGCCTCGGGACTGAGTGGGACGTGGGGCTGCTTTGCAGTTATTGGATCCCCCAATCCAACAATGGACAATGGCGACAGGGCCTTGCGGAAGTGGAGGTGGTGGCCGCAGCGGAAGCGGAGGAGTGGGCGGTCGAGGCGGAAGCGGAGGCGGGCCGGTGCGAGGCTACTGGAGGGCGGACGATGGTACTTCGAAGGTGGAGGAGCGTGCTTCCCGAGGTAGAGCAGTCGATGGGGTGCTGGGCTAAGCATCGAGGTAAGAGAAGATCGGCCTCAGGCAGCACATGCTTGAGGCAGAGCGATGACGATTGAGCAAATCGGTGGCATTAGCGGAGGCCGAGGAGCGTGAGGCAGTTGAGTGAGAGGGCATTGAGACGAGCACCTAGAGTGATAGACGGAGTTGGCTAGAGGTCTAGAGACCTGGACCTGATCTTCACCTTGACGGATGTCTGGACCGGAGGCTCAGTAGCAGCGAGGAGCGACTGCTACGGTGGCTGCACAGCCGCCAAATCTCGCTTGTGATGGATTAGGCCGTCGTCGCACTCGATAACATCCCTCGAGCTGTTACCTAGAGGGCTTTGAGGCTGTTGGCCCTCCTTATTCGCAGAATGGTTGATGGCTTTGAAGTATGCCAAGTGACGAGGCTTTATAGGAGGAAGGGTAACGGCTAAGGCGGAGGCGGCCGAGGGGCATTACGCGAAGGTGGAGGAGGCGCAACGACCGGGCGAAGGTGTAAGGTGCAGGGCGTTACGTGCGCGGGGGGGGGGGGGGGACGGCTGGAAAAAGATGAAAGGGGTCACGTGCTAGGAACGTGACCCGAGGGAGGAGAGAGGAGTGGGGTTGCCACGTGGCACGCCCAGAGGCTGCCATGTGTCACCCCAAAAAAACTTCAAAAATAAAAGAGAGAAGAAAATAGAAAAAAAATAGAAGGAGATCTCTAATCGAAAAAATTCCTTGACAAAAGTTGTTTGTCTTGACGAGATCTACAACTTTCACGAAGGATGCAGGAGCAAAAGAGGTCATCTGTGCGAAGTGGAATTTTGGGTGGTTCTCCATGTGTATACAAAACCGGCTTGAAGGGATTTTGCATTTTTTGGTGGTTTTTAAAATAGGATTAAAATTACAGAAAAATACGATAAAATACAAGAAATTAATTACACACTAATCTAATTTTATGGGTTTTTAAGAAATAATAAAATAGGAAAATAAAATAGATGTACAAAATACGAGACTTTTGTACTGACTCACAAAGGACACTAGGACACAGTCAGCTTCTTTGATTTCAGTCTTGATTTGGATTTGGATTTTTAAGCCGTTTAATAAAACTTTCATCAAAGAACATAAATGAAGAAGAAATAAAATTAAAATACTTAATTATTACATAAAAACTCAGGTCAAAAATAGCAAAAAGTTAAAATGCACGAAAGAGGCTCAAAATCCAACTTTCACATATGAGCTCTGAATTTTAAGAAATTGGTGTTGATTTCAAGGTATTTGAAAATGGAGTATTTTAAAAGTGAGTAGACCAAAATAGGACACTGTATGAGGATGATATGCATGTTTTAGTTCGTCAGATGTGAAATTTGGTTTTGGGTTTATTTGTCACTTATTTGGGTTAGTAATTTTTTTGTATTTATTATTTAATATTGTTAGTAATATTTACACAATAGAGGTGGTTTGGGGTCAATAGGAGTTAGGATAATTTAATTAAAAATTATGGAAGTTAGCTGCTTTGTGGGTTAATTTACACTTGGGATTTTTAATGCAATTATTCATGATGAAATGCAAATATTATCTACAATTGTATGCAAATGATGCTCTATTAATTCTTAAATGCAAATGAATTATGAGGAACATAGCCTAATTGACCAATTTTAGCATGATGAATTCGAGATTCATCAGCCATGCAGTGGGAGTAGTAAATTGTTGCTAATCCTGCTATGGAGAAAAACACTTAGTTGCAGTAATAACAATATCTTAAAAGATGACAAGACTTAGAGATAGTGATCTCAAAGTCTTATCTTCAAGAATTTAAGACTTTATGGATAGAGATCTAAAAGGTCTTGATTGAGGATACCTTAGGAGATAGAGATCTCTAGGAATAAGGATATTCTTACAAGGACAATAGAAATACTGGTTATAACAGTTATTGAGATGTAGTGTCAATGACACTATAATTGACAATATTAAGTATTGGTTGCATAAGATGCAACATTCGCATTTAATGCGAACACTGTTACTAGGAGATATGCAACTGCAGTAGAAGGATTTGACGTAGTCTCTCGAGAACAGAGTGACTGATCAGCTTACCTATCTATTTTTCTAAATAGCCTATGATAGTCACATGAGTATGGGTTTAAAGATTAGCTCATTAATGGCTCTTTGGGCTTGTGGGAGATTGTTGGACATGCGAGCCCATGACGAGCCATTATGAAATAAATGTTATTGTAAATATCATTCCCTGATCTGAAATGAAGAATAACTAATTTGCATAATAGGTCACTTAATACAATTAAGGTTATATACCATGGCCATCTTAATGATCATATAGTTGCTGATTCAATCGTTGAATCATAAAGGTTGGTGCTTGGACGAATATCTAAAGAGTTAGATTGAGGACTCATCAAGCACCGTCAAATGATTATTAAGAGAGGATCTCCAGCTGAGACGAAGATGTCAATCCTTTCTCTAAAGGCTGATATCTGACCAACCTCTTGATGATGGTCCTCGGCATATGAATAGAGATTCGAAGGTGTCAGATTAGTTAGGTCAAAGAGTTGACTTAACGAGATCGAGATAACCAAAGACCTATGTTGTATACTGTCACTATATAGGCACACATCCTCTGACCGGAGATAGATGTGTTACTATATGCATGAGTATGTACATTTGGCAGACCAATAGGTTGATGAAGTAATAAAGGTCTATACACCGACGCGCTGGTGTGCATAAGGGCATATGAGTAATACGATATCTCAAAGGGATCATACAGGTTCAGTTACTGAACCGGAAGACATAAGCTCACTCATGAGTAAATGGGAAGAATCAAATTCCATGCAGGGTCGTCTCGCTTTGGAAGCTTGACTGAGTTTGTAGATTTGACATATGCTTTTATATATGATCAACACCTGGGTATGATATATGCTAGTGGAAAGTATATGATCTATACCAACTTTCAATACTCAAATGAGAAACTTAATGATGAAAACCCTGAAGGCGACAATCTAAAAAAGATCTAAAACTTTGGGTTTAATCTTGGTCTTCCAGTATGCATGATGTACAGGTGTTAGGAATACCTGAGGGTGATGTGATCATAAACAATTATATAATCATGACGCTTCAATTCCGAGGGAGTGATGAAACAAGTCTGGATTTCTCCTCTCATAGAAAAGTAATCTGATCTTAGTCCAAATATTGGACCTTGATCTGAATGTGATTTAAATACAATGAGAACATTAGATTTGCAGTCTTCATTTAATCAAGCATCTATGAGAGGTCCTCAAGATCTGGATTTGAGATGTGATTTCAATATCCAAGTCACTATACGTGGAACAGTACAATTGCCATGTCCTTATCTCCAAGTATCCACGGAGAAAGCACATTATTCTTGAAAGAGTTCAAGAATAATTTCATTGTTGATAATATATACAAGCATTGATAAATGGATAGTTAAATGTGATTTAATTATCATGAATGATATGAATTTGATTCATTATATTTTGGCCATATAAGGAGAGCTATCTAATATGATTAAATGTGATATAATTATCAAAGATATGAATAATGTGAATGTGATTCATGTTATTTGGGCACATGAGAATAGAGATCCAAGATGATTAAATATGATTTAATTAGCAAGGATGTGATTAATGTAGATATCACTATCCACGATAATCATGGATATTATAAATATGATTTATGATAGGGATTTTACCTGACAGACCCTATAAACTTTTTAAATTACCTCTACGACCTTTTGCACAATGTAATTACCCCATCAATCCTATAAATTACCCCAAGAACCCCCACAAGCTTCAAACATATTAACTGTAGGGTTCATGGGGTAAGAGTTGGCAAGTTTACGGGGTCGAGGGGGGAATTGTGTTGTTTCAAAGGTCGTGGAGGTGATTGGCAAAGTTTATAGGGTCTGTCGGGTAAAAATTCCTTTAATGATGGAGAGATTTAATTGTAAATAGAATTTACAAATTATATGTTGTTGTGAATGGGATTCACAATAAACAATTAATTGTAAATCTAATTTACATATTATGTTGGATATATGAATATGATTCATATTTATCAATGGCATGATTGAAGTTTTCACAAATTTAATTTGTAATTATTTTTGTGAAGATAAATACAATAATTGTTATCACATATTAATTAATTTATATATAGATATATGAAGACATTATCTCTTTAATGGTGGTCGTCTACCTTGACTTGTTCAAGGGGGGGGGGGCAACCACCCTATTTATAGTAAAGAGACTTTGTCTTCTATATTATCTATGTATATTAATTAATTTTAAATTAAATTAATTATTATCTTGAAAAGGGATAAAGTTAATTTGTTTTAAACTAATTGTTATTGTTTTTGAAGCAATACATCATGACAAATGATTATTAAACTTTTAATCTACATCGTAGATTAGGAGAGCACATGGATTGAGATCCATGTGCATCCAACTAGTATAAAAGGAAGGGTAGCCCTTGCCTTTGTAGAACACACATAATTCCAAGAGGAATTAAACTCTCTCCATCTCTACACGTCAGGTCTCTCTCTCTCTCTTGGTGGCCATCCACCATGGAGCCCTAGAGAGAGTTGCCATCACCGCTGCATCGTCGTTATATTGCCAGATTGTTTGCTTGTGGATCTCCGTCTCCTTCGGTGCATCTCACTCGTGAAGAAGACGTCGGATCTCGTGTGATGAGATCAGGATATTCACTGCTTGGATCATCGACATGGATTGCGAGGAGCATGCATCTCATCAATGCGCTCGCAAGTGTCTCCTCCATTGGATCAGAATTAAGACAGGAGGTCTCTTCATTTAGAAACTTGATCACAGCTACGCTTCAAGAGATAAACCTAATACTTGCTTGTAGTTTGGATGAAGCAATCCGAGAAGTGCTCTTGGATCGTGTGATTTCATCGGATTAAAATTTTTTAAATTCCGATGGCTTAAGTGACTAGTGCAACTAGTCGCTCCTGATCGCATACAATGCGATGCTCACGCTTCCGTGGTGTGCTTAAGGATCTTCCCATATCCTTCACCCCCAGGGTTTCGCGCTCTTGCTTGATCTTTTTAGACCCCTGAAATGCCTATAAAACATCTCCTCTGCCTCCGTCACTTGGCAACTCATCCCTTACGCCTCCTTTCATCCACTCGCATCTCCAAGATAATGACAAGGTCCTCGAGCAGCCTTTGGGAGCTTGGATTGGTGACGGTTGCACGTCGCTCACTTCATGGTCAGAGCTCTACCACGAGAAGCCTCATCTGCCTTACATAGCAGGATTGAGGTCACGACCCCGCCTCCACCTTCAACATACATCGCTGGTCACCGTAACACACTCAGGTATCCTCTCTTCGCTTCGCATTTCATCGTTCCACCTCGATTTCAGTTCGTCGTTGCCGACCATTTGGATGGTCGGAGCCCCATCTCCCACAACAACCGCTTCGATCGACACCCTTATCACCCATCACCTTCTCACGCACCCTGTCCATCATGTATCTTGCTCATCGGAGCAAGATTAAGTTCGATCTCCTTCCCTCATCTTCTTCGGAGATCAACTTAGCACCCCCACCCGCTTCTCTCTTTTTCAGCTACAATAACCCCTTGGACGAGGCTTTGTCTTCAATCTACGATACTCCTTGCAGGTTCTAGATGCATTAGAGGCTCGAATCGACCCTCCAGTTCGACGGCGGAGTACCTCCAGGTGCTCCACTTCCCATATCCTCATCCAGTCATCCCTTGCTTCATCGGAGTCTCCAGTCCGGCGTGGAATCACTAGCAAAGCATGGAGAACCTCTTAGCTGGTTGATCAAAACCTCATATCAACAGATATCCCAGATTGTATCAACCCCAGCTCCTCCTTCTTCATGTTCTTCCAGAGCCCTTCACATTCGTCAGATGAGGAGCCCACATTCCAGATATGATCGAGACCATCGATCCATGCCCAAAAGCTGACGGTTCGATCAGTCTTTCAGCAGATCTATAGCGTGTGTCTCCGACGTTCTCTGAGCTGTCAGATCCTTTCCAGATGTCATCAGGCTGTATGCCTGCGTCGAGCCCAAATCTGTCAGATCAAGCTAGAGCCATGTGTTGCTCACGCATGCGAGGGGTATGATGAAACCCGATTTCATCATCTTAATTTTCCATTATTAACCCCCTTGCTTAAAGTTGTGTCAGTAAAATCCAGCTAATGTCTTGTAATTATCAGAGTCATTAATAAATTAAAAATCACAAAAAATGGCAAAACTAAAATTCGTGGTATTTTTAGCCTTAAAAGTACCCTTAAAAGTATTTTGTATCTTCAGATGACCTCATCTCCACTGCTGGTCAACATGAAACTTGTAGATCTCATCGAGATCTACAACTTTCATGTTTTGGGTTTTCTCAAATTCGGCCAATTTGACCCTCATATCTCAATTTCCGTCTTAGAATAAACTGATTGGGCCACGTGGCCCGTTCTGGTGAAGCCACGTGGCCCAGCCTCTTTTCCTCTTCCGCCATCACCCAGGGCCGTTGGATCTCTTCTTGATCCAATGACTAGATGAGCTCCATGCATACCCTTTACCATCCATCATCTGATCTACCCTCACCTCTCATCTTCACCGCACGTCAGCGCCAAGCCCATAGCCTGCCACGTGGCGCATTGAGCGCCATCCGATTGCGCCTTCATCCATCCATCACAGCCGCTGCTTCCAACATCGCATCTGAGCCCTTCAATCAGTGCCTTCTTCGCATCACAACCGTCTGCTAGCGCGCAATACCTTACCACAACACGTGGCGACTTCCTGACACTTCGATCACTTTGCCTCAGATTTAGTCCACACTGCTTCTTAGCGCCCTTTTCTCAGCCGTTGGATCACAAGATCCAATGGCCGAGACTTTATCTTCCACCTCCGGTCCTCCTCTCTCACACGTTCCCCATCTTCACGAACCCTCCTCGCCCTTCCTATTTTCACCACCCTCTCCGACCACCTCTCCCCTCACCAACCGCCTCACAGTCCGCCCCCATCATCCTTCATCCTCGCAGGCACGACCCCTCTCCACGATCTTCCTCCAGTTACCCCATATCTCCCACTCAATCCACGACGACCACTACCTGGACCGCCGAGCCTCCACTTCAAATACCCCCCATCCTTCACTTGATCACCTCGTACACCTTTACGCGGGGCAAAGCCCAGCATTCCTCCACCTCCCTGTGACAGGGGGAGGTGGAGAGATTGAGCGACGATGACTTTAGCTCCCAGTGAGACCCTCCACCATTCATGGCGGAGTCGCGGTGCCTAGTGCCCGCTCGAGCTGCACCGACCGGCTGCAGGTGTCTAGCGATGACCCGGGGCTCGAATCGAGCCCCAGCCCAATCCTCCACTCCACCCGATCAAGTAAGTACCTCTCCGATCTCTCTTTGCATTTTTCTTCAATTGCATTGATTTTATTAGCTCCTTACATGCACCCTCATGCTCCATTAACCACTCCTTGAGCTTCGCCAACACTCTCCCTTTCACGCGCTCATCTCTGACTCCTGTCCCTGTCCTCCATACATCAGATCACACTCGACCCATCTCCTCCGCCTTCCACGGCGGAGGAGCTCTGAGCTCCCGCATTCTCCGCCCCATACGAGCTTTCATTCCACTCACACACACACACATCCTCTACTTCGGCTATGCGTTACTAACGATGCAGGTCTTCAACACTCGCAATGGTCGGAGCTCCGTTGGAGCCAACTTCGCCGACCATGCAGCCATCACCAGAGCTCCGACGAACTGTTCTAGAAGCTCCTGGACCTTCCCCGAGCTCCCATCTACTTCGACGTCCGTCCATGGAGCTCCGGGGAGGTCCAACCTGCCCGAGACGGAGTGGCGGAGCTGGAGCTCCTTCGTCGGAGCTCGGTTTCCGCCGCCAGCTGACGATGAAGAAGGAAGCACAGGCTCCGTTGGATGACCCTCTCCAGGGGATCATCCAACGGTCCAGGAGCGTCCACGTAGTCCATGAGCGCCTTCTCTAGTTGCCATTGGATCCTCGGGATCCAACGGTGAACGAGTGGCCACGCATCAACTTCAGATAACATCCGAGCCATGGCGCCATAACTAAGGCTTGGGGGATCCGAGCCTCTCCCGAGCCTAAGCCAAACCTGCATGGAGCTTCGAACTGTCCGAGCCTAGACGAACCAGCACCGAACCTTTGCCGAGCCCAAGCGTTCACCCGAGCCTGGATGGCACGTGCATTGCACGTGCTATTCTGGGCAATTTACACAGAGGGCCTCAGAAGTTCTCCAATTTGCAGACAGGTCCCTGTCACGTGCAGGATCACGCGCGCCTGGGGATATTTGCACCTTGGCCCTTGCAGGTTTTAATAATTGCAAATATACCCTCGCGCGTGTGGGATTTTTACAGGGAAGCCTCACACCTTATTTTTATTGCATTTTAGTCCCTCCCAGGGACCTGTTTGTAGTTATCTTTTTATGTTTTCTTTCAGTTATGCCCTTGCTTTCTTTTATGCATATCTTGAGTATCGTAACTCCGATTAAGTTGATTTCAGTTTCATTTTGAAGCTTGTTTGATGAGTTTTCTAATGGCATGGTCATTTCTCATTTTTGGACACATTAATTTTGATGTATTATTTTATTCGCCATGTATCTCTTAGAGCTTTAACTTATGCCTTGTTTAAATTGTTCATCAGATCTGTCTCCTTATTTAAACCTGAAATTGACTCTTTTTAATTGTTCTCACCATATCTATTCTGACCTAGGGCATATTTTCATTGCATTTATTTGCATGATAAATTGAAATAAAAAATGCATGTTTCGATTTTATGCTTTGTCTTATCGTGTCTTATTACATACTTTGACCTATTGTTCTTTAACTCAACACTTAGTTAGATAGATAAGAATCTGGATAATACGAGAGAGGCTCGTGTCCCTGAGTTCGACCTTTGTTTCTTGCCAAGTAAAAAAAATAATACGACCATCTTATTCTTATTTGACATATCAATGAGATGGTCTTTGATGACCCAATTCGACCCGACTGCGATGACCTTATGAAGTGCTAAAACAACACTATTAGAGGGCCGATTTCGCGGATCATCGGGGTATATTTCCCTTTTATCCCTGTATTTTACTTTATTTCGTTTCAGTTTAATATTTGTAATAAATAGTTCAGAATAATTATAATTAGGGCCTTGTACTTCTCATATTTGAACTTTAGTCTAATTGAGTCGAAGTCAAGTGTGGCTTCACGTGTCTTTCTGTATATTTGCATATTTTACCCTGAGTTTTTAATTGGTTAATGAAATAGTTGGTTTTCTGAATTTGCACTTATGCCTTCGTGAATGTTGCATCACGTGTAGCGTGTGCATTTTAATGGATTGATTGTACTAGGGCCCTTGGATTTTTACAACGTGTCATTAATTGGCCCCAAAACTTAATGTATTAGAAACTAGGTCCCTGTTGCACTGTTTTAATTTTATGCTCTTTTATTACTTGTAATAAATAGCAAATTTAGCCCAACAATTCCCCAAAAATCAGTATTAGTCGTGTGCCGATTTTTTTAGTAAATATTATTAAAAATACAAAAATAGTAGAAAAACCCCTTGTTTGGAATAAAATATTCATAAAAATTCTAAAAATGTTTTAAAAATTCCAAAAAGAATATTATAGGTATAGTTTCTCTTATATCAGCTACTATATAAGTTTGGCTTAAAAATATTTTGTAAAATAAAATAAAAAACTAAAAATCTTATCAAAATCATATAAATTCTATTAAAAATCCAAAAATTGTGATTTCAGTTTCTATTTATAATCATTTTCTTCTAGTTTTAAATGACATTAATTTCCAAGAGTTTTGATCTTATCTCTTATTTTTAAATCGAAAATTACTCCTGGTGGTTCATTGTTTGCTTGCTTTCCTAGTTTTTGATTTTTCGAAAATTCCAAAAACTTTTAAAAATTCTCCAAAAATCCTAAAAATGATACAAAACCTATAAAATCCAAAAATATTTAATTTTTCTGTATATTTTATCATATATGAAAAATAAAAAAGAATTATGTGTTTGCACTTTCTCCTTTGTCTTTATTTTCCTTATTTTCAAAATTAAAAATTTGTAAAATTAAGACCCACTAGAAAGATAATAAAAATCCTTTGATTCCTTGAGTCACATACCCAGTTTATTGTAGTGCTCCTTGTGTTCGACCCTTGTTGCTATACCAGGTTAATAAAAGTATCTATACTACTTTTGTGATTTGATTTCGTTAGTGGTTGAATAATTTTCTCGATTAACCGTCTTGGTTGATTTGGGACAATGACACTTTGATTAATTAACTTAACCCGAGTTAGCCTGCCGCATCGTAACTTGACGCTGTGGTGATTGAGGGAGTTGTGTGGGGATGGGGTGTACCGTGGCACGACTTCTGTTGTCATAGGTCATGCCTTAGAGAAGGTCGTCGCCGAGTCATTTTTGGGTTGCTATCACAAACCGAGCACTTGTCTCTCTCTCTCTCTAGTCAGAGCGCAACGTTTGTATGTTTCAGGTGACATAATAGGTAAAGGAGGTTCTAGACATGGAAAATGGATAAATCATCGGGATTTTTGATTGGAGTCAAAGGATCAGAAAGAAGGTGATGTCAAGGTTTTAGCCTACAGTCTAACAAGCTAGAGAAGTAATCGTTGTGTTGACCAATCCCTCCATCAATCAACAATCAACTCACAGTAAGATGAATGCTCTAAGTGTGTGAGTTAAAATTTATTTTAACTCAACAACAGCATGCACATGTGTAAGTATGATAGAGTGTCGAACTCATGAAAGTACAACGGGGATAGACAAAACTATTAGTAGCAATTGCTAATTAATAATATTTTTGTATTTTTAGGTTTCGTTGTTTTATATCTTTTTACATTTTTATATTTTGTGAGCTTTAATTATATTCATTTTTTATGACTTTTAAATGTTTTATATTTTTTATGTTTTTAATTTTATAATTTCTTTTTGATTATAAAAATAATATAAATAATAATAAAGATATAGATGATATATACTACATAAATTGGGTACTTACCTATACGGTGCAGGCCCTTTTTCCTTTCAAAAAAATATATACTATATAAATAATATAAAGAGAACATATTTTTTGGATTTTTCTAATAAGTAAAATAAAGACAAAATAAAGAGAATAAGGTATTTTTGAGTTTTTAATATTTTCTTTATTTGGTATTTTTGTGGTATTTTTCTAATTTTTTATGAATTTTTAAAGTTGAAATACATAAAATAATGGAGACATTAAATCCTGAAACTTATTTAGGGTTTTAAAAATAGAGATCAGATCCAAAATTACCCTAAATTAATTTTAATTTGCACTATATAGAATATAGAAAATTAAAAAATAGAAAACATAATTTTGGATTTTTCTAGAATTTTTATAATGTTTTATAATATTTTTAGAGTTTTATGATTTTTAGAGTTTTTGTTTGATATTTTAAGTAATTTTTGGGTATGTTTTAAAACATGCTATAATACAACTAATTTTTTTTGGAATTTTTAGAGATATATTCATATTTCTATAGAATTTTAATAGTTAAACATGAGAAAATAGAATTTTTTATTTTTAATAAATAGGAAAATAACTTTAAATGCTAAATAAAAATATGAGATGTAATATGGTCCCATGCACTTAGTGTAATTTCCTATAATTTTTGGATAAATAGAAATGATAAATAAAAATAAAACACATAAAATAAACTCAATATGCAGTAAGGGGACCAATTTGCAATTAAAATAAATTAAACATGCATTTCAAAACTTGTCTCACAAATATGAAGTCATACATGTGTTATACCCAAGCGCCTCACGTGGACAACCACGTGAGGTGACCTACCACAAACCTATTTGTAAATACAGAAAAGGTAGAGGGTCCAAGTGAATGTTATCCAAAAATATTAATGTTACTTAGTAATTATATGATTAAATAGAAATTCAAAAATATGAAGGGTGGCATGCACAAACTAACCTCCACGTATGCGTGATCGGGCAACTTTGGATGGTTCATTTAAGTTGATTGACGACTCCGCTTGTGTATTGTTCACCTCATATGGATGGTGATGATTAGATCTGGATCCTTCTCAAGATCCGATGATTCTGGAGCTGTCATGAAGAATAAGGAAGAACTCGATCTTCCCCAACCTTTAATCCTCAGGTGGTGTTTCGGCTTGATGCGAAGACCAAAAGGTTCCTAGAGGCACCTAAGTCGTCTAAGGTCGCTTAGAAGATCCATGCCTCGTTGGAAGAGGCCTGGAGGTCAAGGTTTCTCAGGCAACTTGGAAGTCACTTGCAGGTGACAGAATCCTCTCCAAACGAAGCCTTGTAGCACATACACCTGCACAAATCGTTACTAGGCTTGAGAGGGCCACTCTCGACCCATAAAAATGTGTATACAACAAGGATATGGTGTGAGCGATGTGTCTCCTATGGTGGGAGGTAAAAGGAGACTAATCCCTTGGTATGCGCAAGACCAAGATGATCTGACGGATAGAGTGAATGGAGAATGTGATGAGGAATGAAGATGGGGTGATGAGATGAGTCGAGGACAAGGATTTCACATAGTGAGACGATGGACGAAGCTAAATCTCCAGCGAACTTAAATCTTTGAAAATCAAAGTTATCTACCACATAGACATGGAAATAAAAACTAGAACTATGCTAATCACTTGAAAACGAAACTAAAATTCTTTTATAAACTATGACTCAACTTGGTTTTCTCCTGGGAAACAAGATCGCCGCCTGGAGAAAAACTCCAACAATGAGGAGTCTTAGAAACGACTCATTCTCCTTGCCGACACCTTGGGAATGCTCCTACTATCACCGGGAAACTCGCTCACAACAGGGTTTGTGGTTATGATGCGTGGATCGAGCTCCTTGAGCTTGGATGTTTTATGAGATAATATATACATGATAGTGGTAGGGGTCATTGATGAATCTCCATTTCATCACCTTTATTATATCATTTTGGCCTTCAAAACCCTAGCAAATGTGTGTAAATACCCTTAATTCATGCATTTTAACATACATGCATTATTGTGTAAAACTGTATAAAAAGCAGTTTTTAATGCCAAAATTATAGAATAAAGAAAAGAAAAAGAATAAAATAATGAAAATATTATCATGACCCAAAATCTCGAGACCTATGCATCTTGATGACTAGGTCGGCAAGGAATAAAGTAGGGGGAGATAAGGGTCCAAAATATAATAAAACTCCCTTTTTATTTATTCATTTTTATTCATTTTTGGGACCTATTTTTGGTTCCACTTTTATACTTGAAATAAAGAAACTTCATACATGAAAGTTGTAGATAATAAAATTTAGAAAAATACAAAATTGAGATTACACAAAAATAATATATAGTGTACAAAATACAATCTAAATAAGAATCCAAAATCCCAACTTCTCAGACCCATATCTCTCAAATAAAACCTCAAAATATATCAAAATCACCTTTAATGTATATAACTTTTAATAAGCTATTTAATGAAGGTGGTTTCATATTTTTTGAAGTTAAGTTGTGAAAGTTAGGTTTTGGACCCCTATTGTATAGTTTACCCGATTAAAATATTCATTTTATTTATTATTCATTATTTTTATAATTTTATATTTTTATAATTTTGTAAATATTATTTTTAATTTATATACATACTAAAACTGGAATGAAAACATCAAGAAAATATTAAAATAAAATACTTGTATAAAATACATAGGTAAAATGCTTATTAGTATACCTATATAAATATTATACCTATTTAGTTAAGTGTATATATTATATCAGAAAAATATAATAAAAATATATTAAAGTATATAAAAATAAGTTATAAATTTATAAAATAATAAATTAAATAAAAAATTATCAAAAATACAAAATAAAAATAAAAGACCTAAATTCATATATGAATATACCTATATATAGCCCCTAAAAAGTAACTTGTAATTATAAAGCCCTAAAAAATAAATAAAAATTTTAATAAATTCTTCGTAAAATAATAATTTTTTTAATTTTATAATGTAAAATTTATAAAGTCAATTATTATTTTTTATTGGTTTTTGAATTAATTTCCAATCGGAGAGTTGACCGCGGGTCAACTCTCTGACCAGACCCTGCACCCTTGTCAGACCTCGTTTCGCCTCGATTTCTCCCATCTTTGGATATCGATGCTTACATCAATTGATGTCGTTCCCATATTGATTATTTCTCCTTGATCATCGAGCATACACACATGATGCTCTTCTCACAGATTGAGTCACGGATACGCTCGATACACCTCGTTCTTCTCGTCGCATCACCACCCTGTACATAGCTGACCCTCTCTTCCATTCAACCTTTGAACCCATTTTGACCAAGATTGGACTCCCTTTGGTCGTGCTTTGGACAGGAGAGGTGACAGCTCTCCTCCAGCTCCCTCTAGCGAGGTCCGACGATGTCGAGCAGTGCTTCCACTGCCATCTCCGCCGCACACCAGTGTTGAGGTTTTATCTTCCTTGGCTCCAGTCAAGTGAGGATTGTTCTCTTGATTTTTCTTGCATTTCTCTGCTTAGATTTAATTCTAGGTTTAATTACATATTTATTTCATCGATTGATCCTATGGTTAGCCCTCGCCCGCTGTTTACCGGAGCTCGTTCCGGCGAACCTCCATTTCGCTTCCCCCGCGCCGTTCTCCGTCTACCTCGCATGCAAGAGGGTCGAGGCATTTTGCCCGCAACTCTCTTAACCTTTCTTGCAAGTCCAGGAGTCGTCACGCACAGTTGGAGCCATTTTGATGTCTCGCCGGAGGTAGCTGGGAGCCTTGTGCTCTGCCAGCCTCCTAGGAGAACTCTGGTGATCGCTGGAGAGTTTTGGGGTACCCAGCAAATAGAAGACACCTGCAAGATCACTCACAGCCATTTTGGAGCTTCAGAAGACCACATAGGTGGAGGATTGGGGCTGGGGAAGTTCGCCTTCGCTGAACTTCTTCCATGTTTTTCCCGACCGCCTATCCACCATCTGATCAAGGCCTCAGCCCAGTTGCAGCAGCCAGTTTGATTCTTCTGCCATCAGCTGTCAGATCCGTGCTCTCGGATATAATCGTAGCCGTCCGAGCCGAACTATCATCGTCGTCCCTTGTCGCGCCTCGTGTCATGTGGAGGACATCCAACCATCGGATCGAGCCCCTGCATGGGTATTTTGCATCTATTATACCACAGTTTTTGTATTTACTAAGTAGACTATAAACAATCTTCCGTCGTTTATTTTTACTTTGTAATTTTGCAAAAGGCCCCTCAAACTTCTCTTATCTACAACCAAGTCCTTGATCACGCCACCTCACGTCCCTAGCGTGCGTGAGGTGCGAGCATTTTGCTACGAGACCCCTGGGGTTCCTTATATTGCTAATTAATCCTGAAAATTTTTTGTTCAATTCATATTTTGTGGCAAATGTGCAAAACATCCCCTTAACTTTTTGAACATTAAGTTGTGGACACCGCTAGCGTGGCTTACGTACATGTGCACGTGGGCTTGGCATTTTTTCAAGGAGGCCCTCATGGGCCTCAAATTTTGTAATTGTCCAGAAATTTGAATATTCAGTTATAATATTTTGAGAAAATTCACTTTAGCCCTGAAACCTATTATTATTTACATTTATACCCTTGCTAGTAGTGCAGTTTCTCTTTATTGTATCTATTTATTTCATATAGCATTTTAACTCGAAAAAATCCAAAATAGTATCTACGGCTTCCTTTTGCATTGTACTTTCATATGCATATTTTTAATTTGCATTTTGAAGTTTTTATTATTTATTAAAAATAAAAAGTGTCATTTTTGTCCATGCTTGCATAAGAAAATACATAAAAATTATAAAATCTTCTTAAAAATTCTAAATATATATATATATGTGTGTGTGTATGTATTTTTTATTTTTGACCTTCAAACCAAAAATCACTAAAAAATATAAACGAAAACTTAAAAAGTAGAAAAACCTTAAAAATCTTTGTAAAAATTTATAAAATTCTTAAATAAATCCAAAAATTGTATTCTTTGTTTCTTATTTTTCTCTATATCATTATCTATATATTAAAATTAATTTGAGACATTTTGTTACTATTTTATATTTCCTATCTCCAACTTAATTTCGGGTATTTAATTATTTCTAGTTTTAGGGTATTTTTGACTTTATAAATCTATAAAAAATAGCCAAAATTCTTAAAAATCACAAAGAGAGTAAAAAAATTATTAAAAACCCAAAAATATTTTATTTTCTTATTTTTGATTATCTTTGTTAATTTTTATAATCAACCCTATCTTATATTGTATATATATAGGTTATTATATCTATTTAAAGAAAAATAAAATATAAAATATAAAAATATAAAAAGAAAATAAAAAATCAAAAATATAAAAATCAAAATATAAAAACATAAAAAAATAATATAAAAAATTAAAAATAAAAATCCCACACTAAGAACATAGGCAAATAATTCATAATCATCATCTTGTGCTTCATTGTCCTATCTATCCGCTTGCTCCATGTGTTCGACCTCTACATACTTACACCTATACACATCCTTGTTGTTGATGAACCTCAATTTCATCATCTTTATTTGTTATAATTAACCCCCTTGCTTAAGGTTTTGTCAATAAATCCCTGTTAGTGTCTAATAATTAACAGAGTCCTAAATAAATTAAAAACGACAAAAAATGGCAAAACAAAAATCGTGGTATTTTTAGACTCAAAAATACCCTCAAAAATATTTCGGGCTCTTGTTTGATCTCTTTTCGAGTTCTGGTCAACATGAAACTTGTAGATCTCGTCAAGATCTACAACTTTCATGTTTTGAGTTTTCTCAAATTCGGCCAATAAGGCCCTCAAAAATAAGAAATATCCTCTGAATAACCTGATTGGGCCACGTGGCCCAATCTGGGTGTGCCACGTGGCCCGGCTCCTTGGCAGTATCCGCCCTTGCTTCTGGCCGTTGGATTACCTTCAGATCCAACGGTTTAACTTTCTCCACGTGCGCCTCAACCCTCAGCCATCCGATCGTCCACTCCTTCTCATCTAAGCCGTCCACCAGCGCCGCATCAGGAGCACGCCACGTGGCTCTTGCTGAACCCTTCGATCGCGCCCTGGAGCTCTCATCTACGCCGCTCAACCCACTTATTCCATCAGCCGTTCGATCAGACTCTTGATGCCGTCTGAGCCATCCCTTAGCGCTTCGCCCTTGACACGCCACGTGGCGCTCCATCGACCATCGATCTCACCGCCCCAGATCTCATCTGAGCCTCTCATTCGCGCCCAAACGTAGGCCGTTGGATCTCCAGATCCAACGGCTAATCTCCGTCGTCAACCTCCCGTCAGCCCCTCTCTCCCACGATTCATCGCACAAACACCTCGCCCCCTTCCCATTTTCTCCATCACCTCCGACTACCTCACCCTTCGCCAACCGTCCCACGACCTCCCTCCATCATCCCTCTCCCTCGCGCACACCTCCATTAACCGCCAACACGCTCCCATTCATTCCACGATCACTTCGAAACCCACGTCGTCAACCATCGCCTCCGCCACTTCGCTCCTTAAATACGCCGCCACCTCCACTGTTCACGCCGATCCACCTTTACGTGGGAGGAGGCCCAGCCCTCCTCCGTCTCCCAGTGACAGGGGGAGGCGGAGGATCGAGCGAAGACGACCTCCCTCCCCGGTGAGATCCATCGCCGGACATGGCGATGTCGCGGCGCCTCCATGCGACCGCCCGAGCTGCACGGAGAGGCTGGCCGTGTTCAGCGAAGACCCGGGGACCTTCTCGAGTCCCCAGCCCAAGCTCCCGCTCCGCCCAACCTCCGGTAAGTCTCCTTCTCTTTTTCTTGAATTTTTCTCTGATTCCTTCTATTTAATTCGGTCCAGTTGACCACTCTATCGCTCCGATAACCCCTTTAATAGCTCCGCCACACCACCCCCTTCCTCGCGCTCATCTCCGGCCACCTCTTCCCTCTTCCATACCCTCCATCGACTTCGACCCACCTCCTCCGCCCTCGCGGCGGAGGAGCTTCGAGCTCACCGCCTTCTACGCCCGTAGGAGCTCTTCACCTCACTTCACTTCACGCACGCAAGTCTTCAGCTCGCTTCGGCTATAGGCCTAACCATGCAGGTCAACGAGAGGCTTCAATGGCCGGACGCTCGCCGGCGCAAACTTCATCAAGATCATCTTCGACATTGGAACCCCGGCGGACCGAGATGAGCCACCAGACGCATCGCCCGAGCTCGCAGCTTCATCTACGACCCTTCAGGAGCCTCGGGCGAGCTACACCTGGACAAGGAAGGAGCGGCGGAGCATGGAGCTTCTCGCCGGAGCTCGAACTCCGCCGCCAGCAGTCGAAGAAGGAGAACGAGCAGTTGCCGTTGGATGGTCCCCTACCAGCGACCATCCAACGGCCTCGATGGAGCCACGTCCTCGCCTTCAGCAGCCCTTGGATCATCACGATCCAAGGGCCGATATTCAGCCACGTGGCGACACCAGAGAGCCCCCGAGCCTCAGCCACCGAGCCAGAGGCTTGGATTCACCGAGCCTCGACCGAGCCTGCACCGAGCTTCGTACCGTCCGAGCCTAGCCGAAGCTCCTCCGATCCTCTGCCGAAACCGAGCCTCCGTCCGAGCCTGGGTCGCACGTGCATCGCACGTGTTACCCTGGGAAATTTGCAGAGATGCCCTCGAACTTCTCCATATTTGCAAAAAGGTCCCCGCGCTTTTGGGTAAATTACAGGGAAGGCCTCGCGCTTTATTTTTATTGCATTTCAGTCCTTTCCAGGGATCTTTTTGTAGTTATCTTTTCATGTTTTTCTTTCATTTATGCCCTTATGTTTGAACTTGAATATCTTGAGCTACATAGCTCCAATCAAGTTGATTTCAGTTTCGTTTCGAAGCTCTTTTCGTCCTCTTCACGATGGCATGGTTAAATTTCAGATTTGAGATTATGAACTGTGATGTATAATTTTATTATTTAAGTGCCTCGATCTCTTTATTTATCATGTTCACTTTTTTTTTATGAGAGTAGAATGCTTCTAAATGCTGACTCAGTTCAACTTGCAATTTTTTTGCTATGGCTTAAGTGATTATTTGGGCATAATATTCGCTTTGCGTGTTCATTTAATTGCATTATTAAAATTGATAAAAAATGCATGTTTAATTTTAATGCATTGCATTGTCATGTTGTGTCTATGCATCATTTGACCTATATGCTTTATTTCAACACTTGATTAAACACACTTAAATTCTGATTAATACGAGAGAGGCTCGTGTCCCTGAGTTCGACCTTGGTATCTTACCAAGTAAAAAATAAATACGATCATCTCATTTTGATTTCTATACACATATTTAAATGAAATGATCTTTTGATGAGCCCATCTCGGCCCGACTGCTACGACATTATTAAGTGCTAAAAACACATTATTAAAGGGCCGATTTTCCGGCTCATCAAATGGCGCCGTTGCCGGGGACACGGCTCATCTCTTTTATTTTTTGAATTTTTGTGTGATTAATTTAGTGTATCTTTTTATAGGTTAAATAGTCACATATTTTTGCATATAAAATTTTTCTTTCTTATTTGATCTCTAACCATTGTTTCTGTGGCAGGGCCCTTGATGGATCAAGGAGGCGAGGAGCAGGACGTTCCCTGCTACGAGGAGCCGCAGGAGCATGCTTGGAGCAAAGAAGGAAGAAAAGAAAAAAAAAAGTGTCGCATTTTTTGTTGCATTTTATTTTTAATAATTCGTCTTTTACAGCGGTCTTCGATTGAAGACTCGCGTATGTAATCGAACGAACGTGGTTGTGTGGGGATCGCCCCCACTTGAGTGTCGACCTAGGACTAGGCACGCGGCTCCTCGAGCTCATTTTATTTTTTATCTTATGTGCTTGATCGTAGGTTAAGACACACTTTAAATGAAGACGCACATAATTTCGCATCACTTAGCTAAAATTCATGAAGATTAATCACCGCTAATAGATGCATTATTAGGTGCGGCTTTTTTCGACTTGCATACATGTTGGATTTGATTTTCAAAACGGCCCCAGTTTTTTCGCGGCTTTTATCGTAAAAATCACTGCATGATTTCTCGCTTAACCTCGATCGCGTTTTTCTTCATCGAATACATGTTTTTCTCGGCTTTCATTTTTCTAGATTGATCACCTAGGATAAATGGAAAATGGAATGAACGGTAGACGATGATTTTCTGATTGATGGCTAACCTTAAATCAGTGACAATTTAAATAAAATTGGGACTGTTAATTGCAAGTCAACTTAAAATGGGGTAAAATTCGGTTTTGGGAGAGCAACACCCGCGCATATGCCTTGATTCACATTTTCTTTGCGTAAAAATCAAATGTTTTATCACCAATAAAATAGACAAGATAATAAACCAACGTAGGTTGGTTTCATGTGTGAGTTGGTGAAACTATGGGTTTGCTTGCTTGATTGAGCCTTTGTTGCAACACACAACCCTAAATCCGAAGACACTCCATTTCATCTCCGAAGATTCAACCGCTCAATTGTATATTCATTCCTCTTCTTCGTTCACCTTGGGTCCCTCCCGACATCAAACTCCATCTTTATACTTAGGCTAATCTCAGCCTAAGTATAGGGGGGGACCCAAGTCCCCATGATTTTTCTCTACTCATCTTTTCTTGCCTTTATACTTAGGTTATTTTTAACCTAAGTATAGGGGGAGCCCCTCTTAGGCTCGTATATTCTTCTATATTTAAATGGACCTATGTTCTTGTAACATCTAGTGCTATGAGGACATAGCAAAGTTTAAGTATAGGGGGGTATACCGTATATACTGTATATTTACTTTAGCTAAAATCTGAAAATTTTGAAAAATTAAAAACTTTTTGGCTAAGGTAAAATTCATTGGACTAAGAGAACCCAAATGATTTCGCGGTTTTTCGATATTATGTTACACTATTTTTATAGAAATATTTTCGAAAATGATTTTTTGAAAATGTTTTGAAATTTTTTATTTTGTGTGACATGGGTTTTGAAAAAAATCGCCATCTCTTTCAAGAAAAGTTGAGTCTAACTTGTGTTTTAACTTTATTAAAATCCCTAAAAATGAGAAAAACCCTAAAAACCTTTAGGAGCTATTAATGACTAACTAAGCCCAATTAAGTCAGCCGCGTTCAGTGAGGGTTCGCCCTTAGCAGATTGGATGGTTTAGAGGACATCGCGCAAGGCCCCGTCCTCAAGCAACGGGCTTCGGCCTGTACTTACATCCATACTGGCTGAACCACGGATGCTCAATTGAGTTTAGGAAGTTCTAATATCTCTTGAAGTTAAAAAAAAAAGTGTCCTGAATGAAGAAGTTGGATTAGTCCTCTACATTTTCACTTTCACCCGGGATCTGATTTGGTCAAGAAGACTTAGCTTTTAGAAGTCTTTGAGATTTTAGGTTAACCAGCCTTAGTCATCAGGGTCTTAGACTTAATCATCCACATTCTCCTAAGTTTCTAGATCTGCATGCTATATTCCATGCTTAGTCTCAGACAAAGAGAATATGATCAGCACATCACATGCACGACTGCAGTTTTGATTGAGATGAGTTGATTTTTCACCTGAGGGATTGGGATGAGGAAGTCAAGTTTGGATTTGATCTAATGATGCTCGAGGATGGGATAAAATCTTTGGAGGCTTCATGAAACCTGAGTGTCAGCAATATTAGCCAGTATGAGAACTTGATTCTTATACTAATATCTTGATATTGACCTAAGTGCCTGGGTGTGAAAAATAAATGTTGATCAGTGTGCGCCAACTCTTGGTAAAAGCAGAGGAGCTAGCCACAAATTTTACAAGTCAATGAAATTCAAAGAAAAGCTCTCATTCCACCAAGTCAAATATCAAAGAGCTTCCACCAAAGGCGAGCGCTCCCAAAATTTTTCAAAGTGTCCACTTGGACCACCGCTATTAGGACCAGGAGTCGGGCTTGCACCAAAAAAGGGCTCTGCATCGTAAATGCTACAAGTCTGGGTGTCGAAGGTACGATAGGTACTCAAAAGAGACACACCCCGGTGTACTCCCAGGAAAACAAGTGCAGACGGCTCCAACTTCTCTTGACGGACGCACTGATCAACACCAAAAAAAATGTGTTGCGTAAAATGGCACTAGAGAGAATCCTTGTTCCAATGAGAGGGAGAGAAGAATTCACACAATCCTATGCCCTCCATTTTCTGGCCTGCCATCTACATTTTCTAAGTCTGACAACTAAAGAGACGGTAGACTGAATGCAAGATTTGATTTATTCCCTAGTGTTGAGGATTGGGTCCTTAGGAGATTTTCTCGAACCAAGATTTTTGGTGACAAATTGACTCTACTCTCAGAATTGCAGTCAACACTAAACTCATATCCTTTAGTTTATATGTACATCAGAGAGAGTCTAGAGAAGTAGAGGAATTGGAAGCCTCTTGATTAAGGCTGGGTTGAACTCTAAAATTTTGGATCTCTGAAGCCGAGTCGACTTGATCAGATTGGATCCTGTATTCACATGCACAAGGGGGTTAATCCAACTTAGTCATTCTTTTTGATGCTCGAGGACGAGCATAGTTTAAGTATAGGGGGGTGATGAACCTCAGTTTCATCATCTTTATTTGTTATAATTAACCCCCTTGCTTAAGGTTTTGTCAATAAATCCCTGTTAGTGTCTAATAATTAACAGAGTCCTAAATAAATTAAAAACGACAAAAAAATGGCAAAACAAAAATCGTGGTATTTTTAGACTCAAAAATACCCTCAAAAATATTTCGGGCTCTTGTTTGATCTCTTTTCGAGTTCTGGTCAACATGAAACTTGTAGATCTCGTCAAGATCTACAACTTTCATGTTTTGAGTTTTCTCAAATTCGGCCAATAAGGCCCTCAAAAATAAGAAATATCCTCTGAATAACCTGATTGGGCCACGTGGCCCAATCTGGGTGTGCCACGTGGCCCGGCTCCTTGGCAGTATCCGCCCTTGCTTCTGGCCGTTGGATTACCTTCAGATCCAACGGTTTAACTTTCTCCACGTGCGCCTCAACCCTCAGCCATCCGATCGTCCACTCCTTCTCATCTAAGCCGTCCACCAGCGCCGCATCAGGAGCACGCCACGTGGCTCTTGCTGAACCCTTCGATCGCGCCCTGGAGCTCTCATCTACGCCGCTCAACCCACTTATTCCATCAGTCGTTCGATCAGACTCTTGATGCCATCTGAGCCATCCCTTAGCGCTTCGCCCTTGACACGCCACGTGGTGCTCCATCGACCATCGATCTCACCGCCCCAGATCTCATCTGAGCCTCTCATTCGGGCCCAAACGTAGGCCGTTGGATCTCCAGATCCAACGGCTAATCTCCGTCGTCAACCTCCCGTCAGCCCCTCTCTCCCACGATTCATCGCACAAACACCTCGCCCCCTTCCCATTTTCTCCATCACCTCCGACTACCTCACCCTTCGCCAACCGTCCCACGACCTCCCTCCATCATCCCTCTCCCTCGCGCACACCTCCATTAACCGCCAACACGCTCCCATTCATTCCACGATCACTTCGAAACCCACGTCGTCAACCATCGCCTCCGCCACTTCGCTCCTTAAATACGCCGCCACCTCCACTGTTCACGCCGATCCACCTTTACGTGGGAGGAGGCCCAGCCCTCCTCCGTCTCCCAGTGACATGGGGAGGCGGAGGATCGAGCGAAGACGACCTCCCTCCCCGGTGAGATCCATCGCCGGACATGGCGATGTCGCGGCGCCTCCATGCGACCGCCCGAGCTGCACGGAGAGGCTGGCCGTGTTCAGCGAAGACCCGGGGACCTTCTCGAGTCCCCAGCCCAAGCTCCCGCTCCGCCCAACCTCCGGTAAGTCTCCTTCTCTTTTTCTTGAATTTTTCTCTGATTCCTTCTATTTAATTCGGTCCAGTTGACCACTCTATCGCTCCGATAACCCCTTTAATAGCTCCGCCACACCACCCCCTTCCTCGCGCTCATCTCCGGCCACCTCTTCCCTCTTCCATACCCTCCATCGACTTCGACCCACCTCCTCCGCCCTCGCGGCGGAGGAGCTTCGAGCTCACCGCCTTCTACGCCCGTAGGAGCTCTTCACCTCACTTCACTTCACGCACGCAAGTCTTCAGCTCGCTTCGGCTATAGGCCTAACCATGCAGGTCAACGAGAGGCTTCAATGGCCGGACGCTCGCCGGCGCAAACTTCATCAAGATCATCTTCGACATTGGAACCCCGGCGGACCGAGATGAGCCACCAGACGCATCGCCCGAGCTCGCAGCTTCATCTACGACCCTTCAGGAGCCTCGGGCGAGCTACACCTGGACAAGGAAGGAGCGGCGGAGCATGGAGCTTCTCGCCGGAGCTCGAACTCCGCCGCCAGCAGTCGAAGAAGGAGAACGAGCAGTTGCCGTTGGATGGTCCCCTACCAGCGACCATCCAACGGCCTCGATGGAGCCACGTCCTCGCCTTCAGCAGCCCTTGGATCATCACGATCCAAGGGCCGATATTCAGCCACGTGGCGACACCAGAGAGCCCCCGAGCCTCAGCCACCGAGCCAGAGGCTTGGATTCACCGAGCCTCGACCGAGCCTGCACCGAGCTTCGTACCGTCCGAGCCTAGCTGAAGCTCCTCCGATCCTCTGCCGAAACCGAGCCTCCGTCCGAGCCTGGGTCGCACGTGCATCGCACGTGTTACCCTGGGAAATTTGCAGAGATGCCCTCGAACTTCTCCATATTTGCAAAAAGGTCCCCGCGCTTTTGGGTAAATTACAGGGAAGGCCTCGCGCTTTATTTTTATTGCATTTCAGTCCTTTCCAGGGATCTTTTTGTAGTTATCTTTTCATGTTTTTCTTTCATTTATGCCCTTATGTTTGAACTTGAATATCTTGAGCTACATAGCTCCAATCAAGTTGATTTCAGTTTCGTTTCGAAGCTCTTTTCGTCCTCTTCACGATGGCATGGTTAAATTTCAGATTTGAGATTATGAACTGTGATGTATAATTTTATTATTTAAGTGCCTCGATCTCTTTATTTATCATGTTCACTTTTTTTTTATGAGAGTAGAATGCTTCTAAATGCTGACTCAGTTCAACTTGCAATTTTTTTGCTATGGCTTAAGTGATTATTTGGGCATAATATTCGCTTTGCGTGTTCATTTAATTGCATTATTAAAATTGATAAAAAATGCATGTTTAATTTTAATGCATTGCATTGTCATGTTGTGTCTATGCATCATTTGACCTATATGCTTTATTTCAACACTTGATTAAACACACTTAAATTCTGATTAATACGAGAGAGGCTCGTGTCCCTGAGTTCGACCTTGGTATCTTACCAAGTAAAAAATAAATACGATCATCTCATTTTGATTTCTATACACATATTTAAATGAAATGATCTTTTGATGAGCCCATCTCGGCCCGACTGCTACGACATTATTAAGTGCTAAAAACACATTATTAAAGGGCCGATTTTCCGGCTCATCAAATGGCGCCGTTGCCGGGGACACGGCTCATCTCTTTTATTTTTTGGATTTTTGTGTGATTAATTTAGTGTATCTTTTTATAGGTTAAATAGTCACATATTTTTGCATATAAAATTTTTCTTTCTTATTTGATCTCTAACCATTGTTTCTGTGGCAGGGCCCTTGATGGATCAAGGAGGCGAGGAGCAGGACGTTCCCCGCTGCGAGGAGCCGCAGGAGCATGCTTGGAGCAAAGAAGGAAGAAAAGAAAAAAAAAGTGTCGCATTTTTTGTTGCATTTTATTTTTAATAATTCGTCTTTTACAGCGGTCTTCGATTGAAGACTCGCGTATGTAATCGAACGAACGTGGTTGTGTGGGGATCGCCCCCACTTGAGTGTCGACCTAGGACTAGGCACGCGGCTCCTCGAGCTCATTTTATTTTTTATCTTATGTGCTTGATCGTAGGTTAAGACACACTTTAAATGAAGACGCACATAATTTCGCATCACTTAGCTAAAATTCATGAAGATTAATCACCGCTAATAGATGCATTATTAGGTGCGGCTTTTTTCGACTTGCATACATGTTGGATTTGATTTTCAAAACGGCCCCAGTTTTTTCGCGGCTTTTATCGTAAAAATCACTGCATGATTTCTCGCTTAACCTCGATCGCGTTTTTCTTCATCGAATACATGTTTTTCTCGGCTTTCATTTTTCTAGATTGATCACCTAGGATAAATGGAAAATGGAATGAACGGTAGACGATGATTTTCTGATTGATGGCTAACCTTAAATCAGTGACAATTTAAATAAAATTGGGACTGTTAATTGCAAGTCAACTTAAAATGGGGTAAAATTCGGTTTTGGGAGAGCAACACCCGCGCATATGCCTTGATTCACATTTTCTTTGCGTAAAAATCAAATGTTTTATCACCAATAAAATAGACAAGATAATAAACCAACGTAGGTTGGTTTCATGTGTGAGTTGGTGAAACTATGGGTTTGCTTGCTTGATTGAGCCTTTGTTGCAACACACAGCCCTAAATCCGAAGACACTCCATTTCATCTCCGAAGATTCAACCGCTCAATTGTATATTCATTCCTCTTCTTCGTTCACCTTGGGTCCCTCCCGACATCAAACTCCATCTTTATACTTAGGCTAATCTCAGCCTAAGTATAGGGGGGACCCAAGTCCCCGTGATTTTTCTCTACTCATCTTTTCTTGCCTTTATACTTAGGTTATTTTTAACCTAAGTATAGGGGGAGCCCCTCTTAGGCTCGTATATTCTTCTATATTTAAATGGACCTATGTTCTTGTAACATCTAGTGCTATGAGGACATAGCAAAGTTTAAGTATAGGGGGGTATACCGTATATACTGTATATTTACTTTAGCTAAAATCTGAAAATTTTGAAAAATTAAAAACTTTTTGGCTAAGGTAAAATTCATTGGACTAAGAGAACCCAAATGATTTCGCGGTTTTTCGATATTATGTTACACTATTTTTATAGAAATATTTTCGAAAATGATTTTTTGAAAATGTTTTGAAATTTTTTATTTTGTGTGACATGGGTTTTGAAAAAAATCGCCATCTCTTTCAAGAAAAGTTGAGTCTAACTTGTGTTTTAACTTTATTAAAATCCCTAAAAATGAGAAAAACCCTAAAAACCTTTAGGAGCTATTAATGACTAACTAAGCCCAATTAAGTCAGCCGCGTTCAGTGAGGGTTCGCCCTTAGCAGATTGGATGGTTTAGAGGACATCGCGCAAGGCCCCGTCCTCAAGCAACGAGCTTCGGCCTGTACTTACATCCATACTGGCTGAACCGCGGATGCTCAATTGAGTTTAGGAAGTTCTAATATCTCTTGAAGTTAAAAAAAAAAGTGTCCTGAATGAAGAAGTTGGATTAGTCCTCTACATTTTCACTTTCACCCGGGATCTGATTTGGTCAAGAAGACTTAGCTTTTAGAAGTCTTTGAGATTTTAGGTTAACCAACCTTAGTCATCAGGGTCTTAGACTTAATCATCCACATTCTCCTAAGTTTCTAGATCTGCATGCTATATTCCATGCTTAGTCTCAGACAAAGAGAATATGATCAGCACATCACATGCACGACTGCAGTTTTGATTGAGATGAGTTGATTTTTCACCTGAGGGATTGGGATGAGGAAGTCAAGTTTGGATTTGATCTAATGATGCTCGAGGATGGGATAAAATCTTTGGAGGCTTCATGAAACCTGAGTGTCAGCAATATTAGCCAGTATGAGAACTTGATTCTTATACTAATATCTTGATATTGACCTAAGTGCCTGGGTGTGAAAAATAAATGTTGATCAGTGTGCGCCAACTCTTGGTAAAAGCAGAGGAGCTAGCCACAAATTTTACAAGTCAATGAAATTCAAAGAAAAGCTCTCATTCCACCAAGTCAAATATCAAAGAGCTTCCACCAAAGGCGAGCGCTCCCAAAATTTTTCAAAGTGTCCACTTGGACCACCGCTATTAGGACCAGGAGTCGGGCTTGCACCAAAAAAGGGCTCTGCATCGTAAATGCTACAAGTCTGGGTGTCGAAGGTACGATAGGTACTCAAAAGAGACACACCCCGGTGTACTCCCAGGAAAACAAGTGCAGACGGCTCCAACTTCTCTTGACGGACGCACTGATCAACACCAAAAAAAATGTGTTGCGTAAAATGGCACTAGAGAGAATCCTTGTTCCAATGAGAGGGAGAGAAGAATTCACACAATCCTATGCCCTCCATTTTCTGGCCTGCCATCTACATTTTCTAAGTCTGACAACTAAAGAGACGGTAGACTGAATGCAAGATTTGATTTATTCCCTAGTGTTGAGGATTGGGTCCTTAGGAGATTTTCTCGAACCAAGATTTTTGGTGACAAATTGACTCTACTCTCAGAATTGCAGTCAACACTAAACTCATATCCTTTAGTTTATATGTACATCAGAGAGAGTCTAGAGAAGTAGAGGAATTGGAAGCCTCTTGATTAAGGCTGGGTTGAACTCTAAAATTTTGGATCTCTGAAGCCGAGTCGACTTGATCAGATTGGATCCTGTATTCACATGCACAAGGGGGTTAATCCAACTTAGTCATTCTTTTTGATGCTCGAGGACGAGCATAGTTTAAGTATAGGGGGTGATGAACCTCAGTTTCATCATCTTTATTTGTTATAATTAACCCCCTTGCTTAAGGTTTTGTCAATAAATCCCTGTTAGTGTCTAATAATTAACAGAGTCCTAAATAAATTAAAAACGACAAAAAAATGGCAAAACAAAAATCGTGGTATTTTTAGACTCAAAAATACCCTCAAAAATATTTCGGGCTCTTGTTTGATCTCTTTTCGAGTTCTGGTCAACATGAAACTTGTAGATCTCGTCAAGATCTACAACTTTCATGTTTTGAGTTTTCTCAAATTCGGCCAATAAGGCCCTCAAAAATAAGAAATATCCTCTGAATAACCTGATTGGGCCACGTGGCCCAATCTGGGTGTGCCACGTGGCCCGGCTCCTTGGCAGTATCCGCCCTTGCTTCTGGCCGTTGGATTACCTTCAGATCCAACGGTTTAACTTTCTCCACGTGCGCCTCAACCCTCAGCCATCCGATCGTCCACTCCTTCTCATCTAAGCCGTCCACCAGCGCCGCATCAGGAGCACGCCACGTGGCTCTTCCTGAACCCTTCGATCGCGCCCTGGAGCTCTCATCTACGCCGCTCAACCCACTTATTCCATCAGCCGTTCGATCAGACTCTTGATGCCATCTGAGCCATCCCTTAGCGCTTCGCCCTTGACACGCCACGTGGCGCTCCATCGACCATCGATCTCACCGCCCCAGATCTCATCTGAGCCTCTCATTCGGGCCCAAACGTAGGCCGTTGGATCTCCAGATCCAACGGCTAATCTCCGTCGTCAACCTCCCGTCAGCCCCTCTCTCCCATGATTCATCGCACAAACACCTCGCCCCCTTCCCATTTTCTCCATCACCTCCGACTACCTCACCCTTCGCCAACCGTCCCACGACCTCCCTCCATCATCCCTCTCCCTCGCACACACCTCCATTAACCGCCAACACGCTCCCATTCATTCCACGATCACTTCGAAACCCACGTCGTCAACCATCGCCTCCGCCACTTCGCTCCTTAAATACGCCGCCACCTCCACTGTTCACGCCGATCCACCTTTACGTGGGAGGAGGCCCAGCCCTCCTCCGTCTCCCAGTGACAGGGGGAGGCGGAGGATCGAGCGAAGACGACCTCCCTCCCCGGTGAGATCCATTGCCGGACATGGCGATGTCGCGGCGCCTCCATGCGACCGCCCGAGCTGCACGGAGAGGCTGGCCGTGTTCAGCGAAGACCCGGGGACCTTCTCGAGTCCCCAGCCCAAGCTCCCGCTCCGCCCAACCTCCGGTAAGTCTCCTTCTCTTTTTCTTGAATTTTTCTCTGATTCCTTCTATTTAATTCGGTCCAGTTGACCACTCTATCGCTCCGATAACCCCTTTAATAGCTCCGCCACACCTCCCCCTTCCTCGCACTCATCTCCGGCCACCTCTTCCCTCTTCCATACCCTCCATCGACTTCGACCCACCTCCTCCGCCCTCGCGGCGGAGGAGCTTCGAGCTCACCGCCTTCTACGCCCGTAGGAGCTCTTCACCTCACTTCACTTCACGCACGCAAGTCTTCAGCTCGCTTTGACTATAGGCCTAACCATGCAGGTCAACGAGAGGCTTCAATGGCCGGACGCTCGCCGGTGCAAACTTCATCAAGATCATCTTCGACATTGGAACCCCGGCGGACCGAGATGAGCCACCAGACGCATCGCCCGAGCTCGCAGCTTCATCTACGACCCTTCAGGAGCCTCGGGCGAGCTACACCTGGACCAGGAAGGAGCGGCGGAGCATGGAGCTTCTCGCCGGAGCTCGAACTCCGCCGCCAGCAGTCGAAGAAGGAGAACGAGCAGTTGCCGTTGGATGGTCCCCTACCAGCGACCATCCAACGGCCTCGATGGAGCCACGTCCTCGCCTTCAGCAGCCCTTGGATCATCACGATCCAAGGGCCGATATTCAGCCACGTGGCGACACCAGAGAGCCCCCGAGCCTCAGCCACCGAGCCAGAGGCTTGGATTCACCGAGCCTCGACCGAGCCTGCACCGAGCTTCGTACCGTCCGAGCCTAGCCGAAGCTCCTCCGATCCTCTGCCGAAACCGAGCCTCCGTCCGAGCCTGGGTCGCACGTGCATCGCACGTGTTACCCTGGGAAATTTGCAGAGACGCCCTCGAACTTCTCCATATTTGCAAAAAGGTCCCCGCGCTTTTGGGTAAATTACAGGGAAGGCCTCGCGCTTTATTTTTATTGCATTTCAGTCCTTTCCAGGGATCTTTTTGTAGTTATCTTTTCATGTTTTTCTTTCATTTATGCCCTTATGTTTGAACTTGAATATCTTGAGCTACATAGCTCCAATCAAGTTGATTTCAGTTTTGTTTCGAAGCTCTTTTCGTCCTCTTCACGATGGCATGGTTAAATTTCAGATTTGAGATTATGAACTGTGATGTATAATTTTATTATTTAAGTGCCTCGATCTCTTTATTTATCATGTTCACTTTTTTTTATGAGAGTAGAATGCTTCTAAATGCTGACTCAGTTCAACTTGCAATTTTTTTGCTATGGCTTAAGTGATTATTTGGGCATAATATTCGCTTTGCGTGTTCATTTAATTGCATTATTAAAATTGATAAAAAATGCATGTTTAATTTTAATGCATTGCATTGTCATGTTGTGTCTATGCATCATTTGACCTATATGCTTTATTTCAACACTTGATTAAACACACTTAAATTCTGATTAATACGAGAGAGGCTCGTGTCCCTGAGTTCGACCTTGGTATCTTACCAAGTAAAAAATAAATACGATCATCTCATTTTGATTTCTATACACATATTTAAATGAAAATGATCTTTTGATGAGCCCATCTCGGCCCGACTGCTACGACATTATTAAGTGCTAAAAACACATTATTAAAGGGACGATTTTCCGGCTCATCAGTTGTACAGTTATAATAAATTTTAACTTCCCATCTACTTTTCATTACTTTATTATCTCTTATAGGTTAATGGTTGTTTTAATCCAGATTTCTTGATGGTCACCTCGACGACTGTGTTCCCGCCTTGTGTGGAACATAAGATCACTCGATTTTTAGATTAAACAAATGGCACCGTTGCCGGGGAGCAACGCCACTTAGATTGGATTTCCGCTTGATTGTGATTGTTAGTCTATCTTTGCTTTAGTTATTTTATCTTATTTAATATATCTTGTTGAGCTATCTAACCTCCTCTCTTGTTGACTTTTTGCGAGGTACCGCGGATCGAGGGAGGCGTTCTACTCAAGGCGCCTGCGCACCCACGTGAAGCCGGATTCTAACTGCTGACCTAGCACCAAAGGAGACCTAGAGAGAATTTTGAAGACCAAGTTCTATTTAACAATTTTTATTTTATTTCATTTGTTGTGTAATTTTCAAAGTGAGAGAGAGAGACCAACTAATTGGTAATAATCAGGACTCTGACACTACTTCACACTTCACGAGGTCCAGTGCTTGAGGGATTGTTCCCTTGGGGGCCTCGTCGGATTTTTCACGGTTTTCTTCGCATTTTTATTTGTTTTACGATTTTGTTTTCTTTCTTTTGTTTGATTGAGCCCTTAGTTGTAGGATAGTATTAGTTCCAAACACCTAATTATATTTGACCATGCCTATAGTCTACGGTTGGATCTAGTCAAAATATAAATTGCTTCTAATTTGGATTTGAGATCGAGCACCGAGAGAAGTGTTATACAGTGCTTGCAAGATCCGCTGTGGCGGACACCGAAGCACTTCAGAGACTGGACTTTTGGATCTCTCTTCTAGATATTTAGCATCTTGTTATTCACGATAATAACAATTACTCATCTAGGGTGATTTCCTCAGCTTGCATTGCATATAGATAGGTTTCAATTGTGCTGAGCATCCTTGCATGTAGAGTGCTGGAGGCAAGGTGACCATTTACGCTTTAGCATTCATCGTCGTTTTTACTGCTTGCATTGCTTTTCCGACTCTCCCTCTAATTTTGACAACTTAGGTGCTTAAAGGAATTGATTCTCCGATAGGATTCATGCATTCTTATTAAAAATACAAAAAGTGATAATTAATAAAACTGGGATTGCTAATATTACTCGACATTAAAATCAACCAAAAAGAAAAATCTTGTCTCAGGGCGAGTAATCCCCTCATTATCTTTGTTTTTATTTGCTCGTGTACACACTAAGGATTAGTGCCAAAATCCCATTCAGCCTCCTAAGTGATTGTGCAACTTTTTAACTTCTCAGCTAACTCTAAAAAAGACAAGATAGAAAGACCGCACTTTTGCAATCTTTGCCGAGTTGAGTAGGTGAATTGAGGGGCGTGTTTGCTTTGTGTGAGTTTGTTTATGTTTGCTTGTGTGCATTCTAGATCGTCTCTGTGCATTTGCACCTTTTCTTCACTTCTCTTGATTTGACCATCGTGCTCTCCCAATCATTTTCCTTATGTTTCGAGATGGCCGACTGGAGCATTTTCTATCTGGACTTCGCAGATCCCTCGTACCCTCCAGGAGGTCCACATCCCTTTTTCCAAGAGGACTTTGCTCCTGATCTTTGTACATATCTGCCCCAGCCACAATATCAAACCTCGGACTTCTATCCACATCCACCTCCGCCTCCATATTTTCCACTTGCATATCCATCCGAGACTGACCTGCTGGAGTCACCTCTCACGATTTCCGCACTTGAGACCTTAACCCAGTTCATGGAGCGTATGAATTCGAGGATTGATGATCTCACCTGCCTAAATAAGAGCTATATTGATGCTTCACGATATGATGATTTGGACTTGATTGATGATTCTGGTGAGAGCTTGCAATCGCCAAAAATACAAAAATTAAGAAAAAGTTAAAAACACAAAAAGATATCAGGAGACCTTTGGTTGATTCAGACTGTGAGGAGAGGTACCATCTGACTGAACCTTCACCCACACACTCATTCACATCTAGTCCCATCTTTGACCCAGAGGATGCCACTGTACAGACCGCTCTTGGCATTCCTCATGCATATGATGATTATGATCTCCTCCCTTGTATGGAGGAGGTCCAAAAATTAAAAAATTGTTGACTGAATCCGAAGTGGTAGCCACTATTTGTGAGATCATCTAAGCCCCACTTTAGCAGGACATGACCCATTTATCTGCTCCTCTTCCCAAGAAGAGAAAGTGGTGGAGTAGATCTGAGCGTCATATCTTGACCATGACCACTGCCCATGCCATCACACACTGCCCTATTCCTAGGAAAAGGAACACATCTACCCCTTTCATTAGATGCACTATCTCTAACCTTACATGTGATCACACTCTCCTGGACGGCGGTGCTCCTATAAGCATATTACCCTTCTCGCTGGTACAGTCTCTTTACTTAGGGCCACTCAAGAAACCAGGATGATAGTACAACTCGTTGATGGATCTATCAAGAGGCCGAAGGGTATCCTTGAAAACACCATCATTTCGATTCAGGGAATAAGCTACAATGTCGATTTTGTTGTATTGCCCATGGAGACCTTGATGAAACTCGATTTCATCATCATAATTTCTCATTATTAACCCCCTTGCTTAGTTTTGTGTCAATAAAACCCAGTTAGTGTTCTGTAATTAACAGAGTCTTAAATAAATTAAAAATCACAAAAAAAATGACAAAACAAAAATTCGTGGTATTTTTAGACTTAAAAATACCCTAAAAAATATTTCAGGCCTTTGTTTGATTTCATATCCAGTTTTGATCAACATGAAACTTGTAGATCTCGTCATGATCTACAACTTTCATGTTTTGAGTTTTCTCAAATTCAGCCTCTTTAACCCTCAAAAATAAAAAATACTCTACAAATAATCTGATTGGGCCACGTGGCCCATTCTGGGGGCTCCACGTGGCCCGCTTCCCTTGTCTTCTTCCGCCTTTGCCTCCAACCGTTGGATCATCTTCATATCCAACGACCAGGCCTTCTCCACGCACGCTGATGTTCCCAGCCATCGGATCATCATCAGGGCTCCATCATCACCGAACGTTAGCGCCTCGCGCAGAGATCGCCACATGGCACATTGAAGACCGCTCGATCGCAACCTCATCTATCCATCACAGCTGCTCCTTTCTTTGACGCTCCTTAGCCCTTCGATCGACCTTAGTTTCTCATCACCACCGTTCATCAGCGCTCTGTCCACAACGTGCCGCGTGGCATCTCATTCACCCTCCGATCATGCCGCCTCAGATCTTATCACATCCGCTCGTTCATGCCCAAATACCCACCGTTGGATCTCCAGATCCAACAGTTGATCATCTTTGTTAACCTCCCGACGCCCACCTCTCACACACGTTCTCCATCACGCGCATCTCCCTCACCCTTCCCATTATCTTGACCACCTCCGACCACCTCGCACCTTGCCAACCGCCTCTCGGTTTTCCCCAGTCATCCACCACCCTTGCGCATGCCTCCACGACCCACGACATCCTTCCAGTAGTCCCACGATCCCCAGACAAACCACGTCTCCACCAACCAGTTCCACCACCGTCGTCTTCAAATACGCCGCCCCTTCCTTCAAATCGCCTTGTCCACCTTTACGAGGGGAGTGGCCCAGCCATCCTCCGCCTCCCTGTGAAAAAGGGAGGCGGAGAGATCGAGCGAAGACGACCGTCTTCCCCGGTCTCGACCTGTCACCGATCATGGCATCGTCACGGCGCTCCGAGCACGCCAAGCTGCTCCCAACGGCTGGGGGAGTTCAGCGATGACCCAGAGCTCCTCCTCGGAGCTCGAGCCCAAGCCAATCGCACCGCCATCTCTAAGGTAAGCTCTCTGATCTCTTCTTTGAATTTTTGTTCAATTTCGTTGAATTAATTAGGACTTTCTCCGTCTTCTCGACCTTCACTAACCCCCCTTTAGTTTCGCCGCATATCCCCCTTCCACGTGCATCGCTTCCGACCCTCTCCTTCCTCCTCCAGACCTTCAACCATCTCCACCCACCTCCTCCGCCCTCGTGGCGGAGGAGCTCCGAGCTCCCCACATTCTCCGCCCCCTATGAGCTTCCACTTCACCTCACCTCACACCAACACTCTGTACTCGCGCCTTGGCTATTGTAATAACACTGCAGGTCAACAAATGCTTCAATGGCCGGAGACCCGTCGGAGATAACTTCATATGTGTCGCATGTTATAACCGAGCTTCTATGACCCGATCCCGGAGGTACATCATCTCGCCCGAGCTCCCAGCTTCATCGACAATCCTTCAGGAGCATCGGGCGAGCTTCATCGTGCCCAGGATGGAGCGGCGGAGGAGGAGCTCCTTCGCCGGAGCTCCAAACTCGCCATCAGCTATGGATGGAGGAGAAGAAGCAGCCACCGTTGGATGGCCCTCTCCAGGGGAGTATCCAACGGTCCAAGAACGATCACGTTGCCTCTTCCAGGTAACGTTGGATCCTCAAGAACGGTTTCCATGCAGCCATGTCACCATTCCAAGAGCGCATAGCAGCCATCCGATCATCAGGATCAGGTGGTTCACAATGAACCACGTGGCGATGCTAGAGCCTCCTCCGAGCCTAAGTGTCCGAGCCATAGGCTTGGATCTTCCGAGTCTACTCCGAACCTGCATCGAGCCCGAGCCTAACGTCCAAGCCAAGCCGAAGCAACCAGCGAGCCTCTGCCGAACCTCAGACTGCTTCCGAACCTGGATGGCACGTGCGTGGCACGTGCTTCCTGGGTTATTTGCAGAAACGCCCACGAAGTTCTTCAATATTGCAAACAGGTCCTGACGCACGTGCAGCACCTGCGCGCCTAGGGATATTTGCACTTATACCCTTGCAGTTTTAAATAATTGCAAATAGGCCCCCGCGCGTTTGGTTTATTTTACAGGGAAGGCCCCGTAACTTATTTTTATTACATTTTAGTCCCTCCCAGGGACCTGATTGTAGGTATCTTTTCTTGTTTTCTTCCATTTATGCCCTTATCTTTGTTTATGCATATCTTGAGCATCATATGTCCAATTAAGTTGATTTTAGTTTCATTTGAAAGCTTGTTTGATGTACTTCTAAATGGCATATTAAATTTCACATTTTGGACATTTGAATTTTATGCATTATTGTATTTGCCATGTGTCCCTTATTATTAACTTATGCCTTGTTAACATTATCAATCAAGCTTGACATTTTAAGCAAATCTAAAATTGACTCCTACTTAATTTGCTCATCATATTTACTCTGACTTAGGGTATATTTGGATTGCATTTCCTTGTATTTATTTGCATGATAAAAATTGATAAAAAATGCATGTTTATTTTTAATGCATTGTTGTATTGTGTTGCATGCTTTGACCTAGATATATGCTCTAACTCCATGCTTAATTAAATGAACTAAAATCTGACTAATATGAGAGAGGCTCGTGTCCCTGAGTTCGACCTTGGTATCTTACCAAGTAAAAAAATTTACGACCATCGCATTTTGATTGACATATATTTAAATGAGATGGTCTTTTGATGACCCGAATTGGCCCGACTGCTACGACAATTCCTAGTGCTAATTCAGCACTCTTAAAGGGTTGTATTAAGGTTCATCAAATGGCGCCGTTGCCGGGGACACGGCTCATTTCTTGTATTTTTTGGATTTTTGTTTATTTAATTTAGTGTTCATTTTATAGGTCAATTTGTCAATTCATTTTGCATTGTAAAATTTTCTTCTCTATCGATCTCTAACTATTGCTTTTGTGGCAGGGCCCTTGATGGTTCAAGGAGGCGAGGAGCAGGATGCTACCCGCTGTGAGGAGCTGCAGAAGCACGCTTGGAGTACTTCGAGAAGAAAGAAAAAAAATTGTCTTGCATTTTTATTTCCATGCATGAACATATAATAATTCATCTTTTACAGCGGTCTTCGATCGAAGGCTCACGGTTGTAATCGAACGATCGTGGTTGTGTGGGATCGTCCCCACTTGAGTGTCGACCTAGGACCAAGCACGCGGCTCTTTGAGCGGTTTTTATTTTCCATATTTTTATGTGCTTGATCGTAGGTAGGACACACCAAATTATAGATGCACATAATCTCGCCTCACTTAGCCAAATTTAATGGATATCATTCCCCGCTAATAGATGCATGATTAGGTGTGGCTTTTATCGACTTGCATACATTGATTTTGGTTATCAAAACAACCCAAGTTTTCCCGTATTTCTCGTCAAATCATTGCATGTTTTATCGCTTAGCCTAGAACGCGGTTTTTATCGAAAACATGTTTTTCTCGGCTTTCTTTTCCTAGCTTGATCACCTAGGATTAATGGAAAATGGGAATGAACGGTAGACGATGATTGATTGATTTTGTGCTAACCATAATTCAGTGATAACCTAAAATAAAATTGGAATGTTAATTGCAAGTCAACCTAAAATGGAGTAAAACTTCGGTTTTGGGAGAGCAATACCCTCGCTTACGCAATGATTTTTACTTCACATCTTTTCTTGACGTAAAAATCTAATGTTTTATCACCAATAAAACCGACAAGATAATAAACCAACCTCGGTTGGTTTCATGTGTGAGTTGGTGAAACTAAGGGTTTTGCTTGATTGATTGTGCCATGTTTGCTTTGATACACACCCCAAATCCTTAGTCACTCCATTCATCTCCGCAGATTCAAACCGCTCACTTGTAAATGAAGGATATGGAGAAATCCTCAAGCGCATCATGGAAGCGTGAGCGTCGTATCGGATACGACGAAGAACGACTAGTCGTACTAGTTGTTCGGTGCAGCGGAATTTAAAAATTTTTATTCGATGAAACCACATGATCCAAGAACAATTCTTGGATCGTTTCATCTATAACCACAATAAGTATAATGCAATACCTCTTGAAGCGTGGTTGATCGAGTCTCTAAGAGAAGAGACCTCCTGTCTCAAGTCCGATCGTCGGAGAGATCGCTTGCGAGCGTGGGGATGAACCGCGTAGACCTCGCAATCCAAGAAGTTGATCCAAGCACGGTTGCTCCTGATCTCGTCGCACGAGATCGAACGTCTCCTTCGTAGGGAAGCACTCGAAGTAGACGAAGAATCGCAGAGCGTCGAAGCGGCAGCACGAGGGCGCGGGCGACGACGATTCTCTCCACCAAGGTGGACGGCCACCAAGAAGAAGGGGGAGAGAGGGCTGTCGAGTATGGAGAAAGAGAGAGAGAGAAGAGTGCTACAATAGCATGTAAAGAGAGAGCATAGTATGCCTCTCTATTTATAGGGTTTTGGGATCCATGGATCTCAATCCATGTGACATATAAAGTCAATGGATGAGATTGATTTATGTCAATCCAATGGTCAAGATTGTTGTTGGTAAAAACCAACAACTTGTGATTTAATTTGATAAAAATATATTTGATAAATCAAATAAATATTAATACCATATTAAATCAATCAAATAAGGAGAGAGGAATCAAGAGAGATCAACCTTCCTCTTTGGAAGGGGGGGTTGGCCATCAATTTCACAAGGAAATTGGTGCCGCCCCCTTCTTTCCAAAAGGGAGGGCAGTCTCATGGCAATCCATGAGATTGCACATCTCCTTGAATTTCTCTCTACTTATTTTCCAACAATAATTTGTTGGTATTTTTATTCACCAAAATAATTCTCAATTAATTTTGGGAATATTGCAATCTTGACATTGGAATATTGTGAATCATATTCACAACCCAAAACAAAATGTAATTTACATTTTCAATTAATTAGACAATGTATATCCAATACACATTAATAATTAATCTACTAATATAAATTATATTTAACTCTCTCTAATACATTATAAATCACATTTATAATATATTATGAATAATTGGATATTACTATCCACATTAATTTTTATCCATAATAATTAAATCACATTTAATTATATTGGATAATTTCTCATACATCATGATAATTAAATCACATTTAGTTATCAACTTCTCTTTGCTTAGATCTTATGGAATTGCTCTTAAACCATTTAAGAACAATGCTATTTCTCCTCAGATACTTGGAGAAAAGGACATGGCGATTGTATTGTTCCACGTATAGTGACTTGGATATTGAGATCACATCTCAAATCCAGATCCCACGGACCTCTCACAGATGCTTGATTAAATCAAGACCATATACCTAATCTTCTCATTGCATCTGAATCTCATTCAGATCAATGTCCAGTAAATGGACTAAGATTAGGTCACTTCTCTGATGAGAGGAGTCACTAAAATCCAGACCTGTTTCATTACTCCCTCGGAATGGAAGCGTCATGGTTATACAATCGTTTATGATCAAATCACCCTTCAGGTATTCCCAATACCTGCACATCCTGCATACTGGAAGACTCATGATCATCATGAAGATAAAGATCACTTTTACACTGTCATCTTCATAGTCTGATCATTAAGTTTCTCAATCTTGGTCCTTGGGATATGGTATAGATCATATGCTTTCACAAAGCATATATCTTACCTTCAAATCCATATCACGCTTCTAAAGCATGATGACCATGCATGGAATTTGGTCAATCCCAATACCTCATGAGTGAGCTCATGTCTCCCGGTTCACAAGTGAACCTGTATGATCCCTTTGAGAGATCATATTACTCATATTCCCTTACATGCACACCAGCTCGCCGGTGTATAGACCTTGATTAGGTCATCAACCTATTGGTCTGCCAAATGTACATGCTCAAACATATAGTAATATATCTGTCTCTGGTCAGAGGATGTTTGCCTGTGATGTGACACTATTCATCATAGGTCTTTGGTTATCTCGATCTCGTTAAGTCAACTTATTGACTCAACTAATCTGATACCTCTAAATCAATATTCCTATGCAGAGGACCTGCATCAAGAGGTCGATCAGATATAAGTCTAATGAGATGAGATTGCCATCTCCCACTCAGACTAGAGATCACTACTTGTTAATCATTGATGATGCTTGATGAGTCCTCTATCTAACTCCTTAGATATTCATCCAAGCATCAGCCTCTATGATTCAATCATTGAATCAACAACTGTATGATTATCAAGTTGGCCATGGTACATAACCCTTATTGTACAGAGGGACCTTATAGTGCATTCATTCAATATCAGAAAGGGAGTGAAACAAAATCAATAACTTTTATTGATGAATCATTTATTACAATAACATTTATTGTAGGAATGGTTCGCCTCGGGCTCACATTGCTAACAATCTCCCACTAGCCCTCAGAACCATTCAGGAACAACCCTTAAACCCATACTCATTACATGCTGGTCAAAAACCTTCTGTGTCAGAGGTTTGGTAAGAGGATCAGCAACGTTGTCGGCGGAGGCCACCTTGGTGATGATGATGTCACCACGCTTTTGAATCTCCCGAATGATGTGGTATTTCCTTTCTACGTGCTTGCTCTTCTGATGCCATCTTGGTTCCTTCGCCTGGGCAATGGCTCCTGTGTTATCACAGAGTAGCGGGATGGGAGTATCAGAGGAAACTATGCCAAGCTCCTGGATGAACTTGCGCAACCACACCGCCTCCTTTGCAGCATACGATGCGGCAATGTATTCGGCTTCTGTTGTTGAATCTGCTGTAGTGTCCTGCTTCTTGCTTCTCCAGCTCACAACACCACCATTCAACAGGAACACAAACCCTGATGTCGACTTTCGATCATCAATATCCGATTGGAAGTCAGAATCTGTATATCCCAAGACTTGGAGATCACCATCTCCATAGACCAAGATGTAATCTTGCGTCTGTCTTAGATATTTGAATATGTTCTTTACTGCATTCCAGTGTTGTTCTCCATAGCAGGATTGGTAACGACTTACCACTCCCACTGCATGGCAGATATCTGGCCTAGTATACATCATGGCATACATTAAGCTTCCTACTGCTGATGCATAAGGGCATCCAGCCATGGCCTTCTTTTCCTCAACAGTTTGAGGAGCCATTCCTTTAGACAGGTGGATACCATGTCTTAAGGGTAGGAATCCTTTCTTGGAACTATCCATACGGAATCGTTCAAGAATCTTCTTAACGTATCCATGTCATGACAATCCCAGTATCCTCTTTTCTCGGTTTCTGAACAGCTTCAGACCCAAGATGTAAGAGGCTTCTCCAAGATCTTTCATCTTAAAGGTATGGGACAGCCAAATCTTCACACTGGTCATCATCCTGTATCATTCCCAATGATAAGGATGTCATCTACATAAAGCACGATGAACAGAATGGCGCTCCAACTAAGCTTCTTGTATACACAAGGTTCATCAGGATTTTGTACAAAATCATAACTCCTTATGGTTTCGTCAAATCTGATGTTCCAGCTACGAGAAGCTTGCTTGAGCCCATAGATGGATTTCTTCAGCTTGCATACTTTGCCATCCTCAGTCATGAAGCCCTGGGGCTGCTCCATGTAGATATCCTCCTCGAGGTATCCATTGAGGAAAGCCGTCTTGACGTCCATCTGCCAGATGTCGTAGTCAAGATATGCAGCTATAGCCAGCAATGCCCTGATGGATTTAAGCATAGCCACAGGAGAGAATGTCCCATCGTAGTTAATGCCTTCTCTCTGTGTGTAGCCCTTGGCTACGAGTCGTGCCTTGAAAGTCTCTACTTTCCCATCAGGTCCCCTCTTTCTCTTGAAGATCCATTTGCACCCAATGGGTTTCACCCCCTTAGGTGGATCCTCTAGGGTCCATACACCATTCTTATGCATGGAGTCAATTTCTGACTTCGTTGCTAGCATCCATCTATCCATGTCATGATCCGCAAGTGCTTCATCAAATGAAGTAGGATCATTGTCAGTTTCACCTGACACATGGAATCCATACCTTTCAGGTGGTGCAACCACCCTCGAACTCCTTCGAAGAGGTATGTGTGTATCATCTTTATTTACTTCTTCAGTTTCTGGTTCAGGAAGCTCAGAATCCTCAGGAGATTCAATGAGTTCCTTTACTTCATATTTATCTTGACCCTTAAGGAAATCATTCTCTAGAAATTTCACATCTCTAGAAACAAAAACCTTCAGAGTCTCAGGGTCATAGAGTTGGTATCCAATACCATCCCTAACATACCCAATGAAGTAACACTCACGAGAGCGAGATTCTAGCTTACTTGCATCCACATTCTTTGCATGGACCAAGCAACCCCAACCCCTCAAGTGATTAACACTAGGTTTGGTTCCATACCAGAGCTCATGAAGAGTCTTAGGTACAGATTTGCTAGGAATCTTATTCAGGATATACATTGAAGTCTCTACTACATATACCCAGAAACTAAGTGGTAAATGTGCTTTGCTCATCATTGAACGAACCATATCCATGATGGTTCTGTTGCATCTTTCAGCAACACCATTAAGTTGGGGAGTTCCAGGAGGAGTGAGATTGGAAATAATTCCATTCTCTTTAAGGTATTCCTTAAATTCATCTGAGAGGTACTCGCCACCTCGATCAGATCGAATTCGTTTAATCTTCCTATCGGTTTGGTTCTCAATCAAAACCTTAAACTCTTTGAACTTTTCAAAGGTTTCATACTTATGACGTAATAAGAAGATAAACCCGTACCGCGAATGGTCATCAATAAACGTCAAATAATATCGATATCCATTTCGAGTCGTGGTACTGAAGGGACTGCATACATCAATATGTATTAGGTCAATAATACCTTCACATCTTGTAACCTTGTTACGAAAAGGCATCCTGGTCATTTTTCCTTGAATGCAATTCTTGCAAGTAGGCAAAGGTTGAACCTGTAGAAAATCTAAAGGTCCATCCTTAATTAATCTATTGATCTTATCAACAGAAAAATGACCAAGCCTTTGATGCCAAATCTCATTTGAGAGATTTTCATTCGCCCTGGATCTTTTAGGGTTTTTATTAGTGCTTGTAACATTCATAACACATTTATCAATGCACAATTCATAGAGTCCTCCAGAAGTCAAAATACCATCTGCAATATATTTATCATAACGGTTTATGACTAATTTATTACAGAACAGGAATGAATACCCACTTCTAACTAGCTTAGATACAGATATTAAATTCCTTCTGACTTCAGGTACATAAAGACACTCTTTAAGTACTAGGACTCTACCACTAGATAATTATAGTCGACAAGTCCCGACGGTGACTGCTGCAACACTTGCATCAGATCCCATCTGGATGATTATCTCCCCTTCTTCAAGCTTTCTAGTTTCCTGAAACAAATGCAACAAATTGCATACATGAACAGAAGCACCAGAATCAACAACCCAACTTCCTTCTCGTCCGACGAGAAAACTGGTTTCAATGATAAAAGTAGATTTCATACCTGCTGGGGCTTTACCTTTGTCGACCGACTTCAGGTAATCCGGGCAATTACGCCTCCAGTGCCCCGGCTTCTTGTAGTGGTGATAGATGTCGGTTTTCTTTGACGCCATTAAAGTGGATGCATTGGAAGATGAGCCAACACTTTGTCCCTTCTTCTTTCTCTTCTGGGCCGGGCCATTCCGAGAACCTTGCTTCAGACCGTGCTTCCCTTTGACCTGTGCAACCATTGCAGTGCCAGTGGGACCATCTTTCTTCATTACGTCTTCTGCATACTTTAATGCAGCAAGAAGCCCAGCATTTATCAGTTCCAACTTATTCATGTGGAATGACACCACAAAGTTATTGAAAGATTTGGGCAATGACAGCAGAATGAAATCGGATTGCATGTCTGCATCCATCGTTGCCCCTAGAGTCTCCAGCTCTGACAAGTACCCAAACATTTTGAGTACGTGTTCACGGACCGAAGTCCCTTCCTGCATCTTGCAGCGAACCAGTTCTTTCATAACATTGTACCGCTGGGTGCGGTTAATATCACCAAACATATCCTTTAGATTCTACATGATATCCTGGCAAGTACTCATCTCCACATGTTGTTTCTGGAGAACATTGGAGAGAGAACCCAAGATGTAGCACCTAGCCAAGACATGATCTTCATCATACTTGTCATTATATGCTTTGTCTTCCTTAGATTTAGGATTTCCAAGCTTGCTTTCAGAGAGCACATAGCTAATGCGCTCCGCCGAGAGTACAAGCTCCAAATTACGGATCCAATCCGAGTAATTTGGTCCAGTCAACTGGTTGACTTCCAGAAGTCTGCTCAGTGGGTTCATGGCCTTCATTTTCTGAAATTGAGAATGCACTATATTAGAACATATAATATATTCAATTTAATTTTATTTGATTAAGGCATTTTAAATCAAATTAGTCTTGCTATGTCAACTATGAAAGTTTATTCCCTTAATCACTTTCAAAGTAGGAGATATACTTACCGATATATCTCAAGCAAGAACTGGGATCTCCTCTTTATCTTTGTTACATCCCAATAATATGAGAAACTGCAACTCCAATAAAGAGAAGCGGGAACACATTCCGCCTTGCAAGTCCAACTTGCATTTCCCAATTCGGTCTTTAATACCCAGGCCCACCACCCCTAAGGTGATGTTGACCTGTCATTAATTGAACCAACCGTCAACAGGATTAGAACTCGCTATACGCAATCCAATATCGCCCCAATAATATGAGGATCCGATATTGGGGTCACTACGCATACGGCCTTACTCTTTCGAGAAGCAAAGAGTCCGATCTAGATGCGCTTGTATATAGGAGCTGTCACTTTGTACAGGCGTCTCCTATATACAATCCCTGGTGACGGAAACCCTTCGCCTTGACGGGAGACCATGGATGTCACTTATGTGATCCTCCACCTCTTATTCAAATTTAATTAATTACTATGAATCACATTCATATAATTAATTCTTCCAAGGGAATTATTAACTCTAATCATATTAGAGTATTCTTAATTGGATATAATTAACTTAATCATATTAAATTAATTATCAATCCAATTTAATCAATCAAACTTAATTTTATGCTTGAATATATATATATATGATATTATTCTCAAAGTACGTATTAATTCGTATTTTAATAATTAGGAAAATACATCATAATCCCTTGGACATTATCCCGGCCCTACCCGCTGTCATGGCCAGTACCGGCGGGAGTGGGACAGACCGCATACGTTGCAACCCGCTACCCCAGCGATCCCCGACTAGACACCATATCCGCCTCGGGAAAGGATAATGCCAAATTGATTAATTTGTACTTGAGATGATCATCGGTTCTTCAACCGAAATTATACCATATAGTAATCAAAACAATTTTGATTATAAGGAAATTTGCTAGACAAATTCCCAATCCTATTCAAGCAAGAAGTTTGATGATTGTGATTTCAATTATGATTTAGATCAAATCTAATCAATTAATTGATTGGGGCCAAGTCAATTAATGAAATAATCATTCTCTAATATTTCACAAATATTTTCCATAATTATTTCTTTAAATTAACAATTAATTTCATTAATTGACAATCACATGGTTCTTGATTAGGAAAGTAATTTCAGCAGTGACCCCTACTTACTAAAATTAGCATATCTCAATCAATTTAAATCCAAATTAAGCAAAGTCAATTTCTAAAGTTTGCTAATTTGATTTAGGACAGAAATCAAGGATGTTTCACGCATTTCGAGGCAAGTCTAAACAGTAATTAACATTTTAATCACGTTCAGATTTACAGTTCCCGCAACAGTGCATACATGTTCATTAAAACGATCATATCTCGAGCACACGAAATCCGATTTACGCAAACTCAGATCCTATGGTTTTCTTATTTAATGGGGAACAAAATCCAATAAATTCGTGTTTAAACAATTTAAACAGTGCCGAATTTATTTACTAAACAGATCTGCGAAATCAAATGCGATGGAAACTTTCGCGACCTTAACGAACCCAAGTCGTCCTCGGTTAGCGAATCACTATTCGAAACCGTCGACCTAGAGCTCTGATACCACTTGAAGGATATGGAGAAACCCTCAAGCGCATCACGGATCGTATCGGATACAACGAAGAACGACTAGTCGTACTAGTTTTTCGGTGCAGCGGAATTTAAAAATTTTTATTCGATGAAACCACATGATCCAAGAACAATTCTCGGATCGTTTCATATATAAGCACAACAATTATAATGCAATACCTCTTGAAGCGTGGTTGATCGAGTCCCTAGGAGAAGAGACCTCCTGTCTCAAGTCCGATCGTCGGAGAGATCGCTTGCGAGCGCGGGGATGAACCGCGTAGTCCTCGCAATCCAAGAAGTTGATCCAAGCACAGTTGCTCCTGATCTCGTCACACGAGATCGAACGTCTCCTTCAAAGGTGAAGCACTCGAAGTAGACGAAGAACCACAGAGCGTCGAAGCGGCAGCACGAGGGCGCAGGCGACGATGATTCTCTCCACCAAGGTGGACGACCACCAAGAAGAAGGGGGAGAGAGGGCTGTCGAGTATGGAGAAAGAGAGAGAGAGAGAAGAGTGATGCAATAGCATGTAAAGAGAGAGCATAGTATGCCTCTCTATTTATAGGGTTTTGGGATCCATGGATCTCAATCCATGTGACATATAAATTCAATGGATGAGATTGATTTATGTCAATCCAATGGTCAAGATTGTTGTTGGTAAAAACCAACAACTTGTGATTTAATTTGATAAAAATATATTTGATAAATCAAATAAATATTAATACCATATTAAATCAATCAAATAAGGAGAGATGAATCAAGAGAGATCAACCTTCCTCTTTGGAGGGGGGGGGGGACGGCCACCAATTTCACAAGGAAATTGGTGCCGCCCCCTTCTTTCCAAATGGGAGGGCAATCTCATGGCAATCCATGAGATTGCACATCTCCTTGAATTTCTCTCTACTTATTTTCCAACAACAATTTGTTGGTATTTTAATTCACCAAAATAATTCTCAATTAATTTTGGGAATATTGCAATCTTGACATTGGAATATTGTGAATCATATTCACAACCCAAAACAAAATGTAATTTACATTTTCAATTAATTAGACGATGTGTATCCAATACACATTAATAATTAATCTACTAATATAAATTATATTTAACTCTCTCTAATACATTATAAATCACATTTACAATATATTATGAATAATTGGATATTACTATCCACATTATTCTTATCCATAATAATTAAATCACATTTAATTATATTGGATAATTTCTCATACATCATGATAATTAAATCACATTTAATTATCAACTTCTCTTTGCTTAGATCTTATGGAATTGCTCTTAAACCGTTTAAGAACAATGATATTTCTCCTCAGATACTTGGAGATAAGGACATGGCAATTGTATTGTTCCACGTATAGTGACTTGGATATTGAGATCACATCTCAAATCCAGATCCCATGGACCTCTCACAGATTCTTGATTAAATCAAGACCGTATACCTAATCTTCTCATTGCATCTGAATCTCATTCAAATCAATGTCCAGTAAATGGACTAAGATTAGGTCACTTCTCTGATGAGAGGAGTCAATAAAATCCAGACCTGTTTCATCACTCCCTCGGAATGGAAGCGTCATGGTTATACAATCGTTTATGATCAAATCACCCTTCAGGCATTCCCAATACCTGCACATCCTGCATACTGGAAGACTCATGATCATCATGAAGATAAAGATCACTTTTACACTGTCATCTTCATAGTCTGATCATTAAGTTTCTCAATCTTGGTCCTTGGGATATGGTATAGATCATATGCTTTCACAAAGCATATATCTTACCTTCAAATTCATATCATGCTTCTAAAGCATGATGACCATGCATGGAATTTGGTCAATCCCAATACCTCATGAGTGAGCTCATGTCTCCCGGTTCACAAGTGAACCTGTATGATCCCTTTGAGAGATCATATTAATCATATGCCCTTACATGCACACCAGCTCGCCGGTGTATAGACCTTGATTAGGTTATCAACCTATTGGTCTGCCAAATATACATGCTCAGACATATAGTAATATATCTGTCTCTGGTCATAGGATGTTTGCCTGTGATGTGACACTATTCATCATAGGTCTTTGGTTATCTCGATCTCGTTAAGTCAACTTATTGACTCAACTAATCTGATACCTCTGAATCAATATTCCTATGCAGAGGACCTGCATAAGGAGGTCGATCAGATATAAGTCTAATGAGATGAGATTGCCATCTCCCACTCAGACTGGAGATCACTACTTGTTAATCATTGATGATGCTTGATGAGTCCTCTATCTAACTCCTTAGATATTCATCCAAGCATCAGCCTCTATGATTCAATCATTGAATCAACAGCTGTATGATTATCAAGTTGGCCATGGTACATAACCCTTATTGTACAGAGGGACCTTATAGTGCATTCATTCATTCAATATCAGAAAGGGAGTGAAACAAAATCAATAACTTTTATTGATGAATCATTTATTACAATAACATTTATTGTAGGAATGGTTCGCCTCGGGCTCACATTGCTAACAGTAAATCCATTCCTCTTCTTCGTTCACCTTGGGTCCCTCCCAACATCAATTTCCATCTTTATACTTTGGGTAATCCCAGCCTAAGTATAGGGGGGACCCGAGTCCCCTTGATTTTCTCTACTCATCTTTCCTTGCCTGTATACTTAGGTTATTTCTAACCTAAGTATAGGGGGAGTCCCTCTTAGCTCCCTATATTTCTCTATATTTAAATGGACATATGTACTTGTAACATCTAGTGATATGAGGACATAGCAAAGTTTAAGTATAGGGGGGTATACCGTATACTTGCTTTAGCTTTAATCTGAAAAATTTGAAAAATTAAAAACGTTTTGGCTAAAGTAATTCCTTTGGACTAAGAGAACTCAAATGATTTCACGGCTTTTCGATATTATGTTATGCTATTTTTATAAAAATATTTTCAAAAATGATTTTTTCTTGTTTTGAAAAATTCTTTTGAAAATGTTTTGAAAAACTTTTTATTTGTGTGACATGGTTTTGAAAGTCTTTTCAAGGAAAGTTGAGTCTAACTTATGTTTTAACTCTCAAATTAAAATCCATAAAAATCAGAAAAACCCAAAATCCTTTAAGAGTCATTGGTGACTACTAAACCCAATTAAGTAAGCCGCATTCAGTGAGGGTTCGCCCTTAGCAGATTGGATGGTTTAGAGGACATCGCGCAAGGCCCCGTCCTCAAGCAACGGGCTTCGGCCTGTACTTACATCCATACTGGCTGAATTGCAGATGCTCAATTGAGTTTAGGGAGTTCTAATATCTCTTGAAGTTCAAAAAAAAATCTTGTTTTTGAATGAAGAAGTTGGATTAATCCTCTTCACTTACACTTCCTCCCAGGATCTGAAATGATCAAGGAGACTTAGCTTTTTGAAGTCTTTGAGATTTTAGGTTAACCAGCCTTAGCCATCAGGGTCTTAGACTTAATCATCCATATTCCCCTAGGTTTTTAGATTTGCATGCTATATTCCATGCTTAGTCTCAGACAAAAAGAATATGATCAGCACATCACATGCACGACTGCGGTTTTTGATGAGATGAGTTGATCTTTCACTTGAGGAATTGGGATGAGGAAATCAAGTTTGGATTTGATCTAATGATGCTCGAGGATGGGATAAAATCTTTGGAGGCTTCATGAAACCTGAGTGTCAGCAATATTAGCCAATATGAGAACTTGGTTCTTATATTAATCTCCTGATAATGACCTAAGTGCCAGGGTGTGAAATAAATAAAAAATGTTGATCAGTGTGCGCCAACTCTTGGTAAAAGCAGTGGAGCTAGCCACAAATTATACAAGTCAATGAAATTCAAAGAAAAGCTCTCATTCCACAAAGTCAAATATCAAAGAGCTTCCACCAAAGGCGAGCGCTCCCAAACTTTTCAAAGTGTCCACTTGGACCACCGCTATTAGGGCCAGGAGTCGGGCTTGCACCAAAAAAGGGCTCTGCATCGTAAATGCTACAAGTCTGGGTGTAGAAGGTACGATAGGTACTCAAAAGAGACACACCCCAGTGTATTCCCAGGAAAACAAGTGCAGACGGCTCCAACTTCTCTTGACGGACGCACTGATCAACACCAAAAAAATGTGTTGCGTAAAAGGCACTAGAGAGTATTCTTGTTCCAATGGGAGGGAGAGAAGAAATGACACAATCCCATGCCCTCCATTACTGTCCTGTCATCTACATTTTCTAAGTCTGACAACTAAAGAGACGGTGGACTGAATGCAAGATTTGATTTATTCCCTAGTGTTGAGGATTGGGTCCTTAGGAGATTTTCTCGGACCAAGACTTTGGGTGACGATTTGACTCTACTCTCAGAATCACAGTCAACACTAAAAAGTCATATCCTTTAGATTATATGTACATCAGAGAGAGTCTGGAGAAGTAGATGAATTGGATGCCTCTTGATTAAGGTTGGGTTGAACTCTAGAATTTTGGGTCTCTAAAGTTGAGTCAACTTGATTGGATTGGATCCTGTATTCACATGCACAAGGGGGTTAATCCAATTTAGTCATTCTTTTTGATGCTTGAGGACGAGCATAGTTTAAGTATAGGGGGGTGATGAAACTCGATTTCATCATCATAATTTCTCATTATTAACCCCCTTGCTTAGTTTTGTGTCAATAAAACCCAATTAGTGTCCTGTAATTAACAGAGTCTTAAATAAATTAAAAATCACAAAAAAATGACAAAACAAAAATTCGTGGTATTTTTAGACTTAAAAATACCCTTAAAAATATTTCAGGCCTTTGTTTGATTTCATCTCCAGTTTTGGTCAACATGAAACTTGTAGATCTTGTCAAGATCTACAACTTTCATGTTTAGAGTTTTCTCAAATTTGGCCTCTTTAACCCTCAAAAATCAAAAATACTCTACAAGTAATATGATTGGGCCACGTGGCCCATTCTGGGGGCTCCACGTGGCCCGCTTCCCTTGTCTTCTTCCGCCTTCACCTCCAACCGTTGGATCATCTTCATATCCAACGGCCAGGCCTTCTCCACGTACGCTGATGTTCCCAGCCATCGGATCTTCATCAGGGCTCCATCATCACCGCACGTTAGCGCCTCGCGCAGAGATCGCCACGTGGCGCATTGAAGACCGCTCGATCGCAACCTCATCTATCCATCACAACCGCTCCTTTCTTTGACGCTCCTCAGCCCTTCGATCGACCTTAGTTTCTCATCACCACCGTTCATCAGCGCTCTATCCACAACGCGCCGCGTGGCATCTCATTCACCCTCCGATCATGCCGCCTCAGATCTGATCACATCCGCTCGTTTGCGCCCAAATACCCGCCGTTGGATCTCCAGATCCAACGGTTGATCATCTTCGTTAACCTCCCGACGCCCACCTCTCACACACGTTCTCCATCACGCGCATCTCCCTCGCCCTTCCCATTATCTTGACCACCTCCGACCACCTCGCACCTTGCCAACCGCCTCTCGGTCTTCCCCAGTCATCCACCACCCTCGCACATGCCTCCACGACCCACGCCATCCTTCCAGTAGTCCCACGATCCCCAGACAAACCACGTCTCCACCAACCAGTTCCACCACCGTCGTCTTCAAATACGCCGCCCCTTCCTTCAAATCGCCTTGTCCACCTTTACGAGGGGAGTGGCCCAGCCCTCCTTCGTCTCCCTGTGACAGGGGGAGGCGGAGAGATCGAGCGAAGACGACCGTCTTCCCCGGTGTCGACCTGTCGCCGATCATGGCGTCGTTGCGGCGCTCCGAGCCCGCCAAGCTGCTCCCAATGGCTGGGGGAGTTCAGCGATGACCCAGAGCTCCTCCTCGGAGCACAAGCCCAAGCCAATCTCGCCGCCATCTCTCAGGTAAGCTCTCTGATCTCTTCTTTGAATTTTCATTCAATTTCATTGAATTAATTATGGCTTTCTCCGTCTTCTCGGCCTTCACTGAACCCCCCTTTAGTTTCATCGCATATCCCCCTTCCACGCGCATCGCTTCCGACCCTCTCCTTCCTCCTCCAGACCTTCAACCATCTCCACCCACCTCCTCCGCCCTCGCGACGGAGGAGCTCCGAGCTCCCCACATTCTCCGCCCCCTATGAGCTTCCACTTCACCTCACCTCACACCAACACTCTGTACTCGCGCCTCGGCTATTGTAATAACACTGCAGGTCAACAAATGCTTCAATGGCCGGAGACCCGCCGGAGATAACTTCATCTGTGTCGCCTGTTATAACCGAGCTTCTATGACCCGATCCCGGAGGTACATCATCTCGCCCGAGCTCCCAGCTTCATCGACAATCCTTCAGGAGCATCGGGCGAGCTTCATCGTGCCCAGGATGGAGCGGCGGAGGAGGAGCTCCTTCGCCGAAGCTCCAAACTCACCGTCAGCTATGGATGGAGGAGAAGAAGCAGCCACCGTTGCATGGCCCTCTCCAGGGGAGCATCCAACGGTCCAAGAACGATCACGTCACCTCTTCCAAGTACCGTTGGATCCTCAAGATCCAACGGTTTCCATGCAGCCACGTCACCATTCCAGGAGCGCATAGCAGCCATCTGATCATCAGGATCGGGTGGTTCACAATGAACCACGTGGCAACGCTAGAGCCTCCTCCAAGCCTGAGTGTTCGAGCCATAGGCTTGGATCTTCCGAGTCTACTCCGAACCTGCATCGAGCCCGAGCTTAACGTCCAAGCCAAGCCGAAGCAACCAGCGAGCCTCTGCCGAACCTCAGACTGCTTCCGAACCTGGATGGCACGTGCGTGGCACGTGCTTCCTGGGTTATTTGTAGAAACGCCCACGAAGTTCTTCAATATTGCAAACAGGTCCTGACGCACGTGCAACATCTACGCGTCTAGGGATATTTGCACTTATACCCTTACGATTTTAAATAATTACAAATAGGCCCCCGCGCGTATGGTTTATTTACAGGGAAGGTCCCGTAACTTATTTTTATTACATTTTAGTCCCTCCCAGGGACCTGATTGTAGGTATATTTTCGTGTTTTCTTCCATTTATGCCCTTATCTTTGTTTATGCATATCTTGAGCATCATATGTCCAATTAAGTTGATTTTAGTTTCATTTGAAAGCTTGTTTGATGTACTTCTAAATGGCATATTAAGTTTCGTATTTTGGACACCTTGAATTTTTATGTATTATTGTATTTGCCATGTGTCCCTTATTATTAACTTATGCCTTGTTAACATTATCAATCAAGCTTGACATTTTAAGAAAACCTGAAATTGACTCCTACTTAATTTTCTCATCATATTTACTCTGACTTAGGGTATATTTGGATTGCATTTCCTTGTATTTATTTGCATGATAAAAATTGATAAAAAAATGCATGTTTATTTTTAATGCATTGTTGTATTGTCTTGCATACTTTGACCTAGATATATGCTCTAACTCCACGCTTAATTAAATGAACTAAAATCCGACTAATATGAGAGAGGCTCATGTCCCTGAGTTCGACCTTGGTATCTTACCAAGTAAAAAAATTTACGACCATCGCATTTTGATTGACATATATTTAAATGAGATGGTCTTTTGATGACCCGAATTGGCCCGACTACTACGACAATTCCTAGTGCTAATTCAGCACTCTTAAAGGGCCGATTTTGAGGTTCATCAGACCTCCAATGGGGAGCACTCTCCAATCATCTTGGGACGACCATTCCACGCCTCTACGAGGGTCGTTCTTGACTATGCATCAGGAGCGATTCGCTTCCATCGTGCTGATGTGAGCGAGGTGATCATCATTGCACCCACTGCTGATCAGAGACCTGCACCTGATGTGATTTCACCGATCTTAGCTGATCCCGAGGACCATGACCATGATGAGACTATCAAAGACTTTCACTGTATGTTGGATTCAACTGAGACTCGAGAATTCCTCCCTGTGGAAGAAGACTCGGAAAGTAGGGACCTTGGAGTTCCTTCTTCTGGTGTTTGGCGATGTGTTGATGACATCTGCGGGATTTACATGATTGACAATATTGAGCGGAGGGTAGATTCAGAGACTAGACATGACGAACATGATTTGACTACTTTTACTGATGAGTCTGTTCCTGTTCACTTAGATTCAGATGAGACTGAAAAGGCCGAATTTGATCTTGTTGCTTTTATCCACGAATTCAGGCCTTTTAATGAGAATGGTGATCTGGTTGAGATTTTTGAGGTCGAACATGATTCGACTACTTCGACAGATGAGTTCGTTCCTTTTGGTTTTGACCTATGAGAGACCTCACATGATGATCTTGACTCTACTTCTTCTGATGATGAGTTCATCCCTTTTCACTTTGATATCAGCAAGACACCCAAGGCCAGACCTAGCCACACTACTTCCACCGACTCGTCTGTGCCTTCTCACACTAGGACCAATGAGGACCTTCACCATTTCGACCCTGATCGGCTTGTGTCATCTGTGGACCCCGATGTCGACCTACACCATGTCAGATCTATTCCTCAGCGATCTCGCAAGAAAGTTCTCTTTCCACCTTCTTGATCATGTGTACATCTATCTCTGTTTTATATTCACATTTATGTACCTCAGTCTATCTCCCGTACTGCTCATCCACCCCATTCTCGTGTGTGCCTTGCTTAGGACGTACTTTGTCCTAAGTATGTGGGGGTGGACGAGCCGAGTGTTTAGTCTTAGTTCTGTTTCATCACTCTTGTGATTGCCTATACTTAGGGCTTCTTTTACTCTAAGTATAGGGGGAGTGGTGTGTGCATCCTATTCTATCTTCTTCCGTCTTCATTTCTCTTTTCTTCTTTTCCTTTTCATTTTTCTTTTTCTGCTGAAAAGGTGTCGCCCCTTGTTGCCAGTCTTCTATACTTAGGACGTACTTTATCCTAAGTATAGAGGGTGTGCACCCCGAGTTCTTTCATTCTTTGATCCTCTCCATTATCTCCCCTTTTATATATACTTAGATATATCTTACCCTAAGTATAGGGGGAGACAGTCTGAGTATGATATGTTCATTCCCACCCTTGACCCTCCCTGCTTTATGTACAATATGCTATACTTAGGATTATTTGATCCTAAGTATAGGGGGCAGTCAACTTCTCATTCATTCGTTTCTTCATTCATTTACTCTTTAGTTTTTTCTATACTCAGTACGAGTTATGTTTTCTCTTTTTCTCTCTGATCTATGAGGACATAGCTCAAGCTAAGTATAGGGGGGTTGTATATACTCTGTATATACTTTATCCATAAGTCGTACTTTCATATTTTTAATAATTATTATGGCTAAAAAAACTGCTTAAATTCATTAAAATCATTTAATAAAAGATGTTGACCATTCCTCAAATTCTTTTTCTACTTACTGATTAATAAATCAGGTAAAAATATTTTTTGGAAAATGCTTGAAAAATAGTTTGAAATTTTCTTTAAAAAATCAGTTGGAAACTATTTGGAAAACATTTTGTTAAATATTTTCAACCTTTGTAAAATTATTTTGTTTATACAATTTATTTTCTTTGTGTGAAATAAAAATATTTGAAAAATGATTTGCAAATATTTAGAAAATAGCTGTAAAAATATTGTGAAAAAAAATATATATACTATTTGAAAACCTTTGCAAAATGATTTTCAACTATGTGTAAATCTATATAAAAAGTCTTTGTAAAAGTTACTATGGACTATAGTTTTCAAAAATTGTTTGAAAAAACTTTTTCAAATAAGTTTGAGAAATATATGCATCACACTAAAATTCTTTTTTAAATTGTATATATCTATAAAATTGATCACTTACCACTTTTTAATTCTTAAAACCCCAATTCTTGTAAATATAAGAAGCATCCCTGTGTAAATATTTGTACCTAGTTTTCCAGAATATGTTGTTTTCAAAAATCACAAAAACATTTACAAAACATAAAATACCAAAACATTTGCAAAACCTTTTTGAAAAATACAAAAATGCATATACATCATCTTTTTCGATATCCATAAAAAAATCAAAATTCTTGAAAATTGCATCACAAAAATATTTTCTGCATTTGCATAGCATTCACATCAAGTCAAAGTAAAATCCAAAGAATGGAACTTGGTTAAACCTTAAATCTACCTAATAACAGGAACCTTATAGGAAGCTGGAATTGAGGTACTTCTGGTCTATTTGACTTAATTTGTTGAGGATCATGATACTTGGTTCAATGGATTCTTGACTGCCTAAGTACAGTATTTAGGAGCACACACACGGCTCTTGTTTATAATGACCTAACTTGGGCACCTGCACCTTTCACTTGGCTCAAATCAGTTGGAGTGGTTAGGGGATTGGATTTGCCGGTATGAGACGCACACAATGGAAACATTTGTCCTCGTCTAGGGAGGGAAGTGCACCCCAACCCATCCAGTGGTGTTGATATCTAAAGACAGGAGAGTGTGGGTTGCAATAATGCTTCAAAAGAGGGATAGTCTATTGGCTCAAGAGGAAAAATTCCTTATGTAAATGCTGTTATATATAGTATTTAAAAAAACTCCAAAAAGTGGACAGACCTGATTGAAAATAAAATGCATGTCGGAGTGTATATATGTTGTATAGTCAATAAGCAAGTTTGAGCTTCAAAGTCAACTCATGTGAGCCTGCAACGGGATGACTTGACTAAACTGGTCTTGCATCCTAGGATAGGTAGCTACACTGGCTACCATCCATTCTTCTCTTCACCCCTCCTCTTGAGTTAGTTGTCACTTGAACTTAGAAGGGAATACCCCTCTCCTCGAGAAAGAAGTTGTTGGATTGGGGAATCAATGAGTTGTCATACTTGAGAAGTCAGACTCTTTGTCATTTCAGTTGGGGAGAGCCACTATCACTTACATTGTACGAGTCAGATTCATAGTGGTAAGGGTTTGTGTATGAATTAAAGTATTCTAACCTGGGTATTGAGGGGACTTGAACAGAGTTTTGAGATTCTCGAAGGCTATTGGATTTCAAATCCGATTCCCATTAAGATTCTGACGCACTAAAATTACAAAGGTCCGACGTAAGCTCCAAACATTGATTTTGTGAAGACAAGTTTGATAATTAAATTCAATCTAGTTTCTTTCTTTTTCTTTTCTTTGTTTTTCTTTTTTCTGCACTTAGTACATAAGTGTTTGCTAGGGACTAGCAAAGGCAAGTTTGGGGAGGAGATGAATCTCCATTTCATCACCTTTATTCTATCATTTTGGCCTTAAAAACCCTAGCAAATGCGTGTAAATACCCTTAATTCATGCATTTTAACATCCATGCATTATTGTGTAAATAGTATATAAAAAGAAGGTTTTAATTCCAAAATTATAGAATAAAGAAAAGAAAAGAAAAAGAATAAAATATTGAAAATATTTTATGACCTGAAACCTAGGCATCTTGATGACTAGGTTGACAAGGAATAAAGTATGGGGAGATAAGGGTCCAAAATACAATAAAACTCCCTTTTTATTAATTCATTTTTATTCATTTTGGGACCTATTTTTGGTTCCATTTTCTATACTTCAAATAAAGAAACTTTGTTCATGATCGTTAAAGATAATAAAATATTGAAAAATATAAAATTGAGTTTACACAAAAATAGTATACATTGTATAAAATACAGTTAAAATAAGAGTCCAAAATCCCAACTTCCCAGACCCATATCTTTCAAATATATGCTCAAAATGTATCAAAATAACCTTTAATTGTATATATATTTTAATAAGCTATTTATTGAAGGTGGTTTCATATTTTTTAGAGTTAAGGTGTGAAAGTTAGGTTTTGGACCCCTATTGTATTGCTCACCCGATTAAAACATTCATTTTATTTGATATTCATTATTTTTATAATTTTATAATTTCTAAATATTATTTATAATTTATGTACATATTAAAAATAGAATAAAACATCAAGAAAACATAAAAAAAATACTTGTATAAAATACATAAGTAAAATGCCTATAAGTATACCTATATAAATAATACACCTATTTAATTAAGTATATACATTATATAAGAAAAATATAAAAAATATTAAAGTATATAAAATAAGTGTTAAATTTATAAAATAATAAACTAAATTAATAAAATAAAAAATAAATAAAAGACCATAGATGAATATACCTATATATAGCCCCTAAAAAGTAACTTGTAATTATAAAGCTCTAAAAATAAAAAAAATCATAATAAAATTCTTCATAAAAAATAAATATTTTTTATTTTATAACCTAAAATTAATAAAATCAATTATTATTTTTATTGGTTTTTGAACTAATTTCCAGCAGGTTTTTCCTACTTGATCCATGTGGACCAACTAGGTGCGTCAGAGAGTTGACCGCGGGTCAACTCTCTGACCAGCTCCATGCGCCCTTGTCAGACCTCATTTCGCCTCGATTTCTCCCATTTTTGGAGGTTGATTCTTGCATCAATTGATGTCTCTCCCTTCTTGACTTTTTCTCCTCGATCATCGAGCATACTTGCCCGATGCTCTTCTTGGGGATTGAATCACGGATACACTCGATACACCTCGTTCTTCTCACCGCATCACCACCCTGTACATAGCTGAACCCTATCTTCCATTCAACTTTTGGACCCATTTTGACCAAGCTTAGACCCCCCTTTGGCCGTGCTCTGGACAGGAGAGGTGACAACTCTCCTCCAGCTCCCTCTAGTGAGGTCTGGCGACATCGAGTGGTGCTTCCACCACCATCTCCGTCGCACGACGACGTTGAGGATCTATCTTCCTTGGCTCCAGTCAAGTGAGGATTGTTCTCTTGATTTTGCTTGCATTTCTTCGCTTAGATTTAATTCGAGGTTTAATTAGCATATTTATTTCATCGATTGATCCCATGTTTAGCCCTCACCCACTGTTCGCAGGAGCGAGCTTCGGTGAACCTCCATTTCGCTTATCCCACGCCGTTCTCTGTCAACCTCGCATGCATGAGGGTCGCGATAGTTTTCCCGTGACTCTTAACTTTTCTTGCAGGTCCATGAGTCATCATGCACAACTGGAGCCATTTTGAGTTCTCACCGGAGGCAGCAGGGAGCCTTGTGCTCCGCTGGCCTCCTGGGAGAACTTCGGTGATCACCGAACAGTTTTCGAGTACCCAACAGATAGAAGAAACCTGCAGGATCACTCGCAACTGTTTTGGAGATTCAGAAGACCACAGAGGAGGAGGATCGGGGTCATAGAAGTTCGACTTCGCCAGCCTTCTTCCATGTTCTTCCCGATCGCCTATCCACCGTCTGATCAAGGCCCTGTCCCAGTTGCGGATACCACCGTCCAATTCCTCTACCATCAGCCGTCAAATCGGAGCTCTCGTATCTAATCGTAGCCGTCTGAGCCAAACCATCATCTTCATCCCTTATCGCGCCACATGTCAAGTGGAGGGCATCCAGCCATCGGATCGAGCCCCCTACATAGGTATTTTGCATCTATTACCCCGCAGTTTTTGTATTTATTAAGTAGGCTATAAACATTATTCCGCCAATTATTTTTACTTTGTAATTTTATGAAAGGCCCCTCAAACTTCCCATATCTATAACCAGGTCCTCGACCACGTCACCTCGCGTACCTGGTGCGCGTGAGGTGTGGGCATTTTGCAGCGGGACCCCTGGGGTTCCTTATATTGTGAATTAATCTTGGAATTTTTTATTCAGTTCATATTTTTTGTGGCAAATGTGCAAACCGACCCCTTGACTTTTTGAAAATTATGTTGTGGACCACGCTAGGGTGGCTCACGTGCTTGTGCACGTGGGCTTGGTATTTTTGTTGGGAGCCCCTCGCGGGTCTCGAATTTTGTAATTTGTCCAGAAATTTGAATATTCATATAATATTTTGTGACACTTTGGCCCTGAAACTTATTACTATTTACATTTATACCCTTGTTAATAGTGTAGTTTCTCTTTGTTGTATCTATTTATTTCATATAGCATTTTAACTCAAAAAAATCAATTTGTGGCTTCCTGTTACATTGTACTTTCACGTACATATTTGTATTTTGCATTTGAAGCTTTTTATTATTTATTAAAAATCAAAAAGTGTCATTTTTGTCCCTATTTGCATAAGAAAATACATAAAAATTATAAAACCTTCTTAAAAAATTCTAAAAATATATATTGTGTATTTTTGTATTTTTGACCGTCAAACCAAAAATCATTAAAAATAATGAAAATATAAAAAATAGAAAAACCTTAAAAGTATTCATAAAAATTATAAATTTCTTTAAAAACCCAAAAAATATATTTTTCTGTTTCGTATTTTTCTCTATATTATTATATATATTAAAATTACTTTGGAGACATTTTGCTATTATTTTATATTTCTTATCTCCAATTTAATTTTTGGTATTTAATTATTCCATGTTTTAGGGTATTTTTGACTTTAAAAACATATAAAAATTAGCAAAAATTCCTAAAAAATCATAAAAATAGTAAAAAATATTAAAAACCCAAAAATATTTTGTTTTCTTATTTTTGTCTATCGTTGTTAATTTATAATCAACCCTAGCTTATATTGTATATATAGCTTATTATATCTATTAAAATAAAAAGAAAATATAAAAATAAAAAAATAAAAAGAAAATATAAAAACCAGAAAATTAAAAATCAAAATATAAAAATATAAAATTAAAAATAAAAAAACAAAAAAAACAAAAAAAACCACACAAAAAACATAGACAAATAGTTCACAATCATCATCTTGTGATTCACTGTCCCGATCTAGTTGTTTGGTCCATGTGTTCAACCTCTACATACTTGCACCTATACACATCCTTGTTGTAGAGTTATAATAAATTTTAACTCTAGGTCTGCTTTTTATTACTTGATTATTGGTTGTGGGTTAGTTGTTGTCTTAATCCGGATTTCTTGATGGTCACCTCGACGATTGTATTCCCGCCTTGTGTGGAACGTAAGACCGCTCGATTTTTGGGTTAAACAATCATTTGACCAAGGGTTGACCTAGGGTTTCTACCCAATATGAGGACTGGTCAAGGGAACACATGGATTCACGTGAAATTTGATCACTTGGTGAAGACATTTTAATGAAGGAATTGAGCACATGGGAAGGCTACATTCATCAAAAAAAACTTGGTGAAATGGGGAAGTTGCACCTGACAGAGCAGTTCGAAAAAGGTGAGGGAAGAGTTGACTTTAGTCGTCAGGCGATGTCACCTGATTGGTCCACATGGACCGCTAGAAGATAAAACATAGATGAAAAACGAAATAATGTGAAAAAAATAGAAAATGATTTTGTTGATTATATCTCAAAACATGAAAGTTGTTTCTTATTTATTAAACTATTTTGGGTGATTTTTATTTATTTTTATCAACTTATTTCATAATATATATTATTTATATACCTAGTGTATATGTATTTATACTTATATATTTTGTGCTTATATTTATATTTTAATTTTTTATACATATATTATATTTACATAATTTATTTATTTTTAATATTATTTCGTACATATTTACATATTTTACTTGAAATTTTTTATTGTTTGATATATGCATATAAATAAATAAATATAATCACAATATAGGTATCATATACCTATGTATTTAGTGTTTATTAATTCTTTTTGGTATTTTTGAATGTTTTCAATTTTATTTATATTTTATATTGGTGTTATATATATGCACAATCTACGAAAAATATAAAGAAGTTAAAAATGTGAAAATGTGAAATATATTGGCTTAATACATGTGTACAAGCACCATAGTACCCCAATTAACCAGCTTTTGCATCTTGACTCTAATTTAAATGAATCCAACTTTATTTATAGATAATTTAATTTGAAATACAATGGAGGTGTGTTTGATGAATTTTGAGCATATGGAGGAGTTATTGATCAATGAAATTTTGTTTGCGGCTTTTTAAACTGAGTGTCTCGAGTGACTTGTACATGATTAATATATGACAATAATTTTGTTATTTTCTATACATTATTATGCACAAATTTAATGTTTGAAAACATTTTTATTTAAAGAGAATAAAACTATGAATGAAATGATGTAAGTTTGAGGTGGATACAATGTATTGTGTACCTAGGGTTTCTAAGGTTTGGCGTGCATTGTATACATTATTTTGCCCTTATCTCCCTCTACTTTATTCCTTGTCGACCTAATAAATATTTGACTAGATCTCATCATTTAGGGCCAGTCAGTATCTTTGATACATCGTTTATTTTTCTTTTCTTTATTCTTTTATTTTGAGTTTAAATAACTATTTATACAATATTTTTTCAATAAGATCAGGAAGTTAATTCATGCAAGTTAGTGATATTTACATGTATTTTACTAGGAAATTAAAGCCAAAATAGGATAATAAAGGTGAATAAATGTCTATTCATAACCCTTTATACTTACCTTTGTTAGTCCCTAGCAAACACTTATTAGGAAAATGAACGGTGAAAGAGATGAAGAAAAAGAAAATAAAGAACTTAGAACGATTATGATGTTTAAAATTATCTTCATAAAATTAAAGTTTGGAGCTTAGTCAGACCTTTGGATTGTTAGTTTGTCAGGACCTTATTAAGAATAGATTTTAAAACTTTACAATCCTCAAGTTCCATAATCCTTTGTTTAGTTTACCCCAATAGTCAGGTCAAAATAAGTATTTTCATACGTAAACTCTTATGACTATGAAAATCACTTGTACAGTGTACGTGAAATGTAGCACCCCACATTTGAAGTGGCAAAGAAATAAACTCCCTCAGCAAGGTATCCCAAATTCCCAAATCTATCTACTCTTTCTTAGAGGAGCGGGGTATTCCCTTCTAACATCAAGTACATCCGACTCAAAGAAAGGGGTAGAGAAAGAAGAAAGGATTGTGACATGTGTAGTCACATATCATTTAGAGTTTGGTCAGTGTAGCCAAGTCTCCGGCTGCATGCAATCTTGTAACTTTGACTTTGAAGCATAAGCCTTGCATATTGAATCATAACTCTCTCTCATATATTTTTGGAGTTTTTGTTTTATACCTTTTTCTTTAATATATACGGTAGCATTTACATAAGAAAATTTTCTTCTTGAGCTAGTAGATTGTCCCTCTTTTGAGGCTTTATTGCAACCCACAGATGCCCGTCTTTAGATGTCCATGCCACTAGATCAGGTTAGGGTGCACTAACCTCCTATTGAGGTGGCATATGTTTCCACACGCGTGCTGCTCAAGTTAAAGAATTCTTCCCTTTATCACCTCATCTGAGTTGAGCTATGTGTAGAGTGCTTTGTCCAAGTTAGACCACAATCGACAAGAGTCATGTGTGTGTCTTGAAATATTCTACTTAGGCTAGTCAAGATGACATGTGAATATAGTATAGTGGACTCAAAGAATTAAGTCACATTGACCTGAATAATTCCAGTACCCATAAGGTTCATGTTAATTTAAGTGGATTAAGGTCATAAACCAACCTTCAATCTTCATATTTTATTCCATACTAGTTTAATTATCAACATCATTCTAAAAAATGATATATTTTTAGCTTATAAAAAATGATATTTTTGTGAAATGATTTTATGATTTTGAACTTTTTATGAAGCTTTTAAAAATGAGTTTTAAACATTTTTAATTTGTAGGTATTTTTGAAACGCTTAGTAAGAATACAAACATTCAAAAATATTTATAAAGGAATATTTTCCAAAGGTATGAAAAATATTTCACAAAGATTTTTCAAAGGTTTTCACAAGATTTTTCAAAACATTTCACGCCTATTTTTCAAAATCATTTGCAAATATTTTCAAACCAATTATTACAAAGAATTATATATATATATTTATTTATTTATAAGAGTTTTCAATCTTTTTATTTATATACCCATTGTATATTAGCCATATTATTGAAAATACAAGAAAGTACGAGTTATGGCTAACACATCTATACCATATCTATGACTCCCTATACTTAACTCGAACTATATCCTCATAGTGACTAATGAGAAACAAACGAAGACATAACTCAAGCCAAGTATAGAAGAGTAATATAATACAACGACCTAATAAAAAAATGAGAAGTTGATAGTCCCCTCATCCGCCCTATACTCAGAATTACCTTATCCTAAGTACAGAAGATGTGCACTAAACAGGGATGATCGAGGGTCAGAATTTAAGAAATCAATGACTAGGCATGTCCCCCCTATATGTAGGGTAAAATATCCCTAAGTACATAACAAAATATCAACAATTGAGAGACAAGTGAGGGAACACAAATAAAAACTCAAGTCATTCATCTCCTCTATACTTAGGCTCTAATCATCCTAAGTACAGCTTTGATGAAGGGGATGAATGAATGAAATAGAAGAAAGAAAGAAAGGGAAAGAATGAAAAGAAAAAGAAAAATGATATTTTTATAGCTCAGTTGTCTGAATCTATTGATGATGTAAACTATTCTTGAAATACCACTTCAATAGAATAAACAACAGATAGGAATGTGTCATGCTTTATGTACGGCTTTAGCAACTATCCATTGACTACGAACGGATGTGCGTCGAATAACAATTCAGATATGAGGATGCTACCATTGTCACGTACAGTCTTCAATATGACTTCCCTCTCCATTTGCTTTTTAATTTGCACAGGAATATCTTTAACTTTACATAAATAACTGTACCTTCTGACCAGGCTTGAAATTCTTTCATTCGATATGCTTGTCGTACCATCTTTTGACTTCTTCCTTTTACATCAGGCTGTTATCATAGACATAGTCTTAGAATTCCAAGAGTTTGTTCAGATCAAGTTTTTGTTCTTACCACTTAGATATGAGTCTAAATTGTAGATGTTGACTATCAAAAGTGATTTATGAATTAACCCAAGGGGAAGATGGCATGACTTCTCATAAACAAGACGATATGGAGACATACCCAATAGGGTCTAGTAGGCGATACGATAAGTCCATAGAATGGAATCAAGGAGTTGAGACCAGTTCTTCCTATCTAGCTGTACAAGTTTTTGCAAAATCATCTTGATCTCTTTGTTTGAAAGTTCAACCAAACCATTGGACTGCAAGAGGTAAGATATGCGACACGATGATCAATGCAGTATGCCTTCATGAGTTTCATAACTTCTACATTTTTAAATCGGTTACCCTCATCAGAGATTAAAATTTTAGGGATTCTGAATCGCGAGATAATGTTGTCCTTAAGAAAGTGACAAACCGTATGACTATTTATGGATCAAGCGGGAATATCCTTCACCCAGCAACTTACATAATCCACAACAAGCAGGATGTATTATGTGCATTTATTTGCACCAATCTCCCATTTGCTCCATGTGTTCGACACTCTACACATACTTGCACTATTCACATCATTTGTAGAGTTATAATAAATTTATCTCCGCATATTTTGCTTTTCAATTATTTATACATATTGTGGGTTAATTGGCTAATTATTTGAGTTTCATAAGCGGTCATCACATCGATTGTGACCTCACCTTGTGAGAGGAAGACCCTCGCAAAATTCTTCTTTTCAGCAGTGGAGGACTTAGTCCGTGGGGAGCATCTAGAGCGGGTGACCGAGGGCTTGGCTTTTGGCATAAGTGTTTGCTAGGGACTGGTAAAGGCAAGTATGGGGGGTGATGAATCTCCATTTCAACACCTTTATTCTTTCAAATCCCTAGCAAAATGCATATATATCATTAATTTGTCAAAATAAACATTGTATAAATTGTACAAAATACTGTATAAACTATTATTTATCTAATGTATTTGATTCCAAAATAAAAGAATCAAGGAAGAAAATAAAAAGAAATAAAACACCATAGGTGTTGAATGACCTTCAACCCCAAGACCTAGTCATCATAATGATTTGGTCGACAAGGAATAAAGTAGGGGGAGATAAGGCAGAAGAATTGTACATGAATACACAAAAATCACACAAGAAACCCTAATTTATTTTTCCCAAATAATGTATTTTGGGACCTATTTTATTTTATTATTTTTACATCTCAAATAATAAAATCCTCAACATGAATATTATATATAAAAATACAAAGAAGAAATATAAAATAGAGTTCACAGAAAATAATGCACAGTATGTCCGAGACACACAAAATAAAAAGCCACAAAGAAATCTTTGCAGACCTGTATCTTCTCCATACTATATCAAAATGGACCAAAATCACATTTAATTTATATAACTTTTAATAAGCTATTTAATGTAGGTTGTTTCATTTAATTTGGAGTTAAGATGTAAAAATTATGTTTTGGGTCCTCATTGTGCAATATACTTGTATATTGTATTCGATATATTTATTCTTGATATTTTTAATTTATTTTATTTTTATAAAATTGTAAATGTTATTTGAAACACAGGTATATAATTAAAATGAAATAAAACTATTAAAATAAAATTAAAATTAATCAATTGATCTTATACACATGAAATATACCTATATATACTTACAAAAAATACATATGTAATTAATTAAGCGTGTAAATAAACTCAAAAAAATAGAACAAAAATACTTAATATATAAATAAAACTTTGAAATATATAAAATACTTGTATAAATTAATACAATACACAATACAATATATAAATCAAATACCTAAAATACATGATTTTTTTACTTATACTTATACATGTAAAAGCGTAACTTATAATAAATGACCTCAAAAATAAATAAAAAATTGTATAAAATACTACATAAAATCATCAACATTTTTTATTTTATGACCAAAATTTAATTAATTCATCTTATATTTTTTATTGAATTTACAACCTTTTCTATTTTTCTTTTTCCTGGTTGGTCCACGTGGACCACCCAGGACCCTTCAAACGTTGACTGCGGGTCTGTTGTCCTGTCTGACCCGCAACCCTTGTTAGAAACCACATGGGAACCATCTCTTCTCCCCTTTTCCACTCCATCTCCATGCTCACCTTCGCCCTTGAGCTCTGCCCTTAATGTAGCCCACTCATCTGACACCCTCGCCGACCATCCCCTGACCACCAACTCCATTTCCATGGCACACAATCATGCCTCAAAGTCAACCCATCCACCACTCTATAAAATTTGCTCCTCTTCACCTTTTTGAGGTTTGATCACTCTTAATCTACTGCAATTCCCTCAGAACATGTCGAAGGCCTTAGCCTTAGTGACATCAATCAGAGGTTGGGTCCTGCAGCGAGGAGTAGCGGTGGAGGATCTCATCCAACCACCATCAAAAGCTTCATTGACCGATTTTTCTTCCTCGATCTTCAGGCCGAGTTGAGGCCTTTTCTTTCTCCCATTAGGTAAATCTTAGTTTGTAGTTTAAATTGTTGCCTTTGATTTCAATTTTAATTATATTGGTAGTTATAATTTCAAAGTCCATAATTAACTTGGAGCTCGTGCTCCAGGCCAAAATTCTCGTGGTTCGACCCTGCAATCACCTCAATTTTCCTCTCATTATGTGCCCCTACATTTTCTCCACGAATCCCTTTTTTGTTCAACCCAGATCCATTGTGGATGTAGGATTCAAGCTCCTTTCATCGCATCTCGCCGGAGCTTCATCCTCCTTCTGACCCATGTGTGGTCCAGCTTCAGGAACTAATCGAGGGAGTAGCCCTCGTGCTCCTAACCTATTGGTGCAGGAAATAGCGCTCGAGGACACCTTTGGACCCAACTAGAACACTTGGAGCTACTCCATGTGATCAGGACCCGTCAGAGTTACCGGAGCTCCATCCATGTCATCTGAGCCATCCTGCACGTGCGGAGGAGCCCTAGCACCGTGCAATTGCTGTCAGATCGAAGTATGGTCATCGGATGAGGGAGCAATCATTGATCGAAGTGAGGAGGATACGATATTATTACGCATTCTTCCTCCATGCCTCAGAACCGTTGGATGAAGGAGAGCGCCTAGGTCTAATCATGGGCATTGGATCAGACGTGTAAGAAAGACTCACCCTACCATTCAATCTCTTTGAGTGATGCCGACGTGGCACGTTCCTAGCCGCTCATCTCCACGTACATGGGGGATAGTTTGCACTAAACCCCTTCTGCCTTTTTGTATTTCCCAAATAGTACTGTACATATTTTAGTGCATGTGAAATTAATTGGGAATATTGCAACAAATCCCCCGAACTTTCTATTAATTGCAAGTTTATCCAGTGCTAGCTCAGCTAACGTAGCCCACCATGTGAGTTGGGTATTTTACTCTCATATCCCTCCAGCTTTGTGTATTTAATTTTAATATATAAAAATCAACTTTAAGTTTGAAATTTCTGGGTAGTTTGCATGTAACCCCTCGCATTTAGCTTTTATTGCAAAAATACCCCAGCCAACTTAATTATTTTTGTGCATGTTTGTTTATTTTCCATAAATACTTTTCTGCTCCAAAAATTATGAAAAATAAGAGTATGTGTAGTGTCCTCAGTGCCATATATTTTATTTTGTATTTCATGCACAGTTTCTATTTATTAAAAATGAAAAGAGCACATTTTAGTCCCAGTTTGACTTGAAAATTTCAAAAAATTACAAAACCTCCATTAAAATTTTTTAAAAAATTAACTACTATTTATTATAATTTTTTATCACTACAGATCAAACTTAATAAAAAATAACAAAAGAAAACCCTACAAATCACAAACCCTAGATAACCCTAAAAAATTACAAAATATTTCCAAAAATAATAAAAATTTCCTTTTCTGGTATGTATTTTTCATTATACATATTTCTACATACTAAAATTAGTTTTTAGAAATTTTGAATCCATTTGGTATTTTTAAATCTCAAAATAACTCATCATATTTACAAAGTCCTTGATTTTGTATATTTTAGACTTTAAAAATACCTAAAAATTTGCAAAAAAACAATGAAATCACAAAAACAGAAGAAAGATATAAAAACACAAAAACATTTTATTTACTAATTTTTGACTATATATAAATATATTTATTAATATATTACTTTATATTATATTATATACATATATATAGTTATATATAATTAGTATTATTATTAATTATTATGCATACCTCAAAAATATTTTTAATTTCTTTAAAAAAATAAAAGGGTCCGTTCTTTCTTGTATTTTCTGATTTATACATATATATATCTCACTTATAATATACACATTACATATATATATACACCCTTATATATACCTTTATTATCTATTAAAAAGGAATTAAAAATCAAAAAAATAAAAAGAAAAATAAAATTTATGAAATAAAAAATATGATATAACTAAAACCCACAAAACATTGAGTAAATAAGTGAATATTGTGCATAGATACCTATATTATATATTTATAAATAATATATCTGTTACACTAACTTGTTCCCTATGTTCGACACCTTATGTTCTTGTCCTCTATACACATACATTGTAGGGTTTATAATAAATTTTGATCCACATTCTGCTTGCATTGATATATTGATATTTTGTGGGTTAGCTGTTGAATCTAGTTGAGAACTTTGTGGGCTGTCATCACAGACATTGTTGCATGCCTTGTGTGGACCACATGACATTTCCTTAGGTAGATTTCATCTTTTTCCCCCATCGAGTCAAGTATGAATAACTCCATTATGTTATCAAATGTTGTGACTCTCGGGAGCAGTAGAACTTTGTAACTGCCTGCCTATATGATGGGAAAGATAAAAGATTCAGACGATGAGTCTTTCTCACCTTTACAAGCTAAGCCCGCAATCGATCTGGGAGAAGAAGAAGATAGAGGAGTCACACCAACACTAAAAGATCAAAAAAATGTCGAAAAAGGAAAGCACCAAAAAGAAGATGACATTCGAAGTTGAGGTCGAGACAAGCAAGTCGAGGAGAAGACAACAACCAATCCCATGCAAGCGGACAAAGGCGACATTTCCACTTTTTGCTTTCCTCCTGTAATGAATGATTGTAGCCCTTATAGTCATTTATTTGTAAAAGTTGATTCTCATGAAAACTTTTTGACTGATGTGGATCTTCCATTCCCTGATGGAATGAAAAATCACCAGAAATTTAAAAACAACTTTGTCTGATCTTGGTATTGTTGAAATCTTGTAAAATATTGTTTGGAAATGCCATTATTAACAATGGAATACATGCCTAATGTGATGAAAGGACTGAAAGAGGCAAGTACAATAAAGCATCAGCCCCGTAAACATAGACGCAACATAGCAAATAACATATTCTGGCCATGTCTATATTAAATGTGATCAACAACCTCCCATCTAAAATGAAAGACATGGGAGCTCTTTAATCAGATGTGAGATTTTTGATTAAATAATTGAGCGTACTCTTCTTGATAGTGGCTTGTCAATAAATCTCACGCCCACATCACTTCTCAAAGAATTCTAGCTAGGTTCACTGAAACCAACAAGGATAATCCTTCAGTTTGGTGATCGATCTATTAAGCAACCCCGAGGTATATTGGAGGATGTTATTGTAATAGTGCAAGGCATGAAATTCCCAGTGGACTTCATTATCCAAGACATGGAATCCTCTGCACCATTACTCGAAATGCTTGTCATGCTTGGTCGGACGTTCCTCCAAACTATCGAGGCGGTAGTTGATTATGCATTTGGAAAGATCACATTTCGCTCCTGCAGTAATAAATTTACTCTTGATATGATCGTGGAGCCCAAAGAAACAAAGAGCACATATGAGGAAAGTGAGTCAGATACACCGCATAAAGCTGCCAGTGAAATTATTGATCAAATCATATAACCAAGCTTGTCTTTGACTGACATCGAGATACATGAATTCCTCATCCAAGGGGAAGACCCGGAAATCACAGTTGAATCCCATTTCTATGCCAGCAGGGAGATAGATACTGATGAGTTGATCGAGCTGTTTGAAGAAGAACCATTCCAAACCGAACAAGAGGAAACCATTGCAGATATGTTTAGTGATATGTTATCTAAACCAAGAGTGACTGAGGTGGGCACCAAATCATTAGAAGATCATGCACCAATCCTCAGCTCGATCTCAGAAGTCATTGAGAAGCTGACTCAGACTCCACCAGAACTGCAACACTTCTGACAAATCTTAAGTATGCCTTCCTTGTGGGTGAGCCAAAATAGTATCCGACCATCATCAGTTTGTGATTAACCATTGAGCAAGAATCTCTCTTGCTAGAGATTGTAAAGAAAAACCATAAGGCTCTTGGTTGGAATATTTCAGACCTCCGAGGGATAAATTCGGCCCTACGTCCACACCATATTTACTTAGAGGATGACAGCAAGTCGTCCCATGAGTTTCAGTGCAGGTTGAATCCTAATCTTCAGAAAATTATCATGAAAGAGATCACGAAGTGGTGTGAGGTTATTCTTATTTATCACATCTCTGACTCAAAAGTGTTAATCTCATTGCATGTGGTTTCGAAGAAATCCGGAATCACAATTGTTACAAATGATCAAGGAGAGAAGATCTCAACCTGAGTGCAGACAACATGGACATCTATGTAGATTATATGCGCATGAACTCAGATACCAAGAAGGATCACTTTCCTCTGTCCTTTATTGATCAAGTTCTCAAAAGATTGACAGGGAAAGAGTTCTTGTGCTTCCTGGATGGGTACTATGGGTACAATCAAGTCACGATCACTCCTGAGGGCCAAGAGAAGACTATATTTACTTATCTGTTTGACACCTCTGCCTTTAAGTGGATGCCCTTTGGATTATATACATGCCCGCTACATTCCAAAGGTGTATGTTTGTTGTGTTCGCCAATAATGGGTAGTTTTTTGAATGTTTTCATGTACTATTTCTTGGTACGTCGTGATAGTTTTGATGCATATCTCTCTCTCTCGTCCAGATCAAGTACTGAAGAGATGCCACGAAGTGAATTAATGCTATCCTTGAAGAAGAGTCACTTTATAATGATCAAAGGGATTGTGATGGGCTATGTCGGCTCTAAACAAGGTATGGAGGTCAACCCGACTAAGGTGGATATCATTGATAAACTTGAGCCACAAAAAATAGTGAAGCATGTGAGGTTTCTCTAGGGCTTGTTGGATTTTATAGAAGATTTATTTAGGACTTCAGTAGGATTGCTCGGCCTCTTACTAAATTGATAGGCAAAGAGATAGATTTTGTTATAGATCACAAGGTCCTCCAAGCCTTCAATTAATTGAAAGATCTAGTCACTCAAGCGCATGTCCTAGTTCTACTAGATTGATCTATCCCATTCGAGATCATATGCATTAGACTTGGTAGTTAGGGCTATTTTAAGGCAGCGAAAGGATGGACTTCCGTATGCTATTCATTATGCCAACAAAACATAAGATGAGGCCTACAAGAACTCTACAGTAACAGAAAAATAACTGCTGGCAGTGGTTTTTGCCCTCAAGAAGTTTAGGTCTCACATTTTCAGTTCTAAAGGAATCATCTTCACCGACCACTCTGCTATTCGATACTTACAATAAAAGAAGGATGTCAAGTCATATCTTCTTCGTTGGATCCTTCTGCTCTAGGAATTTGATTTGAAAATAAGAGATAAACCTGGAGTCGATAATGCAATAGCAGATCATTTATCCAAATTAAAAACACACAGAGATGTAGAGAAGAAAATAAAGAAAATGAAAGGAAATAACTTAGAATAATTGACTTTTAAACTTGTCTTAATAAAGTCAAAGTTTGGAGCTCAGAGAAGGCCTTCATATTATTAGTGTGTTCAAAACCGCATTTAGGTTAGGAAATGTGACACAACAATCCTTAGGTTCCATGATCCTATTATCTAGTCCAATTCACAGTCATGTCAGCACCATACTCTCAATCACATATGCTACCTTGAAGTGACAATTTGTGTGAATTTTTTAGCTCTTCCCAGACAAAATATTGAACCAAAAAGGGATCTTCTCTTCTGGTCACTCATCCTCATGGTGACAGATGTTCCCTTCTAAGGTCAGGTGATGTCGATCCATACAACCGAATGGGGTAAGAAGCTAGAAGAAGGTATAAAGAAGTAGGAATGGATGTGTGTAGTCTTCATTCCCCTGTGAAGCTCGGTAGTATAACCGAGTCTTCACCAAGAAGCATGCTTTTTCCAAAGCTTCAACTTTTTGGTGGAATTTTTGGTAAAGGCTTCATCTTTGATATTTTCTTTGACTTTGTATAGTTTCTGCATTCTTGCTTGTGCCCCGACAGATATAGCATCTTTTTAGTTCGTCCATTTCATGGGGTCTTGGAAAAAGTTACGTCGGTGGACCATTCCTCATTCGAAGCATTATCCCAATCCACCTCTAGTCTTTAGATATCATTTTTACCAAAAGAAGTGGGTTAGAGTATCGGTTTCAACAATTCCCAAGAATGGTTCCTGAGCCACTCTTGACGAAGCAGCCTAGAATCGTCCCGACTTAGACGCCAAGATTTTTCAATAGTCCACCTGGATTGAGCTAAGTGTTAAGTGCGAGATTTCTGATCAAGCAACTGTCACAAGAGTCTTACGGATGATATGAAGGGTTCTCTTTAGACACAATGAATTGATACAGAACATAGTCTCATGGAATTTAAAGAATTAAGTCTATGCGACCTAAACTATATCCAATTCCAGTCCTCAATGGGTTCCTCTGAATATAAATGCATTAAAGTCTATTCCAAGATCCGATATTCAAATTGTATTTTGACTTGTTTGTTTGTCGTGATTATTCTGAAAAATGCACATGCTATATACAATGCAAGAAAATCTTTTTGTGAAGAAATTTTCTAATTTTGAACTTTTTATGGGATTTTGAAAAAAGTTTTGCAATTTTTTATGTATGTTTTTAGAAACATTTTGCAAATTTTTATGTAATTTAGAGTTTGCAATTTTTTATTGAAAGAAAAGGAATTTTTGTAAAAAAATATTTCTGCAAAGGTTTGAAAAATTTTCACAAAATATTTTTCAAACGGTTTCACAAAGATTTTTCAAAGAAAATTTTCCAATCATTTTTCAAACATTTTGCAAAATATTTTTAACCGGTTTATTAACCATTATTACGAAGAATTTTCATGTGCATTTTAGTTTTTATTAGTTAGCCATATTATTGAAAATACAAAAGTACGAGTTATGACTAAAGTATATACAGTGTATATACGACCCCCCTATATTTAGCTTGAGCTATGTCCTCATAGATCAGAGAGAAAAGGAAGACATAACTTGTACTAAGTATATGAAAGTGTATACTACAATGATTGAATAATGAATGAGAAGTCAATCGTCCCCCTATACCCAGGATCAATTTATCCTAAGTGTAGAAGACTGTATTCAACATGCAGGGAGGGTCGAGGGTGGGAATGAATAAATAAATAATTGGCTTGGCATGTCCCCCCTATTCTTAGGGTAAATTGTCCCTTAGTATATATAGAAATCAAAAGTTGAGGAGACAGGCGAGGGATCAAAGAATGAACATCTGAATACACTCATTCCCTCTATACTTAGGATGAAGCATATCCGAAGTACATCAATGATGAATGGGATGAGTACCACTTTTTGGAAGAATTAAAGAATGAAATATGAAAATAAGAAAAGCAAAAAAGAGTTATTAATCAAAAATGTTTTTCGGTGCCTTTTCTGACGTAGTTGATGTTGTCGCTTGAAATTCGTCATGGTAGACCACCTGGATAGAATCAACCACAGACATGAATGCATCATGTTGAAGATAAGGCTTCAGTAGATGTCCATTGATCACGAATGACTATGCATCAACTAACAAACCTGATATAACGATACTTCCATTATCATGCACATGCTTTACTATAAAAGGCCTGGTCCACTTGCTCTTCAACTTCCATGGGAAAAGTTTTAACTTTGCATCGAACAACCAAACCTTCTGACCTGGTTTGAAAGTCTTGCAGCGGATGTGCTTGTCATGCCACTTCTTGACCTTCTCCTTGTACATCAGGTTATTGTCATATGCATAGTTGCAGTATTAAAGGAGTCAATTCAGATTGATCTTTCGGTTCTTTCGGCCTTCTTGGAATCCAAACTACAATCATTAATTGCCCATAAAGATTTGTGAATGAGTTCCATTGGAAAGTGGCATGGCTTGACGTACACTAGGCGATAGGGAGACATTCCTAGAGGTGACTTGTACGCGGTCTGATAGGTCCAAAGAACTGAGTCAAGGAGTTGCGACCAGTTCTTCCTGATGGGACACACTAGTTTTTGTAGAATTGTATTTATCTCCCCATTTGAACATCCGGTCGGGCCATTGGTTTGTGGGTGGTATGGAGAAGCGACATGATATTCAATGCAGTAATCTTCAGTCAGTTTCTTCACTTCTCTATCTAGGAAATGGCTACCCTCATCGGATATCAGAATTTTGAGGATCCCAAACGTTGCAATAATGTGATCTCTCATAAGCTGGCAGATGGTGCGATTGTCAGCGACTCAGGTTGGGATATCATACACCCAACGATTTACATAATAGACAATGAGTAGATTATACTCATATCCCTAACTATTGGGAAATAGGCCAAGCATCAAATATATCCGAGATTTGAATGTATTTCAGGGGCATCGTATCTCTCATTATGATGGTTCCTCTCATCTTCTAACAGTCAGTGCAACATTTGACAAAGTCTTCTGCATCTTTAAATTTGGTCGACCACCAGAGGTTGCATTGTAACACTTTTGCTGTCGTACGCTTTCCAGAGTGGTGTCCTCCTGATTATCGAGCATGACAATGTTCTAGAACATTTTTTACTTCCTCCTGAGAAATATACCTTCTCCAGATGCAATATGCCCCTCACAAAAGAGATATGGATCCTCCCATTGATAGAAATGAATATCTGATAAAAACTTGTCAATTTTCAGATTTGACCAATCTTGTGGAATTCTGTTGGACACAAGATAATTCACAATATTGATGAACCAGGGGAGCGAGGTGACTGATAGAATGGCTTCATCGTGAATGTTTCTGTGATCGGCAATAGGCTCTGCTCAAGAGTGTCTGGCTTTGGCAATCTTGACAAATGATCTTCCATCACATTTTTTACAGGTTTGTCATTATTTCAAGATCGAATTCCTAGAGCAGAAGGATCCATCAGATTAGCCTTAGTTTGGCATCCTTCTTGGCTAGAAAGTACTTGATGGTAGAGTGGTCTGTATAGACTATAACGTTGGACCCAAGCAAGTGAGATCTGAATTTTCCAAAACGAAAATGACTGCTAGTAGCTCTTTTTCAGTGACAGTATAGTTCTTTTGAGCTTCATCTAGAGTCATGCTAGCATAGTGAATAGTAAATGGTAGACCATCTCTTCTATGTCCCAGAACCGCTTAAATGGCATAATCAGATGCTCATCTATCATAATCTCAAACAGAGGAGATCAATCTGACGATTTAAGAACAGAGGTTTGGGTGATCAATTCTTTCAGCTGATTGAAGGCTTGGAGGACTCTGGCATTGATAATGAAATCTGCCTCCTTTCGAAGAAGTTCAGTCAGGGATCAAGCAATTTTGTTGAAATCTTTGATGAATCTTCAATAAAAAATGGCATACCCATGGAATGACTGAACTTGCTTTAGATTTGTAGGTGACTCAAGTTTTGAAATGACGTCCACCTTCGCAGGGAATACCTCCATTCCACATGTGGATATGACATGGCCTAGCACGATCCCTTCGGTCATCATGAAATGGCTCTTCTCCCAAGAGAGCACCAGGTTCACTTCATAGCATCTCTTCAAGACTCAGTCTAGGTAAGATAGGCATTTATCAAAACTGTCACCGTAGATCGAGAAATTGTTCGCGAAAACCTCAAGAAAACTGCCAACCATATCTGCGAATACAACCAAAATACATCGCCGAAATGTTGTTGGAGCATTATACAAACTAATCTGTGAAAGGCGTATGTCCCAAATGGACAGGTGAAGGTTGTTTTCTCTTGATCTTTAGGGGATATAGCAACTTGGTTATAAATAGAGTATCCGTCCAAGAAACAAAAGTACTACTTTACAGCCAGTCTTTCGACTATTTGGTCGATGAAGGAGGGAGGAAAATGGTCTTTCTTGGTTGCTAAATTCAGGCGTCTGTAATCCACACAAACGCACCAAGATGTTGGAATTCTGGTTGTGATATCCTCTCCTTTGTCATTCTTCACCATGGTGATCCCTGATTTCTTTAGCACAACATGCAAGGAACTCACACATTTTGAGTCGAAGATGGGATATATGAATCCCGCATCACACCATTTTGTTATTTCATTCATAAAAACCTCTCAGAGATAAGAATTCAATCTGTATTGTAACTCTCGCGATGGCTTGTTGTCTTCTTCAAGATATATGTGATACGAGCACAATGAAGGATTAATCCCATGGAGATCTAAAATTTTCCAGCCTATGGCCTTGCAGTTTCTTTCTATAACCTTGAACAGACAAGATTCTTGTTTCTCGGTTAGTTGTGAATTTATGATCATGGAGAACATGTTTTACGCACTCGCAAGGAATGCATATTTCGTGTTTGCTGGAAGTGGTTTGAGTTTAGGTGAGGTCTGATTCAGTTCGATGGTGACTTCAACAACTGTGCAAGGCGGTAGTGTCAAATCTTTCAACTATAATGTGTCCCCACTATCATTGTAAGCTCTGAATCCAATCTTGCACAGAATTTTTCAATGATTGAATCTTGTCCACAAAAAATCAATAATTTCTTCTTACTCTGCTAAGGATAGGTGGACAAAAATGTATTCTTTAGGCAACTCAGCAAAAATCTCATCCTCAAAGTCCTCTGGGATCTCAACTGTGCTATCTACTCCTTCCTTGGTAGAGAGGAATTTTTGGGTCTCGATATCATCCATAAAATGATTGATCTCTAACAAGAAGTCACAGTGTTCTATTTTCTATTCTACAGGCTCACTTTCGTCTGATGCAGACTCTGACGATTTAGGCACTTGGATCGTCTCAATAGGCACCCTATCACCACTAGAACGCAAGGTGATCTGTCCAGTGTCGTAATCCACCACTGCTTTGGCTTTTCGAAGGAATGATCTTCCATGGATTATGGGAGTATGAAGTAGAGGAGTTGAGGTGTCCACATCAAGCACTATGAAGTCCACTAGGAATGGCATCCCTTGAATCCCATGATAATGACATCCTTCAAAATGCCCTGAGGTCGTTCGATTGAAGTGTCTGCAAATTGTGGAATCATTCTTGTGGACTTAAGCAGTCCTAACCTAAATTCTTTAAGCAGTGAAGTAGGAATCATGTTGATTGATGATCTTCTATCAAGGAGTGTTCGATCATATTCATGGTCGAACATCTAGCAATTGACTAGAGGAGCTCCCATGTCTTTCTTTTTGGTCTGGACATTGTTGATTACGTTCACATTACCCGTGGTCAGAATATGCTTCACAATTCGTTCTCAGGCTAGACGCGGGTGTCTCTTCGAAGTACATGCTTCTTTTAACCCTTTCTTTATATCAGGCATGTACATTTTGGCCTTAAGCAGAGGCATCTCAAGAATAGAATTCTGAATGAGTTTAACTACATCATGGTCTGACAAGGCAGTTTTCACATTTTTTGATTTTCTCAAAGCATCTAGAAATGGAATATTTACAAAAGCAGAAATACTTCTTAATTGCATCAAAATCAACGCCCACATCAGGATGTACAACTGGATGACTACATGGAACATTGTCATCCAAAAGAGGTGGGGCATCGAAACTAGCATATGGGGCTTCATCAGCTTGCACTGGATCGATCACAAGTGTGGTCCTCTCTAGGGATGGTGTGTTATCTCTTCGGTTGTTGCTGCTTTCGTTTTGTTGAGTTTGATTTTGCAGATTTTTTTTTAGCTTTTTCTTTATGGTGCTTCTTCCTCACCCGGCTTGACTGCTGGTATGACTAGTGCAGAAGAAGATGACTCGCGTGTGGAAGCATTATTATTCCCCTTCATAGTTGCATATGGCTGCATGGTCCTACCGCTCATGAGAGTAACAACATCAGATAAGAAAGTATCATGCATATCTGACTATGTTAGTTTGGACAGGACATCACAGACTACTCGCTCTTGCTTTCAAAAGTTGTTGGGGTTGGCCTTTACCTATACCGGAATGGGGGTCTTGGCAGCAGTGAGGTCGTCTATCTTCTGACTCATCTCTCTAAGGCTCTTTACTAGTTGAGCTAAGCAGTCCAAGGCGGGGCTCACAGGTGAAACCTCGGATGGTTCAGCATGTGATAAACCGCAAAATTGGCCCTTTAAAAGAGTGTAATTAACACTTGAAATTGTCATCGCAGTCGAGCCGAAATGGGTCATCAAAGAGCATCTCATTGATATGTCAAATAAGAATAAGATGGTCGTGTATTTATTTTACTTGGCAAGATACCAAGGTCGAACTCAGGGACACGAGCCTCTCTCGTATTAGTCAGATTTTTATCTATCTAATTAAGCGTTGAATTAAAGAACATATAGGTCAAAGTATGCAAAAAGACACAACAATGCATTAAAACAAAACATGTATTTTTTTATTTTATCATGCAAATAAATTTGATGAAATGCACTGCAAATAATATGCCCTAGGTCAGAATGATGAGCAAAGTTAACATGCATCAATTTCAAGTTTAATTAAGAAGACCTACTTGATTTAAAAGTTGAACAAGGCATACAAGACACATGGCTAACAAAATAATACATAAAAATTCAAGTGTCCAAAATAAAAAAAATTAATATGCCATTAAAAAGAACATCAAGCAAGCTTCAAAATGGAACTGAAATCAACTCAATCGGACATACGAAGCTCAAGATATGCAAGAAAGAAAGCAAGGGCATAACTGAAAAGAAACATGAAAAGATAAATACAAATAGGTCCCTGGGAAGGCCTAGAGTGAAATTAAAATAAATATCGAGGCCTTCCCTACAAAAGTTCCACAAGTGTAGGGGCCTATCTACAATTATTAAAACCCACAAGGGTTTAAATGTAAATAACCCCAGGCGCGCATGGTCAGCACGTGACTTCAGGACCGATTTGCAATTTTGAAGAAGACGGTGGGTGTCTCTGCAATTTACCCAGAATGGCACGTGCTATGCACGTGCCACCCAAGCTCGGAGGACGGCTCAGGCTCGGTAGAGGCTTCGATGCAGCTTCGGGCTCGATGTAGGCTCGGTCAGGCTTGGAGGCGGCTCGGTTGGCTCGAACCTAGAGGTCAGGGAATGAGGTTCAGGGCAACCCTATCGATGACGCGTGGCTGCGCATACACCGTCAGATCTTCAAAGATCTAACGGTAACTGGGATCTCAGCTGGTAATTGATGTGGTCACTCTCGCGCCATTGGATGAACTTCGGGAGGGAGAATCCAACGACGCATGAGCCTTCTTCCTCGTCTTTAGCTGGCGGCGGAACCAGAGCTCCGGCGAGTGAGCTCCAGCTCTGCCACTTGCATCTGACGTCGATGAAGCTCGTCAGGAGGTCTCGACTGGTAGGTGATGGAGCTCAGAGCTAGGTCGATCTGCAAAGATAGGTGGCGGAGATCCTCATCGATCCAGTAGCGGAGACGGCCCTCGCAAAGACCTCTGCGGTGAACTTTCCGTCCATTCGAGACAGTACCTGCACTGTTAGTCCAATAGCCAAAGCTTACATTTGCGGATGATAGAGAGTGGGATGGGGTCTCGTGCGGGCGTCGAGATGGGAGACCGAAGCTCCATCTCCGGCGAGTCGGAGAGGAGATGTGTCTAAAGTGATCAGAGGTGAAGAAGGAGGGATTGGGTGATCGGAGGAGCACGCGTGAATGGTGGGGTGTTGGCGAAGATTGGAAGGGGTTCAATGGAAGATGAAGATGGGTGTAGTGGCCTACAAAATTAAGAGAACATGAATGAAAAATACAGAAGGGATCAGAAGGCTTACCTGGTCGGATATGGGTGCGGTAGCTTGTGCGCGAGCTCCATGGCGGAGCTCTGGTCTTCACTGGACCACGTCAGCTACGCGAGGCAGCTCGAGCGGGCTTGGAGCTCCGCAACTCCGCCATGATCGGCGGAGGGTCGTCACCAGAAGGGCATGTCGTCATCGCTCGATCTCTCCGCCTCCCCCTGTCACAGGGAGGCAGAGGAGGGATGGGCCTCCCTCCGTATAAAGGTGGACGGGCGTAATCGAAGGAGGGGGTGACGTATTTGAAGGGGCGAGTCAGCGAAGCTGTGAAGTGTGATCGTGGTTTGACTGGAGATCGTGGAGCAGATGAGAAGGGTCGTGGGTAGTGGAGATACCGGCGAGGACGACGGATGAATGGAGTTGACCGTGAGGCGGTTGGCAAGGGGAGAACTAGTCGGAGATGGTAGAGGAAATTGGAAGGGCGAGCTGGGTGCGCGAGGTGGTGAACGTGGGGAAGAGGGAGTACTGGAGGTGGAAGACGATATTTTGGCCGTTGGATCTTGAGATCCAACGGCTAGAATTTGGGTACTCACGAGCGGATATGATGAGATCGGGGGAGGAGCGATCTAAGGGCTGTGGAGCTGCCACGTGGCGCATCGAAGGCGAAGAGCCAGCGGACGGATGTGATTATATTAGGACTTCGATCGAGCGGTTAGGATTATAGCGCCAGTGGACGGTGTAGATCAAAGAGATAACGGCAAGATCGGAAGGCGCACAATGCGCCACATGGCAAATTGTGGGAGAGGCGAGAATGAGCGGTGCAGATCAGATATGGGAGTTGATCTGATGGCTAGGAAAAGATGAGGACGTGGAAAGAGTTGGGCCATTGGATTCAAAGAGAAATCCAACGGCCAGAGGCGCGGGCAGCTGAAGCAAGGGAGGCGGGCCACGTGGCTCACCCAGAACGGGCCACGTGGCCCAATCATATTATTTCAAATAAAATGTTTATTTTTGAGGGGCTAAATGACCGAATTTGAGAAAACTCAAAACATGAAAGTTTTAGATCTCGATGAGATCTACAAGTTTTATGTTGACCAAAAGTGGAGATGAAGTCAAACAAAGACTCAAAAATTTTTAAGGGTATTTTTAAGGCTAAAAATACCACAGATTTTAGTTTTGCCATTTTTTTGTGGTTTTTAATTTATTAAGTACTCTGATAATTACAGGACATTATCTGGATTTTATTGACACAAATTTAAGCAAGGGGGTTAATAATGGATAATTAAGATGATGAAATTGGATTTCATCTCCCTCTATACTTAAACTATGCTCGTCCCCGAGCATCAAAGAGAATGGAAAAGCTGGATTAACCCCCTTGTGCATGTGAGTACCGGATCTAATCTGATCAAGTCCCCTCAACTTTAGATGTCCAAAATTCTAGAGTTTAGCCCAGCCTTAATCAAGAGGCACCCAATTCCTCTACTTCTCCAGACTCTCTCTGATGTACATATAATCTAAAGGATATGAAATTTAGTGTTGACTGCAATTCTGAGATTAGAATCAAATTGTCACCTAAAGTCTTGGTCCAAGAAAATCTCCTAAGGACCCAATCCTCAACACTAGGAAAAAATCAAATCTTACATCCGGTCCATTATCTCTTTAGTTGTCAGACTTAAAATGTAGATGGAAGGTCGGTGATGGAGGGCATGGGATTGTGTCATTTCTTCTCTCCCTCTCATTGGAACAAGGATTCTCTCTAGTGCCTTTTACGCAACACATTTTTTTGGCGTTGATCAGTGCGTCCGTCAAGAGAAGTTGGAGCCGTCTGCACTTGTTTTCCTGGGAGTACACCGGGGTGTGTCTCTTTTGAGTACCTATCGTACCTTCGACACCCAGACTTGTAGCATTTACGATGTAGAGCCCTTTTTTGGTGCAAACCCGACTCCTGGTCCTAATAGCGATGGTCCAAGTGGACACTTTGAAAAGTTTGGGAGCGCTCGCCTTTGGTGGAAGCTCTTTAATATTTGACTTTATGGAATGAGAGCTTTTCTTTGAAATTTCATTGATTTGTAGTAATTTTGGCTAGCTCCACTGCTTTTACCAAGAGTTGGCGCACACTGATCAACATTTTTATTTATTCACACCCTGGCACTTAGGTCAATATCAACATATTAGTATAAGAACCAAGTTCTCAAAGATTGCTGACACTCAAGTTTCATGAAGCCTCCAAAGATTTTATCCCATCCTCGAGCATCATTAGATCAAGTCCAAACTTGAATTCCTCATCCCAATCCCTCAGGTGAAAACTCAACTCATCTCATCAAAACCGTAGTCGTGCATGTGATGTGCTGATCATATTCTTTATGTTTGAGACTAAGCATGGAATATAGCATGCAAATCTAGAAACCTAGGTAAATGTGGATCATTAAGTCTATGACCCTGATGACTAAGGCCGGTTAACCTAAAATCTCAAAGACCTCATAAAACTAAGTTTCCTTGATCATTTCAGATCCTGGGTGGAAGTGTAAGTGTAGAGGATTAATCCAACTCCTTCATTCAAAAACAAGATTTTTTTTAAGACTTCAAGAGATCTTAGGACTTCCTAAACTCAATTGAGCATCTGCATTCAGCCAGTATGGATGTAAGTACAGGATGAAGCCCGTTGCTTGAGGATGGGGCCTTACGCGATGTCCTCTAAACCATCCAATCTGCTAAGGGTGAACCCTCACTGAATGTGGCTTACTTAATTGGGCTTAGTAGTCACTAATGGCTCCTAAAGGATTTTTGGGTTTTTCTCATTTTTATGGATTTTAATTTAAAGGTTAAAACACAGGTTAGACTCAACTTTTCTTGAAAAGAGATAGAAAATTTTCAAAACCATGACACAAATAAAAACGTTTTCAAAACATTTTTAAAAGATTTTTTCAAACAAGGAAAAATCATTTTCGAAAATATTTTTATCAAAATAGCGTAACATAGTATAGAAAAGCCGTAAAAAACATTTGAGTCCTCTTAGTCCAAAGAATTTTACTTTAGCCAAAAAGTTCTAAATTTTTCAAATTTTTTCATATTATAGCTAAAGTAAGTATACTGTATATACGGTATATCCCCGTATACTTAAAGTTTGCTATGTCCTCATAGCACTAGGTGATACAAGTACATAGATCCATTTAAATATAAAGGAATATACGGGTGCTAAGAGGGGCTCCCCATATACTTAGGTTAGAAATAACCTAAGTATAAAGGCAAAGAAAGGAGAGTAGAGAAAATCACGGGGGCTCGGGTCCCCCCTATACTTAGGCTGAGATTAGACTAAGTATAAAGATGGAATTTGATGTTGGGAGGGACCCAAGGTGAACGAAGAAGATGGGTGGATATACAAGTGAGCGGATGAATCTACGGAGATGGATGGAGTGACTAAGGTTCTGGGGAGTGTATCGAAGCAAACATGGCTCAATCAAGCAAGCAAGACCCTCAATTTCACCAACTCACACATGAAACCAACCGAGGTTGGTTTATTATCTTGTCGGTTTTATTGGTGATAAAACATTTGATGTTTACGCGGAGAAAAATTTTAAGTGAAAATCAATGCGTAAACGAGGGTGTTGCTCTCCCAAAACCAAATTTTACTCCATTTTAGGTTTGACTTGCAATTAACAGTCCCAATTTTTCTTAAGGTTGTCACTGAATTAAGGTTAGCACAAAAATCACGAAATCATCGTCTACCGTTCATTCCCATTTTCCATTAACCTAGGTGATCAAGCTAGGAGGGGAAACCAAGAAAAAACCATGCATTCGATAAAAACCATGATCTAGGCTAAGCGATCAAATCATGCAGTGACTTGGCGAAAAATCCGTGAAAATTTGGGCTGTTTGAAAACCAACATGAATATGTATGCAAGTCGATCAGAAAACTGCACCTAATCATGCTTCTATTAGCAGGGAATGACATCCATTAATTTTGGCTAAGTGAGGCGAGATTATGTGTGTATATATTTATAGTGTGTCCTACCTACGAGCAAGCACGTAAAAGATAAGAAAAAATAAAATACGCTCCAAGAGCCACGCGCCTGATCCTAGGTCGACACTCAAGTGGGGACGATCCCCACACAACCACAATCGTTCGATTACAATCGCGAGTCTTCGATCGAAGACCGCTGTAAAAGACGAATTATTACAAGAATGGAAAAATGCAAGACATTTTTCTTCTTTCTTTTCTATTTGCTCCAAGCAAGCTTCTGCGGCTCCTCACAGCGGGTAGCTCCTGCTCCTCGCCTCCTTGAATCATCAAGAGCCCTGCCACAAAAACAATGGTTAGAGATCGATAGAGAAGAAAATTTTATGATGCAAGACAAATTAACAAGTTGACCTATAAAAATGAAACACTTATTTAAATAAACAAAATTCCAAATAATATAAGAAATGAGCCGTGTCCCCAGCAACGGCACCATTTGATAAACCGCAAAATCGACCCATTAAAAGAGTGTAATTAACACTTGAAATTGTCATCGCAGTCGGGCTGAAATGGGTCATCAAAGACCATCTCATTGATATGTCAAATAAGAATAAGATAGTCGTGTATTTATTTTACTTGGCAAGATACCAAGGTCGAACTCAGGGACACGAGCCTCTCTTGTATTAGTCAGATTTTTATCTATCTAATTAAGCGTTGAATTAAAGAACATATAGGTCAAAGTATGCAAAAAGACACAACAATGCATTAACACAAAACATGCATTTTTTTTATTTTATCATGCAAATAAATTTGATGAAATGCAATGCAAATAATATGCCCTAGGTCAGAATGATGAGCAAAGTTAACATGCATCAATTTCAAGTTTAATTAAGAAGACCTACTTGATTTAAAAGTTGAACAAGGCATATAAGACATATGGCTAACAAAATAATACATAAAAATTCAAGTGTCCAAAATAAAAAATTTAATATGCCATTAAAAAGAACATCAAGCAAGCTTCAAAATGGATCTGAAATCAACTCAATCGGACATACGAAGCTCAAGATATGCAAGTAAGAAAGCAAGGGCATAACTGAAAAGAAACATGAAAAGATAAATTCAAATAGGTCCCTGGGAAGGACTAGAGTGAAATTAAAATAAATATCGAGGCCTTCCCTGTAAAAGTTCCACACGCGTAGGGACCTATCTGTAATTATTAAAACCCGCGAGGGTTTAAATGTAAATAACCCCAAGCGCGCATGGTCAGCACGTGACTTCAGGACCAATTTGTAATTTTGAAGAAGACGGTGGGTTTCTCTGCAATTTACCCAGAATGGCACGTGTTATGCACGTGCCACCCAGGCTCGGAGGACAGCTAAGGCTCGACAGAGGCTTCGATGCATCTTTGGGCTCGGTGTAGGCTCGGTCAGGCTTGGAGGCGGCTCGGTTGGCTCGAACCTGGAGGTCGGGAAATGAGGTTCGGGGCAACCCTATCGATGACGCGTGGCTGCGCATACACCGTCAGATCTTAGAAGATCTAACGGTAACTGGGATCTCAGCTGGTAAGTGACGTGGTCACTCTTGCGCCGTTGGATGAACTCCGGGAGGGAGAATACAATGACGCTTGTGCCTTCTTCCTCATCTTTAGCTGGCGGCAGAACCAGAGCTCCGGCGAGTGAGCTCGAGCTCCGCCACTTGCATCTGACATCGATGAAGCTCGTCAGGAGGTCTTGACTAGTTGGCAATGGAGCTCAGAGCTAGGTCGATCTGCGAAGATAGGTGGCGGAGATCCTCATCAATCCAGTAGCGGAGACAACCCTCGCAAAAACCTCTCCGGTGAACTTTCCGTCCATTCGAGAAAGTACCTGCACTGTTAGTCCAATAGCCGAAGCTTACATTTGCGGATGATAGAGAGTGGGATGGGGTCTCGTGCGGGCGTCGAGATGGGAGACCAGAGCTCCATCTCTGGCGAGTCGGAGAGGAGATGAGGCTAAAGTGATCAGAGGCGAAGAAGGACGGATTGGGTGACCGGAGGAGCGCGCGTGAATGGTGGGGTGTTGGCGAAGATTGGAAGGGTTTCAATGGAAGATGAAGATGGGTGTAGCGGCCTACAAAATTAAGAAAACATAAATGAAAAATACAGAAGGGATCAGAAGGCTTACCTGGTCGGATACGAGGGCGGTATCTTGTACGCGAGCTCCATGGCGGAGCTCTGGTCTTCGCTGGACCCGTCAGCTACGCGGGGCAGCTCGAGCGAGCTTGGAGCTCCGCAACTCCGCCATGATCGGCAGAGGGTCGTCACCAGAAGGTCAGGTCGTCATCTCTCGATCTCTCCGCCTCCCCCTGTCACAGGGAGGCGGAGGAGGGCTGGGCCTCCCTCCGTATAAAGGTGGACGGGCGTAATCGAAGGAGGGGGCGACGTATTTGAAGGGGCGAGTCGGAAAAGCTGTGACGTGGGATCGTGGTTTGACTGGAGATCGTGGAGCAGATAAGAAGGGGTCATGGGTTGTGGAGATACCGACGAGGACGACAGATGAATGGAGTTGACCGTGAGGCGGTTGGCGAGGGGAGAACTAGTCGGAGATGGTGGAGGAAATTAGAAGGGTGAGCTGGGTGCGCGAGGTGGTGAACGTGGGGAAGAGGGAGTACTGGAGGTGGAATACGATATGCTGGCAGTTGGATCTTGAGATCCAACAGCTAGAATTTAGCCGCTCACGAGCGGATATGATGAGATCAGGGGTGGAGCGATCTAAGGGCTATGGAGCTGCCACGTGGTGCATCGAAGGTGAAGCGCCAGCGGACGGATGTGATTAGATTAGGTCTTCGATCGAGCGGTTAGGATTATAGCGCCAGTGGACAGTGTAGATCAAAGAGATAATGGCAAGATCAGAAGGCGCATAATGCGCCACTTGGCAAATTGTAGGAGAGGCGCGAATGAGCGGTGCAGATCAGAGATGGGAGCTGATCTGATGGCTAGGAAAAGAGGAGGACATGGAAAGAGCTAGGCCGTTGGACTCGAAGAGAAATCCAACAGCCAGAGGCGCGGGCGGCTGAAGCAAGGAGGCGGGCCACGTGGCTCACCCAGAACGGGCCACGTGGCCCAATCAAATTATTCCAAACAAAATGTTTATTTTTGAGGGGATAAATGGCCGAATTTGAGAAAACTCAAAACATGAAAGTTGTAGATCTCGATGAGATCTACAAGTTTCATGTTGATCAAAAGTGGAGATGAAGTCAAACAAAGACTCGAAAGTTTTTAAGGGTATTTTTAAGGCTAAAAATACCACAGATTTTAGTTTTGCCATTTTTTTTGGTTTTTAATTTATTAAGTACTCTGATAATTACAGGACATTATCTGGATTTTATTGACACAACTTTAAGCAAGGGGGTTAATAATGGACTATTAAGATGATGAAATTGGGTTTCATCAGCATGCTATCCATGTTAATAGTAACAAAGCTGAGAGAATTGGGGAGCAGATCGGTATTACTGATGATGAGGAGGGCGATGTTGATAAGGAGCAATCGGGCACTGATGATATTGTTGGTTCTGTTTGTATTGATTCTCTCTCCACCCCTACTGATATGACAAAGACTACTAGTGGTGAGGCTGTCGATTCTATTTGATAAATCTCCATCCATGTTGCTGAGGGAATCGACGGGATTCGGTAGGCTAGACCTACTGAGGTTTGCTTGGACGGGCAAGCTACGCATTGTTAGACCAAACTCCATTCACCTCCTAAATGAGAGGTGGTGGAGGAGAGCATGAATCTGAGAGAATCAGGGGTTCTGGCTGGTATGCGACCAACTGCTATTGTGGCTGCTGAGGCAATGATGGTTCGGGGGCTTCCATGTACACCCTGGTCGAACCGTCAGGCTTGCTTGGTGGCTCCATCCAGTCTTTTCTCTCTCCCAGTGTTGCGGTCCAACCGCGCCCAATCTCCCAAATTCTTATAGTATTAGATATCAGATTAGAGGTCACCTTAACAACGACATACTTAAAAAAGCATGTCACTTTTCGTCCCGTACGTAGTTCTTCAACCGCGCGGAGGCGGATCTTTCACTTGAGGGCTCCTTCATCTCAACAGGAGTCGAAGCCGATACAAACACAGATTGTTAGCACTAATGGTACTCACCAACAACTCCAACTACTAGGTGATCTGATCCGATTTGTCTAGGTGTTACATCCTTTGTTCGATCACAAATAATTTCTACAGGTCTTGTGTTCGTTTCTCGATAATATCCACCTTGGACAGGTGGCTCCCTCTGATGCTCAAGTTGGAGCTCTCGTCCCTATCCGACTCGTGCTATGCTTCCATATGAATTGGCTTCTAAAGATTGTGTGGCTGATGTTGATATGCACGGGATGACGACAATGCAACCTCTCCTTTAGTCATTTCCTCGAAGATATGCTAGACGACATCCTCATCCTTGTTGAAATGTGACCCATCACACGCAACATCCACAAGCTTCTGGCTTTCAATTGTAAGTCTGCAAAAGAAGTGTTGGACCAGACTGGTCCGAGGGATATCATGATGGGGAAATTTCTCTTACAAATCTATAAAACTCTCCCAAGCCTCATTAATGGACTTGTGGGTGGTTTGGGAGAAGTTGGAAATATAGTCACGCATCTGATTCAACAGCCCGAGAGGGTAGAACTTGTGTATAAAGGCTAACTTCAGTTCCTTCTAGGTGGTGACGACTTTCCCCAGATGGTTGATCCAATGAAGCGCCTTGTCCTGAAGGTTGGATAGAAAGGTCGTCATTTTGACTACACCTAATGGTATGTTAGGGTAGTAAGTTATACCATAGATGCGAACGAACTATTGTAGATGGATGTAAGGTTCCTCGTTCACATTCCCATGGAAGGTGGGAAGAAGTGCCAAGAGTTGAGGCTTCAGCTCGAAATGTGCATGAACCAGTGGAATCTGGATCCATTTAGTTATTTGTCATGCTCTAGGGTTGTAGGTCTCCTTGAGTGTAGGCTTGGGCCTCTCCCTTTGCTCATCTTTCGGACCTCCACTAGCTCTATCTGCTCTCTCTTCCTTTTCTCCTTCTCCTCCTCCTTCTGGATTGTCTCTCATTCTCCTCATATCATTAAGTATATCTTGGAAGGTAACCTGGGACAATCCTGGCTGGTAAGCTACTACTGAATTGCCTGAATAGAGGTAAGAAGCTGGGCATTCACCTCATTCCAATCTGGCCATTGTCCTTGTTGCGGCTGTGGATGCCGAGGTCCCTTCCCTTGTCTAGTTGGAGCCATCTCTGTAATTGAATCTAAGAGAATTTATGGCCCTAGATCAGTCTCGTGATCTGTACATGAAATGATGCCCCAATCAGTCTTAGTATATTGAAGAACCAAATGTAGAGAATTGTTCTGTGTTAAGGTCAACACAAATTTTCATTAAGGATGGCGATGTATAAGGAGTGAAATCAATTGCCATCCAAATGGGCAGTATTCGAGACAAGAGTGATCCCAGATTATTGAAGAAGGCGGGGAATCTGGAGATCAGTCGCAGAGTCCGAAATGGGTTCTCTGGAATCGTCTCGAATTATTGAAGAAGGAGAGCGCATAGAATAGATGTTGGTATCGGCAGAGTCCCGACTAAGCCATCCATGAGTCTCCATCTCAAAGATGAAGAGGGAGATTGAAAATGGATGAACGATACATTGCCAAACAAGGAATAAATGGAGTTCAAAACAGTAGAGGGCTCATAGTGAGAGGAGGTCAAAAGAGAAATAAAAAAGATGAAAGAAAAAGTCACAAAATGTGCGGGAATGATCTTTGAACTTAACTAAAATCAAACAAACACAAACAGGTCTTGGCTTCACCAACTCGACACTGATGAAGCTGTAAGAGCTCGACTATTTTTATCTTTTTATTTTTATTTTTATTTTGTAGGCAAGATCTTATAACAAGTCCTTACGAGCGCTATCCCTATAGGTGTGTGTGTACTACCAGGAAAGTGCCTCGTACTTCTTCCACATCCTTTGTAACAGGTGATCTATGTACTTTAAGGACCCTAAACTTGTGCATGGGGGCTATTCAGCCAAATAATAGACAAAGGAAGCCAATAGTCAAAATTAATACTTCCCTCGCAAGCAAGGTACTCGGTCGCAGGACAATGAGACAAACACCCCGGTGAGGGAATGGCCTATGCTCAATACTTCAGACCAAGTCGGATGCTCCACACAAGGTGGGAACACCGTCGTCGACAAGGCACTACTCGCCTACGTATGATAGAAGCGCCAATACTTCACCAACCCAGGTGATAATCAAGGTTGTCACAAATCGAGTTTTTGGCTCTAATCCTTAAGGGTTGCGCCTCACTTAGTCTGAACGGTACCTGAAAACAATGAGGGCTTTATGAACCCAAAACAAGGATGTCCATTAAGAATTTTAATTTAGGTAAAAGTTTTATTAGCATTCCCCTTGTTTAAATTTTTAGATTTTCAAGTTTTTGAATATTTTTCAGACAAAATGCCTAACGATTTTTTGTATTCTTTTTGTCCTAAGTGTGCAAAAACAAGGGGAGAAGGTGGAAAAGCAATGCAAGAGGGTAATGGAGTGGAAATCTCACTCTCGAATCAAATTATGCATGCAAAGTAAGGAGACTTACAATGCTTCTCAATTCTCTCCATGCATAATGCAAAGTAGAATATTTAAATATCTACACTACATGGTGGTGTGCAAAGTGATAAAGCATCATAATCAAGAATTTATATTATCAAGAAGAACCAAATGCTAATTACTAAAAAATGGATCATAAGTGTTCAGTCTTGGAGATTTCTCGGTGATCACCGCAATGGGTCCTACAAATGATGTATGGAGTCTCTCATAGCATGCGGTTCCAAAATCAAGTAATAAATAATTAATTTTTTACTAAGTCCAAGCGTAGTAATATATAAGAGCATGCTTCTCATTAGGCTTTGGACCAAGATACTAAGTCAAGAAATCCTAAATCTATGGGCTTAAGCATAGAAAACAAATAAAAATAAAGGCAGAAAACTCAAAACGCGTGAAACAAAATAAAACAAAGGTGAAGAAAATGAAAAAAATCCGACGAGGCCCCTAGGTGAAAAAACACCCGGATAATGGATATCATGAAGTGTCAGTGTCCAGTATCCAAAATTATTATAAATAATTTACAAAAATAAATAAAAGCACTCCTCGAAAAAGAAAAATAAAAAGCTAGACTAATGTTTGCTCTTCTCCTTCTCTCTTTGCTCCTCTCTCCTGGTTGGCTCACAAGCAGAAGAGTCAACCTCCTCGTGGCTCGGGTGCGCCCACCTCCCAAGAAGCGACTTTCACCACGCGCTCCCTCGCAAGAAAAGCAATAGAGAAATATGGACCAGAAACAGTTAAATAATTATCAAAAATAAATATCAGAAATAAAAAGAAGTAATGAGCAAATATGTACAATGAAATGCTACATTCGGTTGAGTCTCTAGCAAGGTACCATTTGAAATAGCCAAAATCAACCCGAGGAACTGTCTTGTGTTCCACACAAGGCGGGACCAATAGTTACTATGATGACCACCCACGAAGATCTCAACTAGATTCAATAATTAACCCACAAAATATCAATAAAGCAATGCAAGCAGAATGTGGATTGAAAATTATTATAAACCCAAAATGTATGTGTATAGTAGACAAGCAAATAGGGTGTCGAATACAGGGAACAAGTTGGTGTAGCAGGTATATTATTTATAAATAAATAATATAGACATCTATGCACAATATTCACTCACTTAATTACTCAATGTTTTCGTGGGTTTTAATTAAATATTATTTTTTAATGTCTCTCATTTTATTTTATAATTTTATTTTTCTTTTATAGTTTATGATTTTTAATTTCTTTTTCTTTTTAATGTATAATAAGGGTATATATATGTAGTGTGTATACTATAAGTGATATATATAATATATATAATAAATATATAAAATCATAAAATACAAGAAAGAAAGTCCTTTTTAATTTTTTAAATATTTAAAAATATTTTGAGGTATGTATAACAATTAATAATAATATTAAATATATATATATAACGATATATAGGTATATAATACAATATAGGGTAATATATTAATAACTATAGCTATATATAGTCAAAAATTGGTAAATACAATGTTTTTGGGTTGCTTATATTTTCCTTCTATTTTTATGATTTTTGGTTACTTTTGCTAAATTTTAGGTAATTTTAAAGTCCAAATATACAAAATCAGGGAATTTTTAAATAGGTCAAGTTGTTTTGAGATTTAAAAGTACTAAATGGATTCAAAATTTCTCGAACTAATTTTAGTATACAATAATATGTATATGTATAAGTATGGAACAGAAAAGGAATTTTTTGGGTTTTTGAAAATATTTTGTAATTTTTTAAGGTCAGGTAGGCTTTATGTTTTTTAGGATTTTCTTTTGTCATTTTTTTGTGATTTTTGGTTGGTAGTGCTTCAATAATATAATAAATAGTAGGTAATTTTTTGGAATTTTTAATGTAGGTTTTATCATTTTCTATAATTTTCAGGTCAAACAAGGAATAAAATGTGCTCTTTGAATTATTAATAAATATAAGATGTGTCGGAAATGCAAAATAAAATATATGTTGTGGAGAAGCACTGAATCAGGCATTCACTCCTATTTTTAATAAATTTTGGAGCACAAAAAGTATTTATGGAAAATAAACAAACATGTATAAAAATAATTAAGCTAGTAGGGGTATTTTTACAATAAATGTTAAATACGAAGGGTTACATGCAAATTACCCAAAATTTTTAACTTAAAGTTGATTTTTATATATTCAAAAAAATACATAAAGCTGGAGGGATACAAGTGTAAAATATCCAACTCATGTGGGGGCCATGTGAGCTGAGTTGACACTAGACTAACTTGCAATTAATATAAAGTTTGGGGGCTTTACTACAATATTATTAATTAATTTTACACGTACTAAAATTTTTACAGTATTATTTAGGAAATACAAAAAGGCAAAAGGGGTTTAGTGCAAATTACCCCCCACATGTGCAGAGATGAGCAGCTGGACACGTGCCACATGGGCATCACTTAAAGAGATCGAACGGCGGGGCGAGGCTTCATTTCGCGTCTGATCCAATGCGCAATATTAGACCTGGGCGTAGTCCTCAATCCAATAATTTTGAGGCATGGAGGAAGAACACGCAAGAACATCATATCCTCCTCACTTCAATTAATGAATGCTCCCTTGTCCAGCATCCACACTTCGATCAGACGGCGACTGCACAATGCTGGGCCTCCTCTGTGCATGCAAGATGGCTCAGATGATGTCGAGGGAGCCCTGGTAACTCTAACGGGTCCTTATCACCTGAAGTTGCTCCAGGTATTCTAGTTGGGTCCAAAGGGGTCCTCGAGCACTATTTCCTAAACCAAAAGGTTAGGAGGCACGAGGGATACTCGCTTGACCGATCCCTGAAGCCGAGCACACATGGGGTGGAAGGAGGATGAAGCTTCAGTGAGATACGGTGGAAGAAGCTTGAATGCCAGATCCATGATGGATCTAGGTTGAACAAACGAAGGGATTTATGGAGAAAATGTAGGGGAACGTAATGAGAGGGAAATGGAGTTTATTGGATGGTTGAACCACGGGAATTTTGGCCTGGAGCATGAGCTCCAGGTCAATTAGGCTTTTGAAATTACAACTACCAAAGTAATTAAAATCGAAAATAAAGGAAGAAATTGAAACTACAAGCTCAGATTTATCTAATGGGTGAAAGAAAAGGCCTCAACTGAGCTCGAAGATCGAGGAAGCAAAATTGGCCGATGAAACATCCGGTTGTGGCTGGATCAGCTCCTTCATCGCTCCTCCTTCCTACAGGACTCGACCTCCGATTGCTGTCACCAAGGCGAAGGCCTTCGACGGCTTGAGGGGCTTAGAGTAGCTTAAGAGTGATCAAATCTCAAAAAGGTGAAGAGGAGCAAATTTTATAGAGTGCTGGGTGGAATGACTTCAAGCACAATTGTGTGCCATGGAGACAGAGTTGGTGGGCAGGGGATGGTCGGCAAGGGTGTCAGAAGAGTGGGCTTCAGGAAGGGCGGAGCTTGAGGGGGAAGGCGAGCATGGACATTATGTGGAAAGGGGGAGAAGAGATGGTGCCCATGAGGTTTCTAACAAGGGTTGTCGGTCAGATTGGACAGTTGACCTGTGGTCAACGTTTGAAGGGTCTTGGTTGGTCCACGTGGACCAACTACAAAAATGATAAATAGAAAAGGCTTATAAATTCAATAGAAAAATATAAGATAAATCAATTAAATTTTTGTCATAAAAAATTATTGATAATGTTATGTTGTATTTTGTACATATTTGTATTTTTTAGGTCATTTATTATAAGTTACTTTTTCATGTATAAGTATATGTAAAAATACATGTATTTTGAGTATTTGAATTAAGTTTGTATTGTGTATTTTAGTTATATATAAAAGTATTATCATATTTTTAATTTATTTACTTACATATTTAGGTATTTTAGTTATATTTTTAAGAGTTTATATACACACTTAATTAATTATGTTTGTATATAGGTATATATGGGTATATTTCATCTATGTATAAGATCAATTGATTTATTTTAATTTTATTTTAATGGTTTTATTTCATTTTAATTATTGACGTATGTTTCAGATAATATTTAAAATTTTACAAAAATAAAAGAAATTTAAAAATATCAAGAATAAATATATTGAATACAATATACAAGTATATTGCACAATTAGGGCCCAAATCCTATTTTTTGCATCTTAATTCCAAATTGAATGAAACCTCCTTTATTAAATAGCTTATTAAATGTAATATATAATTAAAAAAATTTTGGTCCATTTTGATATAATATGGAGAAGATACAGGTCTGCAAAGATTTCTTTACGTCTTTTTATTTTGTGTCCCGGGCACACTGTGTATCATTTTCTGTGAACTCAAGTTTGTATTTTTCTTTGTTTTTTTATCTACAAATTCATGTTGAGGGTCTTATTATTTGAGGTGTAATAAAATAAAATAGGTCCCAAAATGCATTATTTGGGCAAAACAATTTAGGGTTTCTTGTATGAATTTCTGTGTATTCCTGTACAGTTCTTCAGCCCTATCTTCCCCTACTTTATTCATTGTCAATCAAGTCATCAGATGATTAGGTCTCAGTGTCTAGGGTCATTCAACACCTATGGTATTTCATTTCTTTTTCTTTTCTTCCTTTATTCTTTTATTTTTGAATTAAATACATTAAATAAACAACATTTTATACAATATTGTGTACAATTATACAATGTTTAGTTTGACAAATTAGTGATATATATGCATTTAGTTAGGGATTTAAGGCCAAAATGAAAGAATAAAGAGTTGAAATGGAGATTCATCAATGGGTATGAAAGATACATCACAAACTACATGCTCCTTACGGCGGAAATTATTTGGATTTGCTTCAACATACGCGGGGATGATGGTCCTCGTGACATTGAGGTCATCCAACTTCTGTCTCATCTCACTCATGTTCTTCGTGAGCTGGGCCAGACAATCAAAAGCTGGGTTCACGAGCGCATCCTCAATCTGCTCAGCTAGCAGGGCTCGTTGACTCTGATAATGGTATGGAGGATGTGACTGGTGGTTCTGATAGAAAGAATGAGGAGGATACTGTTGGTAATGCGGAGGAGGATATTGATTTTTGTATTGAGCATCCGGCTGATAGTGATTGAACTATTATTGATGGTAAGCCGGTTGCTGCTGGTGTTTTCTCCATGTATGAGTATTCTACGGAGACTGGTACTGGGCAGGCTGGTTCTGCTGGAAAGTTCTTCCACATTGTTGTTGGTGGAACGACCGAATGACTAAGAACTGACCCTATTGTTGTCCACCAGGACGGGTCATCTATGGTTCATTGCCCCTTATGTTGTTCACCTCCTGGATTTATGGTGGAGATGAAAAGACTAGCTCGACAAAGGTTGGGGCTTCGGATGGTATGTGACCATCTGTGTCTGTTGCGGTTGTGATGATGCAACTAGGTCGGGTTCCTGCACGTAGTACACATGATGGACCGAGTGTGTTTTCTCTTAACTCTATTGATGTGAATGTTCCTTCGGTTTATTGGCAGAGGCCTCAGCTATAGAACTCGTAGACTGACATGAGTTGATCGAGCTCACCAGGAGCTCAAGTTGCTTGGTAATCCGATCGAGCTTATCCATATTTTTAGTTCTCTGTTCGGTCACATTGAGTTTCACGAGGTCTTGTGATCGTTTGTCAATAATGTCCAGTTTGGAAAGGTGGTTCCCGATTATGCTTAGTTTGAAACTCTCCTTCCTGTCCTTATCATAAGGTGATGCCATATTGATTGATCTGTGAAGGATCTGTGGATTCTTCTAGAATGTGTGAGATAAAGATACTGTGGCCGATCTCTCAACCATTTCTTCAAAGATTTGCTAGACCACACCTTCGTCTTTGTTGAAATGAGATCCACCATAGGCGGTATCAAACAGCTTATGACTATCTTGGTTCAATCCCCCAAAAATGTTTTGGACCAAACTGGTCTTTGGGATGTCATGATGGGGGAACTTCTCCTGTAGATCCTTGAATCATTCCTATGCCTTGTGAATATGCTCATGGGATAGCTGTGAGATGTTCGATATCAAGGCACACATTGATTGAGATGACCTAGGGAATAATATTTGTGTGGGAATGCTAAATTCAACTCCTCCCATGTCGTTACCACTTTCTCCAAGTGATTTATCCAGTACAGAGTCTTATCTTGAAGGCTAACCGGGAAAGTAGTCATCTTAATCACCTCCAATGAGATGTTGGGGTAGTGTATTATTCCACATATGCGGTTAAACTACTGTAGATGGATGTATGATTCCCCGTTGATATTGTCGTGGAAAGTCGGCAAGAGAGATAACAATTGCAGTTTTAGCTTAAAGTGTCCATGGAGCTACGGTATATGGATCCACTCAGTGACCTGATTGGCTCTTGGGTTGTATATTTCCTTGAGCGCCAGCTTCGGTGCTTCTCTTCTCTCTTCCTCTCCTCCATGGTGTCCATCTACATGGTGTTCTTCTCATCCTCCTCCTATGTTCTCTCTATCCCTCCTCATCTCCGTAAGCATATCTTGGAAGGTATCTTGAGTCTCGGCATGTGCAGTCGATTGTTGCTGAATTACCTGTATGGAGGAGAGCATTTGTGCATTTACCTCATTTCACTCTGTTTGTTGTCCCTTTCCTCTAATGAATCTATGATTCATCATTGTTGAAAATAGAACTTCGTCCCCAAGTAATTAGCTGCATTTCTTCATCTGTTTTGCATTATTATCATTCATGCATGTGTACATAATTTCTACATTTTTGCATTCATATTTGCATGAATAAGAAGTCCAAATTCTTTTATAAATATCATATATATATTACTATATATTCTCAAATTTTTATTTATTTTTCACTAACTTAGAATTAAATAAACTCAACTTTATTGTGTATATAATCACTTGTAAATAGATCAAACTTCATTGATTTTTAATAAATTCATACTAACTCTTTTTAACTTGATTCTTTTTCTAACTTGAATATAACTATATATATAATACAAAAAAATACAAAACAATTCCCACCTTGAATAAATACTTTTAGATCTTGAACCGAAAAAACATAAAGTTCAACTTCTCGGTAAATTCCCGCACCATATGAACTCCAAATTCACCAACCTCACTTTTAGAGTTCAAGTTATAAAATTATCCATTCAATGAAAGTAATTCATGAAAATATGAGTCATTTTGGGACCTAATTATACTTTGTATATATTTACTAACTTTGTTCTCTTATTTCATGTATATATTTAACACTTTTTGAATTATTTATTTTCATTTATTTTCTTTATTTTATGTTTAAATAGAACATATTAAATTCAAAATCCAAAAAATCTAAAAATGGTAGAAAAATGTTTGTTGTGACTTTACTTTTTCTTTCTTGATTTTTATTTCACTTTTTTTAAAAAAACACATAAAATTACATTTGTGTTTTACTTTATTTTTTAGTATCTTATTTTATTTTTATTTTGTCACTATATTTTAATAAAAAAAATAAAAAATATGTAAAATTTATGTTTTGATTATTTAAAATGCATATCCTAAAAATTGTTTTTTGTACATATTTCTTATTTTGTATTTGAGGTCTACATGAAAAACGTAGATGCCATTTGGAATGCATTATTCATGTTGACATTTTTTATTTTCTTTTTTTAAAATTTTCTTTTATTATTTTAAGTAGCCTACTTTATTCTTTTTTCTATTCTTTTATCCATTCTATACGTATCTCCCACTACTTCTCCAACTTCTCACTCAAGTCACATTCTCCACCACTTTCTTAACTTCCTTCACCTCCTTTTTAATCCCTTCTCCTTCCCCATTCTTCTTTATCTTCCATTCTATGAGAGAGGTTCGAGCCCCATTGAAGTTGTGAGGTGATAGCTCCTCCTTCGACGTCGAGCGACGACGACCTGCTAACGAGATCCATGGGTCTTCACCCAGGTTGCACCAACTTCAAGACTCGCTCGAAGCTTCGATGGTCCATCTCCGATGACATTCTTGAGGCGACGACTGGAGTCAGGGTGTAGCTCCTCCAAACCATCTGGCGGAACATTTCAGGTCCATCTCCATCCCTATTTTCCCTTTTGATTTTCCATCTTTACTTTCTATTTCCATACAACTGTTATTTGCTCCCGAACTCTAGTTCCACTTCTTTGACTTGAGAACACAACTCTGATTCGATTCATCCATCTCCATATACTTCCTCCACATTCCTTTATATCTCTCAGACCTTACATCTTCAGCCAAATCGTGGTTTGAGCATCATGCTCCTTATTCCATGACTCACGTATAGGAGCACAACCCGCCTCACTTTCTTCTTCTTCTTTGCTAAGGAAGGAGACCTATCACCGACTACACATAGGACCTGTTTGGTTGCTGGGTTGGACTGGGTTGGGTTGGGATACACTGGTGTACCCCTTCTTCCAACCCTCTCAATCCTCCTCATAGTTTACTATTCATTGGGGTAAAATTTACTGTTCACAGGGGTACCCCAACCCAACCCAACCCAGTCCAACCCAGCAACCAAACAGGCCCATAAGGAACCGTAATCTCTACAATCACCCCTCTCCAATATTAACTCTTGCTGTGAAAACAAACAAAATAAAAAAACACACGAGCAGTAGACGCACGTCGCTGCTCGTTCCTGCCATGCCCCTCCAGCCGTCTCACTTGTCCTCCGTTCTAGCAACCCTCCTCAACGCAACAACATCACCTACGAGCCATGTGTGTGGTTGTTGCCCTTCTCCAGCGGAGTGCCCACGACCGACTCCCTCAGCCATTGTGCGCCCTACGGTCACCCTCCTCAGCCTGATCGCTCCAGGCCACGCCAACCACCCCACATGCCACTAGGTGATCAGCCAGGCGCCTTGCCCCCTCACGTGGCCGCTGCACCATTGCCACACTGCATCGTCCCATTGCTCGCCTCTGCTCCAAGGTTGAGCACCTCAGCGCATGGCTTGTGCAACAACCTCTCCAATGCTGCCCACTCGCGCGGATCCACGACCGTCGCGGCACACCTCACCACACATGCGTGGTGCGTCTCCCTCCACCAGTTAAACCCCCATATCGCCACCTCGTGCGGTCGTCCCTCGTGTGTGCCTTCGTCCCTAGATGCGTGGGGAAGGTGCGTTCCATTCTTGGAACCCGCATCTTCCATGGAGAAGAAGAAGCCAAATGATTTTCGGTGAACTGTACAATCAGCCCAGAAGGTATAACAAATTAAAGAAGTGCTCTTAGGCACAACTTTATTTAGTTGAAGTTTTTATTTCTGTATTGCACCGATACCCTTGTGTTTGTATATCATTTTGGACTTCAATTTTATTATTTTATTAAACCAAAAATTGCTTTTGATCATCTGATTCTCTATCAATCATATTTTGTTTATAATTTTGTGGCTTTTAGTTGATTTACTAAAATTCAGAGAGTGCAATACATTAATACTTTTTCCATTTATGCTTCGAAATTATTATTTAGTCACTGCTTGCTCCAAATAATCCCAACACTACAATCATTGTGTGCTCAATTGTGTTTTAATATGTTTCCAAATTGCACTTAAATTGGAGTTGTCGTGTTCTTGGAATAAATTGTTGAGTGATTTTTCTAATTGATTTTTAATTAAGTCCACAAATAATATTTTTCCACAAACTCAAGTCTTCTGGATTGAAAACTAAAAGATCATTTGCGAAAATTTTGATTGCAGTGATTTTACGTTGTGGATTTATTAGGAATTAATTACTCAGATTCACTCTTTTCAGTAAAAAATCATTAAAAAATTAAATTTCATTATAAAATTATAAAAAAATAGTGTAAACTACTTTTTGAGTTTCTATTCAAGTTTTGTCATTTTTGCATACTATTTGCTTGAAAATTACATAAAAACTCCTAAAAAGTGTTCATTTTTCATTATTGAATTTTAACCCCAAAAATTCTACAAAAATATGTTTCAAGCACATCATTGAACTAGGTTCCCAGGAAAAATACCAATTGTCTGATTTCATTTAATTTTGAGCTAAATTATAGTTGGGATAAGTTGCATCATTTCCTTAAGAATCAAGTTCATTCGCATTTCACATATTCATTCATAATGATAAAAAATACAAAAAAAATATTTCTCATGATAACCGTGCATTAAGTGATCTGAATTGAACTCTAACTTGTTCCTTTGACTCCTTGAGTCACCCATGGGGCTTGCCCAAGTTAAAAATATATAAAACCACATTTTCTTAATTAATTGATTTATTCATTCATGTGGCTAATTTTTTATCGATCCTGAACGCCTAACTACACCATAAAATCGACAAATTAAATAGGATGTATGTGGCTCATCAGATGGCACTGTAGTTGGGAGGAAAACGGCTTAGGAACATTTAGAGAACTTAATGTTAGGTTTTTCAACCCTCAGGTAGTCTAACCCCCTGATTTTCTTATAATTATCACTTTGTTTATTTACCTACATTTAATTTCTTTATTTCATTCACTTTTTTATTTTATTTGAGTAATCTCTTTGATCATGGACTTTTTTTATGTGAGAGAACCGATGCGACGGAGCAGTTGCTTAGGTAGTCGAGCAACTCAGGAGCATTAGGGGTCGGCTTCTTCGTGAAACAAGCTGACTGAAATTGTGCATTAAAATTAAGATCGATTTGAGTCGTGAGAGAGCGTAGAGTCTAGGTTTAAATTTCTATATTTATTTTTTTGTAATTATTTGTAGTAAATTAGGTACCAACATATTTATAGCGGTTTCTATTTGGGATCTCGCATGTGTAACACAGACTGTGGACATTCATTTTTGTGGAGTATCGAGACATGTTTCACTCTCCAGTGAGGGTGGGGCTCGACTTGAGTTGCTCGTAGGTTAGACACGCACTTTCGGCTATTAGAGATTTATTAGGTTTTTATCTGTCTTCTTGTTCTCGTAAAATCTAGGACCACACATTTTCACATTTAATAAAACGTACCTTAGAATGTTCTACTTAGTCAAATTAAATCAAATTCTTCCGACTAATAGAAGTTCTTGCTATGTGTGGTTTCAACACCTACATTTCATTCAGTGTCAAAAATTTTCCAATTCTGTATTGCATCCCGTATGCAGAGAGCTGACAATCGTTGTAAGTCTCCTAACTCGGTACTTCATCATTTTTCTCGATTTGCATCAGCTTTTTCGATCTCCTTCCCCTCGATTTTGTAACTTAGTATATGAGGAAATCAGGATTGATCGTTAGGCGTATTGTGTTTGGTGGACTTAATTAAGTGATAATCTTTCTTAATATCAGGACTGCTAGTCAGATTTGACAAAAACATTGACTAAAATAACAATTGTTTTTGGGAGAGCAAACCCCACATTGTACGCATTATATATTTTGTGTGTTGAGAGGTGAGGATACATCCCTAGGATAGTGCCCAAAATCCACATCTCAATCTTGCGTAAATAAACTGATATCTTGTTTTGACCTTTACCTAAAACTAAAAAGATAAATGATCAGACTTTTGCGACCATTACTGAGTTGAGGTGGTGAAACTAGGGTTTGCTCTTGCGTTTGCTTGCTCGTGTGTTATTCTGTGCACTTGCACATTTTTCACCATGATCTGCTTCCAATTCATCATTTCTCTTCAAAGATATCGGGATATTGGTCATCATACTCAGACCCCTAGGGTCACTTCTCCTCGACCATTTACCGACCATCTTCTTCATCTCACACCTCCATATACCCCCCACCTCATTCCAACTATGAAGTCAAAACTTCAAATGACTTCTCCACTTCTTCACGCTTCTCACCTACCCCATATTCTCACAGGCCTGATCCACTTCCATCTTGGACTGACTCACCATATTCTCAGGCTTTTGTTGGAATTAAGGAACCACATGAAGAGCAAGACACTGCTGGGACAGATGATTGGCAGAACTATTTTCCCTAACAGACCTCATTTACTCCTCATATAAGTGTTGGGACAGGGCAACAATTTACACATGCACATTCTGACTTGATCTTAGGATACAACTTGGTCAATAGAACAAATCGAATGGAGAGGCCTGCCTGTTATGATCTTCCAGATTTGATTGATCTTAGTGATCAAGCTCGCATTGACTGGACTTCATACCATCCATTAGGAGAGCCTTCACATATAGGGGACTAGACTCAAGAGCTCAATCTACAAGCCTGTTGTCTATTGCCTCCACCACATGAGGCTCCAACCAATATCTACTATACAGATGGTCTATACTCGACTCATCATTATATGCCAGAGTCTGGGTATGTTGACTATGAGACCACAAGGTCTCAACAGTATCCTCCAATTGAACAAAATGCTCACATGATTTGTCATGAGGAATTTTTTAAGGATGGCATTTCTAGGATTATTAAGAAGTATGAATTAAATGAGGATAAATTAGAAATGTCATCTACCGACTAAATTAATTTTATGCCAGCTCAGGTATGGAAGTGGAGAATGAAATGAGCAGACAATGTTGAAAATCTAAAGGACACAAGGAAACACACACACTCTGTACAGCCGGAGTCCATTCTACGTCCCTCTTCTACTAACCACTTACCTTCTAATCTATAGTCCGTACATCCTCCTACAGTCAGGGAAGCGATTGCTAAGGAACTAGTTCTAGAGCTTACCTTAATAAAGGCCATAGAACACTTTCCTGACCTTAAAAGATTTGCGAGAAGTAAATTGATGCCTAAGAGGTCAGGCTATATGAGGACAACGACTGAGAGACATCTACTGCCTATGGACACCTCCTTAGTAATGGGGAGAAAGACCAAGAGCCGCATAGTGAAGAAGTTACCTAGGGTTAATGTGAAATCAAAGACACTACCTACTTCCATACTAGAATCGATGATGACTCATCGATAATTATCCTCCCTACCTCCGTGTTTGATAAGCTTAAACTCGGACCAATCGAGAAGTCAAGAGAGATCGTTCAGTTGGCTAATCGATCTATAAAACGATTGAGAGGAAACATTTCAGTCATCATTACTTTCCAAGGTACTCTACTCCAAGTAGACTTTATGATCATTGACATTGAGTATCAAGGAGAGTTCACCGAATCTCCAATTATTCTCGAAAAGCTATTCTTAGCCTTGGAGGCAACCATAGATTATGAGACTTGGGAGATTGATTTTACAACGTTGGGAGCACTCTGACCTCACCCATTCTTTGAGGACACACGATACCCTAATGTAACCCATAAAGCCATAGACAACTCTAACCGTCGAGCGCTAGATGAGTCCTACCACTCTGTTACACCGGAGATGATGACTATTGAGCAGACCCATGGTACTGAGACCTCCCACACAAAGGAGATTCTACCCAATGCTTGCTCCACCACCTCCGTGAGAGCTTCTATGAAGGTTTCATACACAAAAGCTTTTCCTAATCTGAATCGCGAGTCTAAATTGTCACAGCCATCGACTAGAGAGATGACCAGCGTCTCACAGAAATACTCCAAAAAGGAAGTCGTTTATTCTAGTCGATTTTCTAGTGAGAAGATGAAGAGCACTAATTCCTCGAGACGTTCTCTTAAATCCCTCAAGGCGTATCATTCTCATCATCCTCTCCATACTTTAGGTTCTAGAAAATCAACTATGATGTGTCCTCTGAGAATTTCTCTTCAGATGTGAATGGTGTGATCATCATAAATGTGTATGGCAAGGTTGTCGTTCAACTATACTCGAGCAAGAAACCCTATGTCGATCGTCGTTGGACATTCCATCCTCCTCACTATTATTCTTTTGGGGATGAATCCCACAGCGACACATGTCCACACATCATCCTCCCTCTCCGTTCCCGCAAGAAGGTTCGTCGCAGACCTTCTTCATGCTTGTTTATTCTTACTCCGCCTTGTATAGATTTTCTTCATTTTTGTTCCCTCCCTCTTTCGTGATTCATATCACTCACCCTAGTTCCTTATCGTTTTTATTTTATGGTTATACATAGGATGACTAGATCCTAAGTATAGGAGGTGAGTGAACCGAATTGTTCTTTTCTTTTATTTTTCTCTGTATATTCTCTAGATCTCATCGGACCCCCACTCCTCTTCTATGCTTATGCTGATCAGAGCCTAGGTATAGGGGGGTCGATGCCCACCCTATAGATCCATTAATCCATTTCTTCTCCTCTTGACCTCGATTGCCCCATTTGTTGTTTTTCTTCTGAACTTAGGCTTACCATAGCCTAAGAATAGGGGATGTGTTGACTTCTATTCTTTTCACTCTCTTATGCTTAGCACGAGCTATGTCTTTTTCCCGCTTCTTGTGCTTTGAGGACATAGCATCCGTTAAGTATGGGGGTGTATATTAAAATATATACTTTATCCATAACTCATACTTTTACATATTTTTGTATATATTAGGCAGTAATTATGCAATGGGTAAAATTGGTAAAAAAACTATTTGTAAATTATGTAAAATACATGTATAATTTTAAAATACTTGTATAATGTGTATTATTGTATACAAGCTGTAAAATTTGTATAATGTGTATAATATCCTCATTGTAAAATCTTGTATAACCATGTAAAAGTTTTGTAGATAACTCTTTAGGAGGTATACCAAAAAATTCCAATAAATTAGACTTCTTATTTACTCTTGCATATCATCCTTCAATTCAAACAAAAGAAAAAGAATATATAGATATTATCTTGCACTTCATATGCATTTCATAACATTTGCATTTCATTTGCATATCTTGCATATGCGAAGTGGAAAGATAGTGGGTTCTGAACTGAGTTATGAATAGAAAGTGAGGATGGACTTGATTTGACCTTAATCTACTTAATTTCAGAGGAACATTATAGGAACTGGAGTTGAGGCTTTTCAGGTCGAGGGACTTAATTCTATGAGTCCACAAGGCTATGTTCACATGTCATCTTGATTAGTCTAACTAGGATATTTCACAACACATGCATGACCCTTTTAGACAGTGGCTTAACTTGGACAAGCACTCTACATGTAGCTCAATATGGATGAAGTGGTGAGGGAGAAGAATCATTTAGCTTGGGGAAACGTACGAGTGGAAACACTCGTAGTCACAATAAGTGACCAGCGTGTCTCAACCTAGTCTAGTGGCATTGACGTCTAACGATGAGATGTTGTGGGTTGCAAGAAAGCTTCAAAAGAGGGATAGTCTACTAACTCAAGAAGAAAAACTCCTTATGTATATGTTGCACGATTGTATATATGTTCAAAAAAATGAGAAAATCTCAAAAAAGTTAGACATGCAAAAAGCAAAAAAAAGTTTAACGTCAGAGAAAAAATATAAATAAGCAAGGCATATGTTTCAAAGTCTCATACCATGGAAGCCTACAGCTAGAGACTTGGCTACACTGGTTAAGCTCCAAGGAGATGTGGCTACACTGGCTACAATCCATTCTCTCCCCCCCCCCCTCCTGAGTCGATTATACTTGAACTTAGAAGGGAATACTCTGCTCCTCGAGGAAAGAGTAGCTAGACTTGGGAATTAGGGTTACCTTGTTAGATTAGGTTGTTTCTTTGCCGTCTCTGAAGTGGAGATCTATATTTCATTTACACCGTACAAGTAAAGATCCATGTTCATAAGAGTTTGTGCATGTAGACTTGTTCTAACCTGACTGTTGAGGCGACCTGAACATAGAAGTGTAGAACTTGATGAATGTTGAGTCTTAAATCCTATTCCCAATAAAGTTCCACCAAACTAATAATTCAAAGGTCGAGTCGAGCTCCATTTTCACCTTTTGTTCATGACCTCGATATAGAACCCAAAGTCATTTCATTTCTGCATTTTATTTTAGTTTCTGGGGATGAGAAAGGTTTAAATATAGGTGGTTGATGAATATGTGATTCATCATTCTAAAAGTTGAAAATAAAACTTCGTTCCCGAGTAGCTAGCTAAATTTCTTCATCTGTTTTGCATTATTATCATTCATGCATGTGTACATAATTTTTGCATTTTAGCATTTATATTTGCATGAATAAGAAGCCCAAATTACTTTGTAAATATCACATGTATATTACCATATTTAATTCTATTTTTATGTATTTTTCACTAACTTAGAATCAAATAAAATCACCTCTATTGTGTATATAATCACCTGTAAATTGCTCAAACTTCATTGATTTTTAATAAATTCATACTAATTCCTTTTGACTTGATTCTTTTTTTAACTTGTATATAAATATATATACAAAAAATACAAAAGCATTCCCACCTTGAATAAATACTTTAGATCTTGAATCGAAAAAACTATAAAGTCCAACTTCCCAGCTAAATTCTCGCTCTGTATGAACTCCAAATTCAAGAAATTAAAGTTCAAACTATAAAATTATCTATCCAATAAAAGTGATTTCATGAAAATTGGAGTCCGTTTGTAAAATGTCAATTTTGGGACCTAATTGTGCTTTTTACATATTTACTAACTTTGTTATATTATTTCATGTATATTTTAACTCTTTTTGAATTATTTCTTTTTTATTTTATTTTCTTTATTTTATGTTTTAATAAAATACATTAAATTCAAAATCCAAATATAAAAATGGTAGAAAAAATGTGTCTTGTGACTTTTACATACTTTTCTTTCTTGATTTTTATTTCACTTTTTTAAAAAAATCTCAAAATTTTTAGTTATGTTTTACTTATTTTTTATTATCTTTTTTTAGTTTTATTTTGTAAATATATTTTAAATAAAAAAATATAAAAGCCATAAAATTTGTATTTGTTATTTAAAATGCATATCAAAAAAATGATATAAAATAGATCTAGACTTCATAATCATTGCATAGAAAATGATGGGAGATGGGCAACAAGGTGCGCTGCCAATCCCTTTTGAATGGCAAATCCAATCCTTCAAAATACAATATTCATAGACCTAGTAACCATAACATTGCTATGCATAATTTTTTGGATCCTCTTGAGGATCTCCACTACTTCACTTGCCAAGAACTCAAATGTATCAAAATCAAAGGGGATGAATACATGTTGATTGTCAATACATGTCTTCTCATGCTTAACCACTTTAGTTGAGATAGCTTTTTATGCAGCGTATCTCGCAAAGAAATCACTCTTTACCGGACCCACCAATGGAGAAACTCCAGTCAAATAAGCACACACATGTTTTCCTCCAACCCATCCAAATATTAAACCACCTGCTAGTTAAAGTGTCGATCTCCCCTTCTGTGGACTAGTCAAAAAGTTTACTGGTGATTCTTTTTTGAAGCAACCCCTGCATATCTGAGTACATCAAAAAGAACATCCCTGATAAAATCATGTCTATATTTAAAACCTGAAAGTTCGCGACAATGAACGACATGCTCCCCAAAATCATCTAAGCATGATTTGTGGCATACTAGGCAAGCCTCATCAGTTGGGAATGGAGGAATCATGAGGCGGTACTGGAGAATAGTACGATATTCAATGGGTGGCATATGCTTGTAAGACTCTCAATAAGAATGGCAAGAAGAGAATCTTGAGCATGTTCGGCTTGTAAACATCGGAAAACTGCTTTTTATCTAGCAGTCATGTCAAACTCAAATTTCATTTCTTTTACGATTTTGCTAAAAAATGAATTTGCCAAAACATTCTGGCTTTAGGGGTGACGGTATCCTTACTAGAAAAATATGTAAGATCAAGAGATGGAAGTGCGACACATAGGACTTCCAAAGCATTAAAAAATCAGAATCCATACCATGTATCCCGTTGTCTCATAGCATGTGGTCTTAGAGCATCCAGGATTGAGCTCTGGAGGCCACAAAATCATATAAAGAAGGATCAATAGCCGAGTACAGACCTAAACGATTGAGTCTGATGGATAGCGACGCCACTCGCCATTGAAGGTCACCAAAGAAAGGACCTCCACAAACCACAATATTCTCAATAGCTTCGTGTAACCCTTTGTTGAACCACGTAGCAGCCCGTTCCACATATGTGGGTTGACATATCTGTAAGCCGAACATAAGCTTGCCAGTACCCATACAAGATCGTAATAGAAATAGCTCACTTTGTGGATCATCCAACTGAGGAAGTAAATGCATTAAGTCAATAGCTTTGGTGGCCCTCATCATAGCCAAGTCTTCAATAAAGTTTTTATCCCTGCTCACTGCTCCTCCAAGTAACTTCACACCTAGCACCTGCCTCCCAATATACATGGAAAACAACCCTTTACGGATCTTCTTACCATCACATGAAGGCCAGAAAAAGCTCTGTTTTTTTATATTCAGAATAAGCCCCATCTCTGGACCCATGCATTGAATAATGTCAAGTGCATTGGCCACCTCTAATGTGTCCCCAATGATCGTCCCATCATCAAGATACCAAGCATGAAGTAGGAGTTTATAATTGTCTCTAATCTCATGAATAAGTGGGTGCAATGCCAGAGAAAAAAGAAGTGGACCTAAAGGGTCACCTTGTTGCACTCTTGTTGATGACTGCATATAATTGTCTCCAATATATAATATGGCAGCTTGAGCATATATAAATTACACCCATGAAGAAATAAATGGGAATATTCTCCTAACTTCACCAAGCATCAGAGATCTATCTATAAATTGAAAGCATTAGAGAAATCCATCATAAGCATAGAGAGAATCCCATCCCCATGAAGCTTACTCAAAAGACGGTTGATGCTATGTAAGATGGCTTCCGCTCCTCCATATACACCAACTCCAAATTGAAAGTCGTTGAGATACTTAGACGTCTCCTTGCCCACACCTTTCATAGAACTTTGGATACAAGGCGCCTCCAGATTGCCTACAGCAATAGGGCGTATGCCGTTGTCCGATTTGAGCAATGGAGTAAGAGGTGCATAGCCTACAAACTCATCCGGACTCAAGTGACATCTCCCACTTAGCCACAAATTAACTACCAAGGAGATGGCATGTAAGAGATCCTTGGCAACTGTTGGCCCCTCCCCACATAGGGCATCTAAAATGTCTTGAGCTCTTAGGCCATCTCTTCCACAATATGTCCCTTTAGGAAAAGATTTGATAGCCCACAAAATAGCATCTGCATCAGCAGTAAGAGGAGTCTTTGAAACCAAGATGTCCAGTATGGAAGGAGGCGACTTATAAGGATGTTTAGCCTCTAAGGCCTTTAAGGTGTCTTCATTATAAGGAGTCACTCCTGGAGAGCATAAAACCTTTATGGTTGTTGTAAAGTGTCCATCTGACACTTTATGAAGACATTATATGATGTTAGAGCTTTGATATTTATTCTCCTCTAAAGATTTATTCTGACCAAGATCTGAAGTCCCAGAAACATGACATTTCAAAAAAAATTATCCAAAAAATTGTTTTTTGGTGTACATATTTCTAATTTTTCATTTGAGGTCTACATGAATAATGTAGATCCCATTTGGATCTACATTATTCATGTTGACATTTTTATTTTTCTTTTTTTTTACTTTTCTTTTATTATTTTAAGTAGCCTACTTTATTTTTGTATTTTATTCTTTTATCCATTCTCTACACATCTCCTACTACTTCTCCAACTTCTCACCCAAGTCACATTCTCTGCCTCTTTTTTAACTTCCTTCACCTCCTTCTTAATCCCTTCTCCTTCCTCATTCTTCTTTATTTGTCATTCTACGAGAGATGTTCGAGCTTCGTTGAAGTCGCAAGATGACAAATCCTCCTTCGACATCGAGCAACGACGACCTGCCAATGATATATGTGGGTCTTCACCCAAGTTGCACCAGTCAAGCCTCACTGCGAAGCTTCAAAGGTCCATCTCTGCCGACCTTCTTGAGGCGACGACTAGAGTCAGAGCGTAGCTCCTCAAACAATATGGCGGGAACATTTGAGGTCCATATCCATCCCTATTTTCCCTTTTGATATTCCTTCTTTGCCCCTCTAGCCAACTTGTGTGGCCTCTGCTCCAACAACCCTCCTCAATGCAACAGCATCACCTACGAGCCCTGTGTGTGGCTGTTGCCCTTCTCCAGCAGTGTGCCCCACGGCTGACTCCCTCAGCGACTGTGTGCCCTACGATCGCCCTCCTCATCTTGGCCGCTCCAGGCCACACCATCTGCACCACGCCAATCGCCCCACATGCCACCATGCGAACAACCAGGCGCCCTGGCCCCTCACACGACCGTTGCGCCACCACCACCGCCTCGCCCCACTACTTGCCTTTGCTCCAAGGTTGAGCACCTCGGCACATGACGTGCACAGCAACCTCTCCAGCGTCGCCCACCCGTGTAAATCCACGACCGCTGCCTCACACCTCGCCACCCACGTGTGGTGCGTCTCCCTCCGCCAGCTGCCCCCCTCTCGCCGCCTCATGCGGCCGGCCCTTGTACGTGTCCTCCTCCCTAGACACGTGGGGAACACGTCTTCCACAGAGAAGAAGAGGTCAAGTGATTTTTGGTGAATTGCACAATCAACCCAATAGGTATAAAAAATTAAAGAAGTGCCCTAAGGCACAACTTTATTTAGTTGAAGTTTTTAATTCTATATTTCATTTATACCCATGTGTTCATGTAACATTTTAGATTTCAATTTTTATTATTTTATTGAACCAAAATATCTTGTTGTTGATCAACTAATTCTCTATCAAAACATTTTGTTTATAATTTTATGACTTTTAGTTGATTTACTAAACTTCAGAGAGTGAAATTCATTGATATTTTGCCCATTTGTGCTCTGAAATTAATATTGAGTCACTTCTTGCTCCAAATAATCCCAAAAATTCATGCATTCTGTGTTCAATTGTGTTGTAATATGTCTCCAATTTGCACTGAAATTGGAGGTGTCTTGTTCTTGGAATAAATTATTGAGTGATGTTTTAATTTATTTTTAGTTAAGTCCACACATAATATTTTTCTATAAACTTAAGTCTTATGGATTGAAAATTAAAAGGTCATTTTGTGATAATTTTTGTTTAGCGTGATTTTACATTGTGGATTTATTAGGAATTAATTACTCGTATTCGCTCCATTTCAGTAAAAAATTCATAAAAAAAATCAAACATCGTTATAAATTATAAAAAAATAGTTTAAGCTTCTTTTATCATATTAGAGTTTCTATTCAAGTTATGTCATTTTTGCAAACTATTTTTCTCCAAAAATTACACAAAATCTACTAAAAAGTGTTCATTTTTCATTGTTGCATTTTAACCCCAAAAATTCCAAAAAAATATGTTTCAAGCAAATAATTAAACTAGGTTCACAGAAAAAATATCAATTGCCTAATTTCATTTAATTTTGAACTAAATTTTAATTGGTCTAAGTTGTATTCTTTCCTTAAGAATCAAGTTCATTTGCATTTCGCATATTCATTCATATTGCATAAAAAGTACAAAAAATATTTCTCTTGAAAATCGTACATTAAGTGATCTGAATTGAACTCTAAGTTGTTCCTTTGCCTCCTTGAGTCAACCCTAGAGCTTTCCCAGGTTAAAAATACATAAAATCGCATTTGCTTAATTAATCGATTATTCATTTATGTGGTTAATGTTTGATCGATCCTGAATGCCCGACTACAACATAAAAATAACAAATTAAATAGGGTTTTCGCTGCTCGTCGCCCTCTCCAAGGGGTCGTCTCAAATTCAGAATCTGATGATGAGGAATCCACATTAGGTTCTTGGTCTGCAAGAGGAAATATGCCCCAATCAGTCTTGAAATAAGCATCAAATGATTGGAATGTTCAAGATTAGGGCCAATCGTGAACTTTATTAGAGTAGACGTTGTGAATGGAGATTGGTCGATCTCCATTCGGAAAGAAGAGAAGTCAGGAAGAGAGTCATCATGAACCCTTGGTGAAGAAAGAAGCAGGGAGTCTTGAGAGGGGTTCGAAAGGTTCGATCTGGTCTCTTGGAAATCACCCCAAATTATTGGAGATGTCAGCATCTGAGAATCGATGTAGGTGTTCGCAGAGTTCGAACTAAACCATCCCAAATCCATCATCTTGAGAATCAAAATGGAGTGACATGATAAAGAAATGGAGTACTGAGATTAATACGGACTAAAGTGAAGAGTAAAAAGGATTGAAGACTCACAATGAGCAAAATGAAAAGAAAGAATAAAAAAAGTGTAGATAGAAATAAGCAAGTGTGGGGGATTTTGATCTTTGACCTAAATCTAATCAAACAAACCTCAATACAAAATGGGTTCACCAACTCAACACATGAAGTTGTGAAAGTTTGGTTATTTATCTTGGTCGCTTTTATTGTTATTTTCAAACAATCTTTTAAACTTAACTTAGCACTACCCCTATAGGAAAGTGAGCACTAACAGGCACACATCGTGTATTTCCCACTTCCTTTGTAACCAATAGCCTGTACTTTTTAAGGTCCTAAATATCGGATCTAGGCCTGCTACTTAGCCAAAAAATTGGATAGTAAATCGATGTATCGAATCAAATACTTCCCCTAGAGAATACTCGGGCGTGGCACGATGAGATAGGGTTCCACTATCGCAGTACCCCTATCCTCAATGATTAAGACCAAATTCGCAAGCGAATATAACTCTACTCGCCCATGTAGCGATAGAAGATCTAATACTTCACAAGCACATGTGATAGTCAAGACAGTACACAGGCTGGGTTTTTGGATCTAAATCCTAAGGGTTGTGAATCACTAGGTCTGAAAGGTACCCAAAGACAATGAGGGCTTTAGAAACCCAAAACAATGAAGTTCATTAACATATTTTATTTAGGTCAAAGTGATACTAACAATCCCATTTTAAATTTTTTTGGTTTTCACCTTTTTGATTAATTTCCAGATAATCACCTAATGAATTTTTCGATTTCCTTTTATTTCTAAGTCCAAGAAAATATGAGAGGGAAGTCGAAAAAGCTGATGCGCATGAAAGGATGAATGCAAATGCTAGAGAAAGGAATGCGTATCTTATGCAAACACTCTACATGCAAGTGATCCGAGCATAGAATTTAAATTAAGCTATATGATGCAAGCTTGGAATCGCCCTAGAATAGGAGTTGCTATTAACGTGAAAAATATTTTATTTTGGTCCTAAGTCCAAGCATTATAAGACCATAGGAACAGGAAATCTATTAGGTTGCGGACCTAAGTACCAAGAAACCAACCTCAATCTAAGGGTCCAATCAACAAAGACGTAAACTAAAAATAAGGTGAAAAATTCAAAACACGGGAAACAAAATGAAATAAAGTGGGAAATAGGAAAAAATAATGAAGAATGCGATAAAAACTCGATAAAACCGACCGGGTACCCCACGTGAACAGACACCTGATGAAATAAATCCATAAATCTAAGTGTCTAAGAGAGTGACTGTCTAATATATTACAAGTTATTTATGAATCACTCTCTCACAAAATTAAAATTGAAACCAAACTATGCTAATCTAAGAAACTAAGACAAAACTATTCTTCATGACTTTTGGTCCTCCTTTGTGGCTCTCTCCTGTCAGCTAGGTTTGAAAGCCAACCTCCACTTCACCATGGTGCTTTGAATCTCTTAAGAAATTTGCCCTCGATCCACAGGCCCTTGTAGCAAAGTCAAACAAAGGGATATAAGAAAATTTCTATAAAGAATAATCATCAGAAAATAACGACAAAAATAAAACTAAACAGATAAAAGTAGACTATCAATCCTAAAATCTCTAGCCTAATCGATGCTTCCCCAACAACGGTGTCATTTGATGACAAGGTTTTGTCCTAATGTCTAACAAGCTAGACACGTAATCGACGTGTTGACCAAGCCCACAGTCAATCAACAATTAACCCACAATAAGATGAATACTCTCTGTGTGTGTGAGTCAAAATTTATTATAACACAACAATAGTGTGTATAAGTGTAAGCATGGTAGAGTATCGAACTTAGAGAAGCATAATGGGTATAGATAACATTATTATTAACTATTTCTTATTAATAATATTTTTGGATATATAGATTTTTTTATTTTTATATCTTTTGCTTGTTTATGTTTTTATGGTTTTAATTATATCCATTCTTTATTATTTTTAAATATTTTATATTTTTATTTTGTTAATTTTATAAAATTTAATTATTTTCTTGATTTTGAAAATAAGATAAGTAATAATAAAGATATTGAGAATATATATACTATATAAATAATATAAAGAGAAAACATGTTTTTAGATTTTTCTAACAAATCAAATAAAGTAAAATAAAGAGAACAATATACTTTTAGGTTTTATTTTTTGAATTTTTTGTGGTATTTTTACATTTTTATTGATTTTTAAAGTTAAAAATACACAAAAAGTGGAGATATTAAATCCATAAACTTGTTAGGGTTTTAAAAATAGAGATCGAATCCAAAATAATCCTAAAGTAAATTTAATTTATAATATATAAAGAAAATTCAGAAATAAACCACAATTTTTATATTTTTCTAGAATTGTTTTGCAAAATTTTACAATATTTAGTATTTTGTGATTTTTAAAAATTTTATTTCGATTTATTTACGTGATTTTTGGATATGTGTTAAAACATATTGTAATACAACTAATGCGCTTTTTTAGAATTTTTAGAGATATATTCGTTATTTTTTGAATTTTTAATAGCTAAATAGGAGAAAATCTCATGTTTTTTATTTTTAATAAATAGAAAATTAATGTTAAATACCAAATCAAAAATATATGTAATGTAATATGGTTCACGGCACTTACTTTAATTTTATATAAGTTTTGGATAAATAGAAGCAATAAATAAAAATAAAACATACGAAATAAAATTAATCTGCAACACAAGGACCTATTTGCAATTAAAATAAGCAAAACATGCATTTAGTATCAGGTCTTACAAATATAAGGGCATACAGGCAAAATACCAGGGTGCCTCACGTGGAGAGCAACGTGGGGTGATCTAGCACAGGACCTATTTGTAAATACAGAATAAGTTGAGGTTCCAAGTGTAAGTTATCCAAAAATATTACATGTTACTTAGCAATTATATGACTAAATAGAAATACAAAAATTTGAAGGGTGGTGTGGGCGAAACATCCTCCACATGTGTGCGATTGGACAGCTCTGGATGATTCACTTAAGTTGATAGATGACTCCGGTCGCACATCAGTTCACCTGATCTAGACAGTGACGATTAGATGTGGAGCCTCCACAAGATCTGATGGTTCTGGAACCTTCACGAAGAACTAGCAAGAATTCAGTCTTCCCCAACCTTCAATCCATAGCAGTTTCCTCCTCTAATGGTGTTTCAGCTCGATGCGAAGCCCAAAAGGTTATTGGAGGTGGCCCACATCATCTAGGGTCACTTAGAATGTCTAGACCTCGCTGGAAAAGGCATGGAGGTCGAGGTTGCTCATGCAACCTGGAAGTCACTTGCAGGTGTCCGGATCCTTTCCATACGAAGCCTTGTAGCACTTACACTTGCAAAAATTGTTACTAGGCTTGAGAGGGCCACTCTTGACCCACAAAAATGGGAAAACAACAAGGTTATGGGGTGAGCGGTGTGTCTCCGATGCTGGGTGGCAGAAGGAGACTAATCCCCTGGTTTGTGCAAGACCATGATTATATGATGGATCGAGTGAATGGAGAATGCAACGAGGAATGAAGATGGGTGATCAGATGAGTCGGGGACAGGGGTTTCACACAGTGGGACAATGGCCAGAGCTGAAGCTTTGACAAACTTAAATCGTCGAAAATCATAACTATCTACTGCTGGGACTTGGAAATAAAAACTAGAACTAAGTTGAGCACTTGAAAATGAAACTAAAATTCTACTCTAACCTATGCCTCGACTTGGGAAGCAAGACCACCGCTTGAAGTAGAACTTTGACAATAGGGAGTCTCAGACCCGGCTCCTCCTCGCTGATGCCCAGGGAAGGTTCTTGATGTCATCAGGAAACTCCCTCACAATAGGGTTTGGGGTTATGGTGCATGGATCGAGCCCGAATGCGTTATGAGATAATATAAGGACAGTGCTAGGGTTCATTTGACCTAGGGTTTCTACCCAAATCAAGGATTGACCTAGGGAACACATGGATTTGCGTGAAAGCTGATCACTTGGTGAAGAAATTTCATGAAGGAATCAGGCAAAGAAGAAGGCTACATTGATCATAACAAATTGGTAAAATGTGGAAGTTGTACTTGACAGGCCGATCTGAAGGAGGCGAGGGGAGATTTCACTCGGGTCGTCAGGCGACAACACCTGATCGATCTACATGGACCGCTAGAAGACAAAACAGAGATGAAAAAAGAAATAATGCGAAGATGAAATAGGAAATGATTTTATTAATTATATCTCAAAACTTGAAAGTTTTTTTATTATTTATTAAACTATTTTTGGGTGATTTTTATTTATTTATATCAACTTATTTAATAGTATATATTATTTATATACTTTGTGTATATGCATTTATACATATATATTTTGTATTTATATTTTTATTTAATTTCATATATATAGTATATTTACATTATTTATTTATTTTTATTTTTAGTTGGTGCATATTAACATATTTTATGGGATTTTTTTATTGTTTGATATATGTATATAAATATATATATATATATACATAATCACATTATAGGCATTGTATACCTATGTTTTATTGTTTATTAATTCTTTTTGGTATTTTTAAATGTTTTCGATTTTATTCATATTTTACATAGGTGTTGAATAATATATACAATTTATGAAAAATATAAAGAAGTTAAAAATGTGAAATTTGAAATATATTGGTTTAATACAGATGTACAAGCACCATAGTGCCCCAATTAGCCAGCTTTTGCATCTTGACTCTAATTTAATGAAACGACTTCATTTCACTGATAATTTAATTTGAAATACAATGGAGTTGAGTTTGATTAATTTTGAGTTCATATAGAGGAGTTATTGATCAAAGAAGTTATGTTTGCAGATTTTTCAACTGAGTGTACTGAGTGACTTGTGCATGATTAATTTGTGCCAATAATTTTGTCATTTTCTATACATTATTATGTACAAATTTGATGTTTGAAAATATTTTTATTTGAAGAGTGTAAACTTATGAATAAAATGATGTAAGTTTGAGCCGGATACAGTGTATTGTGTACCTTGGATTTCTAGAGTTTGGTGTGCATTATGTACATTATTTTACCCTTATCTTTCCCTACTTTATCCCTTGTTAACAGAGTCAATATTTGAGTAGGTCTCGGAGTTTAGGGTCAGCCAGTATCTTTGATACCCCCTATATTTGCTTTTCTTTATTCTTTTATTTTGGGTTTAAATACAACTATTTATAAGTATTTATACAATAAGGTTAAGATGTTAATTCATGCAAGTTAGTGATATTTATATGTATTTTAATAGGGATTTAAAGCTAAAATAGGAGAATAAAGGTTAATGGATGGTTATTCATTATAAGGTAATGTGGGTCGTTGGCTTCCAGGTTGTCCTCCAAGGCGATGGGGATATGGAGTTGGTCGTGGGTAGGATTAGGAATGGGGAGGTCAAGATGACGTGGAGGTCGACAAAAAGTGGAAATGGATTGGCTGGGAGTCCAAGGGGATGGTGATTGGAGGTTAGAGGAGATATGATTAGGAGTGGAAACGTAGGTGATTGAGTTTTTGTTGGTGGTTGGGAGGTGGACGTTAGGCTATAGTGGTTGAAGGGACAAGGGGGATATGGGATGATTGGTTGTCGACTGAGTGAGATCGAAGGGGATTAGGAGGTTACGAGAAGGGGAATATTATTAGGTCGGAGAGTACGACGAAGCACAACCATTGAAAATCGGAGATGCGGTGGTTGTTGGGTTGTAGAGATGCATCTAGATGTAGAAGGAGAACTGGGGACCGTTGGATCATTTGAGATCTAATGGTTCGGATGGGATCAGATGGTTGGCTTGTGGGGGGAGATTGGGTGGAGGGTGCGATTGATGGTGCCCTTTAGATCAAATTTGATCCAATAATCAGGGTTAGTGTCGCTAGCAGACAAAAAAAGTTGACTGGGAGGGGGGGTTGACCAGGGCACTGAGGTGGTTGTTCATGGGCGAATGAGTGAATGCCATGCGGCGTTTGTTGACCTTTGACTAGTACGGGTGAGTGATGATTGCATTATATACTAGTATAACATGCTCAAATTATGTGAAGTACAATATTAATCTTTGATGTGTAAACTCCAAATTCACACAATTTGCATCATATACACATAAGCACATAAAATCAACAAATCATCTGAAGAAAATATCCTCACAAATCTCTATTCACTTTTAAAGATCATATTCTAAACTGAGAGTAATTATCATCTATAAAATTCAGATTTGTTGTTATCAGAGAGAATGAAGAATTATTGGGAATACTTATATAACATTAAATGTAACAACAACCAACACATTTCACTTTACATTTTGTTGGAAAGAAATGGGGAGGGGGAATAGTGTAGAAGTCTCATTCTTTATTCTCATAAATAGAGCCACCAACATATGCCTTCCCCATGCAAATAATAAAAGTCTCTCTCCCATTCCCATGCATTCTAGCCTTCTACACTCATCCTTCCACATGCAAAAAATATTAACTCTCCATACACTAATAATGATATTTTGTCTTCACTTGCATGGAATGTCTCCAAGCAAATTCCATTATAAAATGATGGACTCACGCACATACTCTTCCTCTCACGTACTTGCCTTTCAAGCATACCCTCCCTCACGTTTTTCTTCTCTCATGCACACCCCCCCTTTCTCACGCACTCTCTCTCTCTCTCTCGCCCCATACTCTCTCCCTCTCGTTTGTTTTTCTGCAGGTACAAGCACAGCAACTACCACATCTTTGCGCCCAGCTACTGCCACCCTTGCGAGGGTGCACGTCTAGCCTCCGGCCAGCAACTCCAGCCGCTCCTCTGCCCAGCTCGAAGCCGCACGCTCCAGTCTCCAGCGCACCCGTGGGAGTGCGAGCTCCTGCCCCCGCGTTCTTCGACTGCACTACTGCAACCCCGTGTGACCTCGACTTCCCACTCCTCGGCACCCTCGAGCGTCCTCCACCTCCTCACGGTGCACTCCAGCCCGCACCATCATCCTTGCGCGCGTCCTCGACCATAGAACTCCAGCCCGTACCTGAAGCGTTTTTCGCTCCATCCCACTCCGTGTCTAGCAGCCATCGTCCTTGTCGCGGGGAGCAACAAATTGCAACGTCTTCATGCGTGAATGAGAAACACTACTTCTCTCTCTTGTTTTTTATATGTCATTTGCATCTAAACTCTTGAACTATCTTTTATTCTAAGTATTTCATGCTTATCCTTTACTTTCCATATTGATTAGATTGCATTTGTTTGAAGTATTTCCTTTCCAAGTTGCATTTCATCTATTTCACCTATCATTTTATGTGTTAAATGTCGAATTAAAATTGCGAATTTCTTTAGTCCTCGTGGATTCGATCCTCTACTTGCCGCATACTTTTTGCTTACATATATCGTGCTCGTATTTGTATTTTATTTGTTTGATAACGGTTTATCGTGGGAAAACAACGACTTGATAAAATCATCATTTTAAACCGTGAAAAAACTTGTCAACATTTTGGCGCCGTTGCCGAGGACTAGGCAACATTTGTAATATTTTCTTCTTCATTTCTACTTATTTTCAATTATCTAATCCGTGCATTTTTTTCTTTGCAGGTACTTAGGCTTCAAAAAGAAAAAACTTGTCTTTTCATGCATTTTATTTTAGCAAACATGTAATTTGGTAGAAAATTTTTTTGTAATCTTAATTTCCCCCCTCTCTTCTCGGGAAAGCTTGCCATCAGCAGGACAAAATATTACGGATTAGCGCCAGAAGTGCAGGCACTATGAGCCCCTCTTTCTCTTAGGCATCTTAGACTTTTAAATATTTGCATTTGTTTAACTCGAATTTAAATTGAAAAAAATAAAAAAAATACTTATTCTTTGCATCATCTCTGTGGTCTTCTCCCTCTTCTCACCTAAAAAAATATCACCAAAACGTGCTTTATCATGCTAAAAAGATAAGCTTGAAAGGCCACCGCAGTGGCCCGAGCAGAAAACGGGCAAAATTTCCGAATGCTTGTTTTGGTGCACGTGTATGACACAAAAATCACTAGCACATAGAATCCTTGGATAGAGACAAAAATCCATGGTGCTACGTGGGATTGCAGAGAGAAATCGTAACTCCTCGACGCGTTGGGCACAGGTTCTTGTGGGAAGAAGCAGATCCTCGATCTGAGTACCGCACCCTGGATCCCCCAGCTGGATTAGGACATCGATTTCTCACAATCTTCCACACCCAACTCATCTTTAAGGACTTTAATTTATCTGAAAACTTTGGTTGAATCAGTAAACTAAAATTGAAAAGATAATCGCTCCCGCGGCGATTTTTGTGTGAGTTGGTGAATCAATAACTTGTCTGGTGTTTGTGTTGTGTATGTTAGGTCGTAGGTCTCTAAAAAATCCATTACAACAACGTCTAGATTACAACCCAGTTTATAAATCAAAATCCAACCCATCTCCTTCAACTAAGAAACCTGAGAATTCACCTGACATGGGAGAAGAAAGACCAAACCCTATGGATCTCATCATGCATCAACCGCAATTATTGAGAGATGAAAATGCGACGATCCGCCAGACCATAGCACCTCTCATCCGACCACCACCCATAAGCACACATTACAACCCGGCTGCAGAAGACTTAGTTCATTGGGTCCAAATCCTGCCTGAAGTAGGAGACTTCGAAATAAAGCCCGCATCCCTCTCCTTAATCCCAAAGTACTATGGGAATGACTCTGAGATCCTTTCCTCCACATCCAAGATTTTCGATCTGCTTGTAACACAATGAGTGTCCCTGGGGTAGACAAAGAATACATCTACATGAAAGCCTTTACCTACTCACTCAAAGACAAAGCACTTCAATGGCTTCGGAATTACGGAACCTCTCTCACTTCATGGGATGCCTTAAGGAAAGCCTTCATCAAGAAATATTTCCCCATAGGAAAAACCAATGCCCTGAGACAAGCTATTTCATCTTTCACTCAGAAAAACAGAGAGCCAATTCATGAAGCCTGGGAACAGTTTAAGTAACTTCAAAGGAAATGCCCTCATCATACCATCCCCAAATAGAAGTTAGTTCAGATATTTTATGAGGGCATAGATACATCATTTAAGAGAGTGATTGATGGCTCCTGCGATGGAAACTACATCAGCCGTGATGAGCATTTTGTTTGGACTTTGTTTGAAAATATGGCTGATAATTCGGTGAATAGTTCCTCAATTGAACAATACAGTGGGAACACGAGGACAGTCAACATCATCGACCATGAGAGATCTAGCAATGAGAATATTGAAAAATGGGAAACCATCTCAAAACAAATGGAACTCATGACTCAAGACATAGGAAAATTGGTAATGAATAATTTCACCATCCATAAAGTTGACCACACCACATTCACCCATAATCAAGACATGACTCCTGAAACTGTGAATTGGGTGCAGAGAAATCAAGGAGGAGCATATTCAAACAACCACAATACAGGATGGAGAGAACAATCAAATTCTGGGTGGAATGGACTGAACAACTACCACTTCCAAAATCACACCCAACCCAGACAACCGATAGCACCGCCCGTAAGTCAACCCTCCACCACTGCGGTAAACTTCAATGCCTTGTCTCAAGCAATACAACAACTGGCTATAGCACAGCAACAGGCCACTCAAGCTCAACAAAAAGCCAACTCTGAGAATACCCGGCATTTTGCTGAGATCAGATCATATATCCCAGCCTTATCACCTCAACCTCTACCCAATCCCAACACCAACAAGGCTAGTTCATCTGGAGTACTTCAAACTCCACCACCTCCCGGATCTTTCACCTCACCACCTGATTTCCAAAACCAGAATCAAGGATTTTTTACATCTTCTAGGACAAATCAAGGGAACCCACAACAAGCACCTAGAAATCAAGTTAATTTCAAAACCCCACCCCGTCCAAACCAATCTGTTAATCTGTCTTTCTGAGAAATGGGAAAACCACTTCTGCCTACACCAGACCGCTAGCTTCAGAGGATCAAATTGAAATAGAGGAGGAGGTTGATGATGAAGAGAAGCTAACTGAGACAACCATGCCCCTTCCTGCCTCCCCATCCATAACTATCCTCTTTCCCGGAGCTCTTCACCGAAGAAAACCTCGATCATCCACCATCGATCCAGAGTTAGAAAAACTATTCTCGGACATTGTCATTGAAATCCCGCTCCTAAAAGCTCTCGAAAAAGTCCCAGCCTTCTCCCGCTTCTCAAAAGAAAAATGTACACCAAAAAGGAAATCAAGAGAAAAGAAAAAGGAAAACCAAGAATAAAAGTATGTGCTTCCCCAAGCCACATCAAATGCCATTTCCCAATTCCTGCCCACCAAGAAAAAAGATCCAGGGGCACCCTTGGTTAAATGCATGATTGGTGAATTGACCTTTGAGTGCACCCTATTAGATAATGGCGCCTCAATCAATCTTCTCCCTACCGCCATCCTAGAGCACTTTGACTTAGGGAAACTGAAACCTATTTCAATGATTTTACAAATGGTTGATCGCACGGTGAAAAGACCAATAGGACTTCTTAAAGATGTTATAGTCACAGTACAAGGACATAAAGTTCCTGTGGATTTTGTTGTTATGGATATGGATTCCCCCAACACATTGAGTGAAACACCTATCATATTGGTAAGACCATTTTTGGCCACTGCTAAAGCTCATTTTGATTATGAGGATGGAAGAGTTGAATTTAAAATCAATGGCCAAGTCATTCCTGTTGATCTTGTCACCCCTACTCCTACTGAATCTGAGATCAAAGACTGTGGTTGGATAGAAAGATGTGATGTTCTCAACATTCAAAAAGACTTTGCCCCATCCATCTCACCAAAGATCATTTAGAGGTTAGCCTGAACACCTCTAGCTCCACTTACAAAAATACTTCTCATGAAATTGCCACATACAATCTGAATCTCGCACTAGAAGCTCCACCATGCCCTCTCACCGGACAAGAAATTGATGAGCTTGATAATGCATGGGATACATTAGACTCTGAACTCGCATTGACTTCAACCATGATCATGCCCATGATGGAACCACCATTTGAGACCATTTCTGTAATAGATTCAGGAAACACTACAACTCTGACTCCACCGACAGCCACTATTGAATGGAAACCACTACCCGAAGATCTGAAGTATGCTTTCTTGGATGATGCACACTCTACCAGTCATTATCAATGCCAACCTAAATCATATGCAAGAGAGCTAACTAATGGAGGTTTTGAAAAAGAATTCTTAGGCCATTGGATGGAAGATTTCTGATCTAAAAGGAATAAGCCCAACATTTTGTACACATCACATATATCTAGAAAATGATAGTAAACCATCTCGAGAAATGCAAAGACGGTTAAATCCCAATCTACGAGAGGTTGTGAAGAATGAGATCTATAAATGGGCAAGTGTGGGTATCATTTATCCTAATTCTGATAGCCCCTGGGTCAGTCCTCTCCATGTTGTCCCCAAGAAAGATGGATTGACAATTGTCAAAAATGAGAAAGGAGAGGATATACCCACCAGAGTAGCCACATCTTAGAGAGTCTATGTTGATTATAGAAAACTCAACAAGGCTACTCGAAAAGATCATTTCCCATTGCCATTCATTAACGAAATCATTGAGAAGCTAGCTCGAAAAGATTTTTTCTGCTTTCTGGATGGATATTCCGGTTATAACCAAATGGCCATAGCACCAGAGGAACAAGACAAAACCACTTTCACTTAACCATTTGGAACATATACCTTTCGTCACATGCCTTTCGGACTATGTAATGCCCCAACAACATTTCAAAGATGCATGATGGGAATTTTCACTGATATGATCGACGATTTTATGGAAGTATTTATGGATGATTTCTCTATTTTTGGAGACGCTTTCGAGGAAACACTTGGATTTTTGGATCGAGTCCTCCAGAAATGCATTGAAGTGAACCTGATATTATCTTGGGAGAAATCACATTTTATGGTGAAACAAGGGATTGTGTTAGGACATGTTGTGTCAAAGAAAGGGATGGAAGTGGATCCATTAAAAAATGAGACAATCATCCATTTAAGTCCACCGATGAATATAAAAGGTGTTCGGTCCTTCCTAGGTCATGTCGGCTTTTACCGCCGCTTCATCAAGGACTTTTCGAAAATTTCCCACCCTCTCACCAAATTATTGGAAAAAGATTTAGACTTCACTTTCACTGAGGAAGCATTTGAATCCTTCAAAACCCTGAAGAAAATCATCACTGAAGCACCCATACTACAACCCCCTGATTGGAACTGTGAATTTGAGATCATGTGTGATGCGTCTGATTATGCTGTGGGGGAAGTATTGGGTCAAAGGAAGGATGGGAAACCTTATGCCATTCACTATGCCAGTAAAACTCTGGATGATGCTCAAAAGAACTACACTGTGACTGAGAAAGAACGTTTGGCTGTGGTGTTTTCCTTAGAGAAATTTCGGTCTTACATCCTAGGATCCCACATCATAATCTACACAGACCACTCTACTTTGAAATATCTCTTCACAAAGACCGATGCTAAGCCTAAACTCATTAGGTGGGTATTATTGCTCCAAGAATTTGATTTGGAGATTCGAGATAAAGCTGGAGCAAAGAATGTCATGGCCAATCATCTTTCAAGACTCCCTTCCTCAAACACAGACACAATCCCAATTTCTGATAATTTTCCAGACGAAAGTATCATGTCTGTTTCTCAACTCCCTTGGCATGCAGACATCGTCAGTTACATCGTCACCTCCACATTCCCTGATGACTGGTCAAAACATAAGAAAGACAAAACTAAAGCCCAAGCATGATACTATCACTGGGAAGACCCTTTGCTCTTCAAAGAGGGTACTGATTTGATATGGAGATGATGTATCCCTGAATCTGAAGTCAACGATGTCCTAACTCACTGCCACACTTCTGGGTGTGGAGGACACCACTCAAGGAAGCGCACAACCGCTAAAGTCTTACAATGTGGTTTCTATTGGCCTACACTCTTTAAGGATGCCCATCATTTTGCTAAATCTTGTCCTGCCTGTCAGACTAATGGAACAATGACCCGTCGTAACATGATGCCCCTCCAACCCGTACATATAGTTGAGATCTTTGATATTTGGGGAATAGACTTCATGGGACCTTTCACCACCTCACAAGGCTATCAGCACATCCTACTCGCTATTGACTATGTGTCCCGTTGGGTTGAAGCCATTCCCACTCACGCTGCTAATAGCGCCACTGTTGTTAAATTCCTGAACAATCTCTTCTCCCGATTAGGATTACCCAAGGTAGTCATTAGTGATAGTGGAACCCATTTTTTGAATGCTTCAGTCAAGAACTTACTAAAGAAGAATGGGGTCGAACACCGGGTCTCAACTGCCTATCACCCACAGACCAATGGAATGGCTGAGCTGTCAAACCGGGAGATCAAGACCATCCCCCAGAAAATTGTCCGCTCTGATCGTAAAGACTGGTCTCAACACTTACCTTCTGCTCTTTGGGCCTACCGTACAGCCTTCCGTACACCCTTAGGAATGAGCCCATATAGGTTGGTCTATGGAAAGCCTTGCCATCTTCCTGTAGAGATCCACCACAAGTCACTCTGGGCGATCAAGAAATGCCATTTGGATTATGATGAGGCTGGAAAGAAAAGACTATTGGATTTATCTGAACTAGAAGAATTGACATCACAAGCATATGATAATAACCTGGTGTGTAAGGAGATAATCAAAATATGGCATGATGCAAACATTTCGAGGAAAACATTTCAAGAGAAACAAAAAGTGTGGCTTTTCGATGCAAAACTAAAACTGTTTCCAGGAAAACTGAGATCGAAGTGGAAAGGACCATACATTATAACCAAAGTCTTTGATAATGGTACAATAGAAATCTGTGACCCACACACAAAAGCCACTTTTAAAGTCAATGGTCAAAGACTGAAACCTGTTATTGGACCATCTGGTCATATGCCTGTCTGCACAACATACCTTTTACAGGAAAAATGAACCACAAGTATCGCCAAGCTGAGGCGTTAAATCATGCACTTTCGTGAGCCTCTCCTCACAGGTATCTTTTCCGGCTAGCATGTTTATTTTCACTGCACTGTATTAGATAAATATGGGGGTACCCCTCCACACTACATTAAAAAAACAACAACAAAAACACAAAAATACTTTTCACTCACTTCTTCTTTTGGTCTTCTTATAACACCTTGTCTTCACCATGGGGACATGGTCTCTGATAAGTATGGGGGGTGTCTGCATAGTTTTCAAAATTGCATGCTTTTCAAAAAAAATCTCCTAAAACTATTTTCAAGAAAACTACCAAAAATACATCTTTCCTAGTTTTATCCTATTTTGAGAAATCAGATATTCACTGCATAACTCATAGACTGAGGTTGAGTCGACCTTAATCCACTTAACTTCATCAGAATTTCACTAGGCATGAGTTTTTTAAGCTTTCTTCAGGTCCATATGGACTTTATTCTCTCAGTTCCACTAACTCTACTGGTGAATGAACTTCTGTATCTAACTAGATCACTTAAGCAACTAGTAGCACTCTTAAACTCTTCAGTGGATATTAAGCAACTACACATTGCACTTAGCTTGATTGAGTTTATTTTACGAGATACAATTACAATCTTGTTGAGGTGGGGAGTTGTCCTCTTGGTTGTGCCAATGCATGAACCTTATCTATAGCTAATGAAGGAACTTGACTCAGGGACAACATGATCTCTCTAGTCTAAGTATGTCAGCAATTAAGCCATTATCGTGCCTCCAAAGTCAATATTAAGCCGATACTACCGTTTGATGCCAAAATCGAAGACAAAAACACCACAAAAAGGTATATCACAATACAAATGTCAAAAACCACCAATCATGCAAAGATACGCAAAGCAAAAGCAAAGAAGACCACCAAATAACCCTCCTCCACAAAAAAGTCGTGGTAGTATCCTAATGATGCTACCTAAATTCTTAAAAGAAGCCCAAAGAGGCCCAGGGTTATGCTCTGCAAAAGGAAAAAAATGAGAGCAACGGACCAAAGTGGTCAACGAAAAAACCCAAAAAATTAAGTCCCATTCTCCAAATAACTATGACCTATTTTTTCTATGCTGACATACTTGGATGAAAGGAGAATATGCCTGAATTCAGGTGAGGACTGAGGCTATATGTATAGGGAATCATTCGGTACCTCGATAGTTGTGTTGATAGCTCATTTTCTTGACTCACGAAAGCTAAAACTATCACTAACACTGTTTATATCCACTCAAGGTCAAAGAGAATACATGATTCTTAGGGATGAGCTGACTTGATCGACCTTCTGAAATCATGTCTGATTTTGTTGGAACTGAGAGGCTGTTGAAACTACAAAACTCAAGTCAAGTCGACTATTCGAACAAATCATTAATCCATGGGTCGACTTTACTGAAGTTTGTGAATTTGTGTGGTTAGGATATGAAAACTCAAGACTTTGTGGGTATGTCTGCTGCAAACTCTCACCAGATCTATCTTGGCTATTCTCATTGTTCTTTATTATGACTTATCTTATTTTTGCTCGGGACTAGCAAAATTTAAGTATGGGGGTGTGTTGATTGCATTATATACTAGTATAACATGCTCAAATTATGTGAAATACAATATTAATCTTTGATGTGTAAACTCCAAATTCACATAATTTGCATCATATACACATAAGCACATAAATCAAAAAATCATCTGAAGAAAATATCCTCACAAATCTCTATTCACTTTTAAAGATCATATTCTAAACTGAGATTAATTATCATCTATAAAATTCAGATTTGTTGTTATCAGAGAGAATGAAGAATTATTGGAAATGCTTATATAACATTAAATGTAATAACATTCAACACATTTCACTTTACATTTTGTTGGAAAGAAATGGGGAGGGGGGATAGTGTAAAAGTCTCATTCTTTATTCTCATAAATAGAGCCACCAACATACGCCTTCCCCATGCAGATAATAAAAGTCTCTCTTCCATTCCCATGCATTCTAGCCGTCTACACTCATCATTTCTCATGCAAAAAAAAATTAACTCTCCATACACTAATAATGATATTTTGTCTTCACTTGCATGGGATGTGTCCAAGCAAATTCCATTATAAAATGATGGACTCACGCACATACTCTTCCTCTCACGTACTTGCCTTTCACGCATAACCCCCTCACGTTTTTCTTCTCTCACGCACACCCCCCCTTTCTCACGCACTCTCTCTCTCTCTCGCCCCATACTCTCTCCCTCTCGTTTGTTTTTCTGTAGGGACAAGCACAGCAGCTACCGCATCTTTGCGCCCAGCTACTGCCTCCCTTTCGAGGGTGCACATCCAGCCGCCGGCCAGCAACTCCAGTTGCTCCTCCGCCCAGCTCGAAGCTGCACGCTCTAGTCTCCAGCACACCCGTGGGAGTGCGAGCTCTTGCCCCGCGTTCTTCGGCTGCGCTACTGCAACCCCGTGTGACCTCGACTTCCGACTCCTCGGCACCCTCGAGCATCCTCCTCCTCCTCACGGTGCACTCCAGCCCGCACCATCATCCTCGCGCGTATCCTCGACCATTGAACTCCATCCCGTACCCGGAGCATTTGTCGCTCCATCCCACTCCGCATCTAGTGATGAATCCACATTTCATCATCTTTATTCTATCATTTTGTCATCAAAAACACTAGCAAATGCCTGTAAATAGCATTAAATAGAGCATATTAGCATTCATGCATGTACATGTAAATAGTGTGTAAAATACTGTAATTAAAGCCAAAATTATAGAATAAATAAAAGAAAAGAAAAGGAATAAAATATTGTAAATATTTTAAGACCCAAACCCCGAGACCTAGGCATCTTGATGAATAGGTCGACAAGGAAGAAAGTAGGGGGAGATAAGGGTCAAATACATATACTTTTTAATTTATTCTTTATTTATTTTGGGACCTATTTTTGGTTCCACTTTTTATACATCAAATCAAGAAACTTTGTACATGAAAGTTGTAGATAATTAAATAAAGAAAAATACAAAATTTATTTCACTGAAATAGAATACACATATAAAAAGTTATGGTCTGAATAAAAATCCAGAATCCCAACTTCCCAGACTCGTATCTCACAACTGAAAACTCCAAATGCATCAAACTCACCTTTAATTGTATATAGAATAAAATAATCTATTTAATGGTGGTGGTTTCGCATTTGGCGGAGCTACGGTTTGAAAGTTAAGTTTTGGACCCTCATTGTACCTTTGTACAGAGTAAAATATTCAATTTATTCTTTATTCATTATTTTTATAATTTTATATTTTTACAATTTTGTAAATATTACTTATAATAATTATGTACATTAAAACAGGAATAAAAACCCAAATAAAACTCAAAATAAAAATATATGTATATACAATACACATGTATTATATCTATATACATACCTATACAATACATACTTACATTTTATTAAATATACAAAATATATCAGAAAAATAAAACAAAAATATATTTGTGTGTATAAAAGTATTCTATGATTTTATAAAATACTAAATAAAAATAATAAAATTAAAATACACAAAATAAAAATAAAAGAATACAATATATAGGTAATATACCTATAAGGGGCATAATAGGTAACTTATAAAAATATATTCCATAAAAATAATTAAAAATCAGAATTAAATACTTTATAAAATAATAAACACTTTTCATTTTATAATCTAGCAGCCATCGTCCTTGTCGTGGGGAGCAACAAATTGCAACGTCTTCATGCGTGAATGAGAAATACTACTTCTCTCTCTTGTTCTTTTATATGTCATTTGCATCTAAACTTTTGAACCATCTTTTATTCTAAGTATTTCATGCATATTCTTTACTTTCCATATTGATTAGATTGCATTTGTTTGAAGTATTTCCTTTCCAAGTTGCACTTCATCTATTTCACCTATCATTCTATGTGTTAAATGTCGAATTAAAATTGCTAATTTGTTTAGTCCTCATGGATTCGATCATCTACTTGCCGCATACTTTTTGCCTACATATATCGTGCTCGTAGTTGTATTTTATTTGTTTGATAATGGTTTATCGTGGGAAAACAACGACTTGATAAAATCATCATTTTAAACCGCAAAAAAACTTGTCAACAATGAGCAATGCATGTAAAAAATAAAAAATAGCAAACGACATCAAATGCAAAAAGGTTTAAAATGAAAAATATATATCTAAATAAATTCTACAATGATCATGAAGAACTCAAATGAAATGGACTCAAATGTGCAAGTTATAATTTTTTATGATATTTTATTTTATATAAAAAAGGGATTTTTATCTGACAGACCCTATAAACTTTACCAATTACCTCTACGACCTTTTGCACAATGTAATTACCCCATCGACCCTATAAATTACCCCATGAACCCTCACGAGCTTCAAACAGATTAACTGCAGGGTCCATGGGGTGAGAGTTGGCAAGTTTATGGAGTCGAGGGGGGAATTATGTTGTTTCAAAGGTCGTGGAGGTAATTGTAAAGTTTGTAGGGTCTGCCAGGTAAAAATTCCTATAAAAATATCAATATTGTGTTTTGTCTTTTTCATTTGGTTTTATGTGCGCGATATACGCATGCTAAAAATCAAACATGATGTACGATGATGCGATGGACACAAATGATTTTTTTTGGATTTTTATGAATTAATAAATAATTAGAAAATGTGAGATATATACATATGAATTAGTCAGTGTGCTCAAGTCAGAATATATCTTTTTCTTTATCTTTCTATTTTTTTATTTTATTTTTACGTAATTAGTTAAAATATGTGATGAAATAAAGAAATGGAAAAGAAATAAAATCAAAATAGTTACATATGTACATGAAATAACACATCAAAAATCAGTAAATATATACAATATACAATTCGATCCCAAAACCTGAGTTACACAAATTAACTCCGATTCTTTTGAATTTATATTCCCGATTTGTAGATACTTGAGTGTACATTAATTAAAAAGTGAGTAGAGTGAAATTGGACATTGTATGTGAGAGATGTCAGCATTTACGACTTTTCAGTCCCAGACTAGGGTTTAGGTTTATGTCACATATAGACAAGTTAGCATTTTTTGAGAGTTTTCGTTGAGTTAGGTGAATCTATACAAGTGAATATGTATGTAATATGAAATGATGATTTATGCAAATTATTTACTAGTGCACGGATGCTTATTATGAGTTATAAATATTTAAATGCACTTAATTACTCAGGACAAAACTCTATTTTCAGCTAATTGGAGTGATGAATCACAGATTCATCAACCTCCTATACTTAAACCTTGCTCATCACCAATCATATACTTTCCAAAAGCATATACTATACCTTTGAATCATGTCTTTTTTCCAAAACAAGATGGCCATCAATGGAATTTGGTTTACCACCGATATCTAATGAGTGAGCTCATGTCTTCCGGTTCAATAGTGAATATGTATGATCCATTTGAATGGTCCTATCACTTATATGTCTTCATATACACACCATCGCGTCGGTATATAGACCTTGATTAGGTCATCAACCTCATCATTTGACAAATGTATATACTCAGACATATAGTGATACACATGTTTCTGATGAGAAGATGCGCGATTATATCATGACAGCATACAACATAGATTGTGTTATCTCAATCTCGCTAAGTCAATTCTTTGAATTAACTCATCCAACACCTCCAAATCTCTATTCCTATACAAAGGACCTGCATCAAGATACCAAGTCCCAATGATAAAATGAGAAACTTAATGATAATAATTTAAAGAAGACAGTTCAAATGAGATCAGAACTTCATGTTTAAACATAGTCTTCCAGTATGCATGATATATGGGTATTAGGAATACTCGAGGGTGATGTGATCTTAAATTAATTGTATACAATGACACTTTCATTTCGAGAGAGTAGTGCATCAGGTTTAAATTTTAGTGACTCTCCTCAGTGAATTAGGTGATTTATTTTAGTCCAAATGGTGGACATTATTCTGAATTGGATTTAGATGTAATGAGAAGATAAGATATATTGTCTGATATGATCAGACAATACTGAGAGGTCTTCTTGATCTGGATATGAGATTAGAACTCCGAATCCAAGTCATTGTACAAGGACAATACAATTATCCTTACCTTATCTTCAAGTATTCTTAGAGAAGGCACACTATCCACGAAAGAGTTCATGGATCATTCCAATAGAAACAAATTCTAATTATTAGGATAAGAGAGAAAATTAGGATAATTAAATTGGATTTAATTATCTATAATAAAATTAATGTGGCTAGTGATATCCACAAAAATTTTATGGAATAGTGTGGATATAATCCACATTATTTTTTAAACTTATTTTTTGAATAGGATTCAGAAATTAAATTGTGTATGCGAATTTGATTCACATTCCAACATAATGTAAATTGGATTTACATTTAATTTTGGACCAATGATTACAATTCATATTTATCAATGGTATAGTTTGTAAATGTTACAAATTATTTAAATAAATAAATGAATAATTAGTTGGAGCCCAAAAACCAACTATAAATAAAAAGGAAAAGAAAGTCCATTCCTTATTTGGAGTGGACGTCTACGGTGTCCCCATCATGGTGGATGTCCACCTCAAATATATGGAGAGGACTTTCTTTCTCTTTTAGTTATTCTAGTATTCATTTGTTTGTTTTAGGATTAGCTGAATTAGTAATTAATTATTAATACTAGTTCTAAAAGTTGTTGAGGGCTCTCTCAATCCTAAAAGTTATTTTGAGCTCCTTCAATCTTGACCATTGATCTTGCAACGAGGATTGCACAGTTCGAATACGTATATAAGGAGAGGCAGCGCCTGCTCTCAAAGATATAACAATTTAACAACAAGTCTCTTTCTCTCTCTAGACGTCTCCTCTCCTTCTCTCTCTCAGATTGTAGTTGTCCCTTGCCCCAAGGTTGACGAGGAAATTGGCTCATTTCTCTATATTATGGGAGTTCACGATTCATCCCCGCACCTACAAGTGTTGTCTCTGTCAGATCGGACTTAAACAGGGGGTATCTTGCTTTAGAGGCTAGAGGATCACAAACACGCTTCAAGAGGTAATTCTATACTCGTGTGATTTGATGAAACGAATTGGGAATTGTTCCCAATCCATGTGATTTCATCTTTATATTTTATTTTAAAATTCCATTGCTATCTTGATTCATATGATGAATCCTTTTGTTTGATCGAATACGATTCGATCTAAATGTTCTCGTGATATGTGAAGCCTAAAAACTCCCTTCACTATGAGAGATGTGATCCTCCTACAACCATGTGAGATGCTTCATTCCTTCTTAGATTTCACTCTTGTTGAATGCCCTAGATTGCAATGCAAAGTTTGTTGGAAACTGGTGTTGGGAGAATGTTGAAACCTTGCATCTCATGTTTAGTATTGCATAAGCTGTGTTTTTAATGATAGTAAAACTTGTGTATTTTATCATATATGATATGAATGTGAATATTGCGAATTCGAATAAAAACTTATATTCTTAATTTTGACTAAAAGAATATTAATACAAATATTCGAATCTTGATTTTTCATACATAAGACACTTGCAAATACAGTAAAAAAAAATAGCAACATCGTTCCTACTAAATTATATCCAAACAACGTCACAACAACGTCATGCGTCACCACAATGCGGCAATAATATAATCAGCAATACAATCATCTCCTCTCCATGTGACCATTATTTTACCCAATCTTAACTATCACTAACAATTTTTTTGAAATCACACCAAAGACCAGAAATCTTAGCAGAAAATGTAAAATTTGGTAGAATCTGAGTGGTCTGATGGTAGTGCAGTGTGTATACACTTCAAAGGACCCGAGTTTAAATCTTAAGAGGACGTTTCGGACCCTCAAAATTAACAGACCTACTATTTAAAGAAGTCAAATCAGGTTGAAGCATAGAATCAAACTTGGTTTACCTGGACGATGACTTCATCGTTCTTTACAATTGGATTAAACTAAGCCGACAAAGAGAAAAACTAACAACCCGGAACGAATCAAGAGATATAAAATATAAACTCGTATACTTGAAATAGATATAAATTATATAAAAAAAATTCATATGCAACATCAAATGTCATACATATAAAATACATATTAATACGTATAATATTTAAACAATTACTCTACATAATTATAAGGGGAAAATGGGGTTGTGCTCTGGAAGGAGCTAACTTGGCTCCCTCACTCCATTTTCCCTCAATTTTTATTTTTTTTGAAAAATGAATCTGTGAAAATTCATCACTATATCCTATATTATGTCATTCAAGTTTCGTGAGAAACAAAGACTCTTATGACCTCAATCCAGAAAGTCATTTTTTAACAGTCGCAGAATTATTGAAATCGATCTCGTCTGGATGAAGGCCATAGGAGTCTCTTTTCGCATGAAATTTGAATGACGTAATATTGAGATATAATAATGAAAATCCAAGGAAGTATTTTTCAAAAAAAAAAGGGAAAACGAGGAAGGGAGAGCCAAGTTAACTCCCATTAGGGGCAACCCCATTTTACCCTAATTATAATGTTTTAATAATATTAAAACCCTATTTTGTACAAGATATTGTGATGTAGTAGTTATTTAGCAGTTTGGAGTAATTAGTAATAGGTAAGGTTCAGCACCCATCAACACCATTATTTTTGAATAAATTCGAAATTGAATCGTAGTTCATGTTCTGATGAACCTGATTAAATCATATTTGAAATAATAATTTAAATCTGTGGTTTAACTAAAAATTGGTGCATCTTTGATCAAGGATAAGATGCGAGAAAATTGCTTAAAGTGGTTTAACCACTTCCAAATGTGGTCAATTGATGCACCAGTAAGGAGATACGAGTTTTCAGATGTTGAGTCAGGCCTAAAAGAGGGCAAGGAAGACCCAAGAAGTGTTGGAATGAGACTATACGAAGAGATTTTATTTTTTTTAGATCTAAGCCCAAAAATGACCCAAGATAGATCTGAATAGAGGCAAAGAATCCATGTAGCCAACCCTACTTGATGTGGGAAAAAGGCTTTGTTGTTGCCGTTTAGTTTAACTAAAATAGAAAATTTTAAATCGAACCGATCAAAATCGATTAATCAGACCGGTCTAGGCCGGCTCACCAATCGAAATAGTTGGTCCAGTTTGCTTCTGAAAACACTGATCACAAGAAAAGCACATTTGTCAATTCTCAACTTACGCTCTTTCCAGCACAACATACAAATTGAAATTCTATGGACACATCAATGCTCTGTTTTCAAACCAAATGTATCTGTTTTCATTCTTATTTTGTTCAGAACGAAAAAGTGAGCATTGAGTCCTTTGATTTCTTGTTAATCGAAGACACCATTCATAACAAGATCGATATTAAGCAAATAACCACCCATCATACGTATATATGAAGCCAAAGATCAGCGTCATGTCACATGAAACTTACAACGCGTAATCATAGAGTTTGGACCAAAGTTCATCATAGGAACAAAAGACAGATTGAAAGCCAATCAAAGTTCACCATCACTTCTTTCTTCAGGATCCCAAACCTGCAGCATAAACTCCCACATATTACCTGCAGAATGAAGATTCACATTTCACTCGATTAACTACAGAAGAGATACCAGACAAACATAATCCAGAAATAATAATTAAGTGGAATAAAGCTGAGAGACAGCATAAATACAAAGAAAATTTCATACAGTTGACAAAGTCCAGCAAAATCAAACTGCACAATTGATCAGTCTTTCCTAAAATTGCGCAAACACACAATTCTCTCTAGTTTGATTCCCGCAAAATCAAATCAAACACTGCAAGCAACATATTTCAAAGAAACACTTCGCGTGATAATGAAAAATAGGCACAAATCCAACAAGCTTCTTGAGATTAGAGAGTTAAATCACTACCACCATGAATGATTGAAAATAATAGAAAGCAACAACCTAAATGAGACAGATCATCTGAGGGAAGAAACCAATGTACACTCACTGCTATTTGGTGCCCATAGAGTGCATTAGACAAGACTCATGTAGCTCAACAATTGATACTTTCTTAAATATTATATAACCAAGAACAGCGTAGAGAGTTAAAGACAGGGCAAGGTTACCTTACCATCCATTAAAGACTAGCAAATATACCCGTGGTTCGCAACGGGATAAAGTTTAAAGGGTTTTTATCATTTGTGCCCTTAACTTCTTCAATATCAGTTATGCCCCTTCTTTTTTTAATATCAATTGTGCCCCTGATTCCTTACAAAATTCACAATTCTACCCTTTTGTAATATCAGTTATGTCCCTACTTATTTTTTAGTAACATTTTAAAACAAAAATTACGTTTATAAGGCATTCATTTAGTTTGTCTTATGATTAGTTGTATTTTTTTGCACAATTAAACTGAATTTTCTAGTATTTTCTACCAACTATAAAATAAAAAAAACGATTAATATTATGCATTAGTTGTATTTGATGGATGAACTTTGCGTCTAATACTCTTTGCATTATAAGAATTTGATCCTTAAGACTTAGTTTTTTTGAATATATTGGTAAATATAGATATATATATATATATATATGATAGATGGGACAATGATATGTCGTTTTATTGCTAAACATCAATATATGCATATGAATGACAAAAGGAAGAAAAATACATCTTTCCCTCCATTTTATCATTCATATAATCTAGGATTTTTATCAGTTGTGCCCCTCCTGAGATATTGCAATATCAGTTACGTCCCTCCCTTTTTGGAATATCGATTATGTGACTTCTTGTCGTTCTATCACTTGTGCCCCTCCATTACTTTAGTTGTTATGAGTTGAACTTAACCATGATTTTTTCATACCATGGTGAGGTTAAGAGGAGCGTAACTATCCAAAAAATCCCCCCATTCATCATCCTCCTCCGACCCCTCCTCCGTCCTACGCCCTCCGACCTCCTCCTTCATCGTCCTCGTCGTTTCACAGAACTTCGTCGGCTTCAACTGCAGAGGAGGAAGAGCGGGTGAAGGAGGCTGGGGAGTGGGGAGGTGGAGGAGGGGGCAGAAGAGGCTAGGGAGTGGGAGGAGCAGAAGCGGAGGAGGCTGGGGAGTGGGAGGAGGAAGCGACGTTGGAGGTTGGGGAGTGGGAGGAGTAGGGGCCGTTAGAGGAAGGGGAAGGAGGAGCAGGGTGTGGATCTCCTCGAGGGACATGCCTTTGGGCTCGAGCACGAGGAAGGTGAAGAAGGTGCCGAGGAAGTTGCAGCAGGCGACAATGAAGAGGGAGTTCATGTCGATGCCTGGAAATATCTGTGGTCTATCTTAGAGGGGTCTTGGTTCCAGGCGAGGTAAAGGAAGTCGAAGGAGCCCATGATAGCCCCAACCTTCCCCGGGGCAGCGAAGATGTCGTGGCACGTGGAACTGAGACGAGTGGAGAAGATCTCGACGGGGACGACGAAGGTGTTGTTGTTGGGGCCGAAGTTGGTGAAGAAGAAGAGGTGCAACAGAGGAGGCTAGGGAGCATGAAGAAATGGAGGAGGGGGAGGCGCGTGGACGGAGGAGTGGAGGCGGAAGAGCAGAGCCAGAGGGAGGAACATGGGCCGGGGGGGAGCTCGAGGAGGAGGTGGTAGAGGAGGAGAGAGGCAGAGGGGGAGGCACATGGGTGGAGGGGGAGGTGCGAGGGCATAGAGAGGAGCTGAGGGAGGAGCGGAGACTATGGGGGAGGCGCGGGGCCGAAGGGAGGAACAGGGGGGGAGGGGAGATGAGCTCAGGGTGGAGAGGGAGGCACGAGGGCAGATGGAGAGGCACGGGGGTGGAGGGAGGAGCCGGTGGCGGGGGGAGAAGACGGTGGAGGAGGAGCAAGAGGCTGGGGAGGAGGAAGAGAAGGGAATGAAGAGGAAGAAGATGGGGGAGGAGGAGGAAGAGGATGGGAGTGACTTTCCAACCCCTTTTTTAAATTTAATTCCCCTTGTGTCCCCAAAGTTAGCGCAGGTTTGCGTTGGGTATGGACAACCACTAATCCGAGGGGCATAAGTAATAAAACGACAAGAAGTCGAGGGCACAACTGATATTCCCAAAAAGGGAGGGGCACAACTGAAATTGCAATCTCAGAGGGAGACTACTGATAAAAACCCCGTATTCTATTCACCATTTGTAAGCATGTCCTTTTTATATAAATCTTGATAAGGTTTGATGTTCTTTTAAAACTATTTCTACATATATGACATGTGAAAATTCAATATTCAAGGTACATTTTCTCTCTATGAGTATCCATATGCTCATACATTAGTTCTATATGGATATCCTTACGCTTTATATGAATGTTCTCCCATGTAAATATTCTATTAGTCAACGAAAAAATAGATGATCCACATTTTTCTTAATAAATAATATAATGTGCATATTAATACAGTATAAGCTACATGCATGTTATCATTATAAAATATTAAAATGATAATCTTATTTAATTCATTAAAAAAATTAATTGCTTGCAACATAAAAGGAAGATAATCCACACTTTTCTTGGTATATGTAACAAGATATGCATATGAATCCTATTTGAGTTGCATGCATGCAATCGTTGTAAAAATATTAAAATGATAATATTATTTAATTAAAAAGTCAATTGCTAACTACATATGGTTCCATGTGTTTTTTGATGTTTATATTGGTCAACCGTTGCATATTGAGTATTTTTTAACACCAACATTTGTTTTGGCATTGCAAAATTGATATTCCAATACATTTGGTATTCTGAATTAATATATTATGATGTTATTGTACAACATTTGGAAATGCGATTTTGCTTCCCAATTTTAAGCAATGAAATGCAGAAAATCATGTTTTTGTAGTTGGAATATTAGTTTTACATATGGGGTTTAATGGGACTGCCCCCGCCCCACATTTAAGCAATTTTTTTTGTTTTTTGGAAAATACTGTCATGTATTTTCATCACTATATCCCTATAATATGTCATTCCAATTTCGTCAAAAACAAAGACTCATATGCCCTCCATCTAGAACAGGTCGATTACAATAACTAAGAAATTACATGTTCTAGATGGCAGACATAGATGTCTCTGTTTCTAGCGAAATTGGAATGGCATATTAGAGGGATATAGTGATAAAATACATGATGGTATTTCGAAAAAAACAAAAAAATTATCAAAATATGGTCATACCCATTAAACCCTTTATATATTAATCGAGAATGTACTTGGCTTTTGGCTTTAATGGAAATGATAGAGGTACCTTCAAAAAAAATATGATACTATGATTAGGGTCATAATAAATAGGAGAGTGACAACTCAAAGTAAGGCAAATATGAGAGACAGAGAGAGAGAGTCACGCAAGGGAAAGTGTCGTGTGTCCTTAAGATTGAGAGTGGAGAATACCTCCCATTGGCAATAGAATCAGAGAGGGGGGGGGAGAGGGAGAGAGAAAACATCGCAGAAGAAAGAGTTGGGTAGGAGGTACCCAACTTGGGCATTCAGGAGAGAAGGGAGTGTGGGGAGAGCACCACGTGTCAAATTAAGGACTAAAGCTGGGAGAAACCCAGCTTTAGTATAGTTATAGATGTTGAGAACGGTGTAACAGAAATCACTGCATTTGCATTCATGATGCACAAATTCCCTTGAATTTCCATGATACAACTAACCTGAGCATCATGATCACGTGTTAAGATCCTCTAGGTAATATCGCTTTTACCTAGAGTAGGTAAAGTGTGGTGGATGGATGGCAAATCACTCCAGTCCACATGGCAAAAAACAAGCCAATAAGCCAACTTTTGATGGCACAATATTAAACGAGTCATACACCAACCAACAAACTTTTGAGAGTTTAATGCTAAATCTAATTTATACATCACTCAAATTACCCAACTAATCAAAACTAAATAAACTTTATTCTTGCAAGTTATATTCATTTTTTTATTATTTTTGTTGCTACTGAGATAGATAACAATACCATTTTTATTTTGGATGATATACTTATAAATAGCACTCTCTAGTCTCTCCTCATAATGATTAATTACTTGCAATTTTTTTCATTATTTCATTCACATCAAAATCAAGCTTTATATCTTGTTATCAGTGCTTGACAATTTGAATAATGCCAAGTAAAGATATAAGTTTCTACAATATGCACACATAGACTCGGTAATTCGAATATCCATATTCGTCCCATTTTTTTTCAAGGCCTCAAATGGGTCATGGTCGTTCAGAAAAATTATAATCAATATATAAACCTTTATTTCCTTTCAAACCCAGAAATCAGGCTAATTTCATATAAATATTTGATATGAACTATTCAACTAGGGATGAAATACCCTAAGATTTGAAGCTACGGGTACTCTATGTTTGATGTACATAAGTCTGAATGATAAACATCTACGATGCCGTCGGAAAAAAGCCGAAGGCCGTCTAAGGAGTACTGAGAAAACAAATAAATCCTCTAGTTGGTATATTTCCATCACCCAGTAGGATATCTTAACAAAAAGCATAGGTAAGAATGAATACATAAACAACAACAACAAAGCCTTTTCCCACAATTAAGTAGGGTCGGTTACATGGATTCTTCACCTCCATTCAGATCTATCTTGGGTCAATCCCAGGCTTATATCCAAAAAACTAAGATCCCTCCATATAGTCTCTTTTCAACACTTCTTGGGCCGTCCTCGCCCTCGCTTAGCCGGCTCAACATCCCAACACTCGCATCTCCTAACCGGTGCATCTGTTGATATTCTTTGCAAATGACCAAACCATCTTAAGCGGTTTTCTCGCATCTTATCCTCGATCGGAGCTACATCAACTTGTAATTAGTAAGTTCCTTCATGCCTCGGAAATTATTTACTTCAATTAAGTCAAGTTCCTTCAAAAATAATCTTCCAGATTGAAGCTCACACGCATAAAGACCTCCCTAGACAAAAGGCCACAGAAAGTAGAGCTTTATCCACAAAAGAATATTGACCCACAAAGGTACCAAAAAAAGGACTTCATTCACAGAGAATTTTCAGGCAGGAATTCTACCGTCTTGCACAATCCTTCAGCTGCAAATCATTACTAATTACAATCCATGTTTGAAATTTTTTTATGGTTATCGGCTATGTCTGAGTAGCGGTTCCGTATGTTGGAAGATCATCTATTCAATCTAACATCAGATTATCATGTTTGAGATCGCCACATTTATAAGGCCGATGTTGTCAGCTCTCAACTAGAGCTGGATCTCTGCCTTATTGGATTTTACAGCTCCAAAGAATTAGCTGTCACGTTTGATTTAATATAATATTAGACCAACTTCATACCTAATTGGGCTCTTTCTTTTGGAAAAAAAATAAAAAGAAGTTTTTCTTATTTCCAAAATAACTATTCCCCTTCCTTAGTTCACAACAATTACTAGACATCCATTCAAAGGATGATTACTGTTTATTCGCAGATCACACTAACTATTTCACAATAACCAGCGCTTGTTCCACAATTACTACACCTTATTCCACACTATCAAGTATAACAAATAGACAAGGAATCCATCACTATTCCATCAAGACAAAACAGGGAATAATGAATAAACCACCTTTATTTTAACTTCATCATTCCCTGATTAGGTTAAAACCATCCAAGCTACTTTTAGGGTGTAGCCATATTTTTAATAACTTCCATGCAGCAATTTTTTGATCTTCTATTTCAAAAAAAAAACGATTTTTTGATCCTCCCCCAACACCTACAGTAATACTAAAATTCAACAAGCGATAATCTCCAAACTGGAACAAACATCAACCGATCATAAGAAAGGATCAGGAGTTCCTAATTGAGCTCAACCGTTTCCCATCCAGCAAACTTATTAAAAAGAAAAACAATAAAGGAATCAGTCAACAAAGACAAAGATGATAACTGTCCATACCTATACGAGTTATATATGTGACGGATGAAGGACTAATTGTAGTAGAGCTCGAGTCCCATGCCGTCGTGGATCTCGTAGTCCTTGAGGGTGATGTGATCCTTGTAGATGTTGTACCACTTCTGGATACGGATCTTGTCAGGCCTCGTCCCCGTCTGGGCCGCCACCAGCTTCTTCAGGTCGCCGATGGTGTCGTCCTCGTTGCACTTCACCCTGACCTTCTTCCCCAGACGATCGTTCAGCACCACCTCGATCATCTTCTCGACCTCGCGCACTTGTTCGATCGATCGACTGGGAAGAGGAAGGGGAAGACGAGCGTGCGAGGGTTACAAGTAGGAGGAAAAGGGTGGGGATTTTGCATACATGTTGCTGAAATATTCTAGAATTTCTTCCTCACGGAAAATCTATGTGGCCGCGTTTTTTACTGGACTAAAAGGGGTAGGTCATGCAATTGGATCAATCAAGAGTTAGTAGTGGCTCTACTAATGGGAATAAACGGAAAAATTTTTTAAAATACAAAATTTTCTATATTTATGTTAACTTTTATTTTATAATGCATAACCAAATATTCATTTTCATTAATTTTCTATTGAACACTAACACGTAAAAATTGATCAAACGGTAATGAATTTCCCTTTCTTCCATTTGTGACATTTTCTGTTCCAATCAGGGTTAATAAAATCAACTATGTCACTAAATTAGTTGCTCATTGGTTTGGTCAATCGAGTCCGACCGACAGTTGAACTGGTCAGATTGGTGATGACATCAGTGTTTGTATAGATGGAGAAGAGTAGATGGGACATAATTTATTGGTTGGGCAGATTTTTTTACTCGAAAAATGTGACAAAACATATAATTTTTATTATATATAACATGACAACTTATTTCATAGTACTAATTTAGTTTGAGATACATAAATTATAAAAAATGTAAACAAGAACAAACTTATTCGTCAAATAAACTTCAAAATATATACAAGTATACCGACTTTAGGCTTTTAGAGTTTGTGATGCCCACCACAAATAGAAGATGTACCAAGTTACAAAATAAGTGAGTGAAATAATAGTGAAAGTGAAAATAAAATTTTCAAAGAAGCGGTAAGGAAATGGCGACCTTCGAGGATCTTCAAATATTATAATGAAGGATATATTGTTGAAAGAGGGGATGTGTCAATATTAGTGTAAGGAAGAGGATGTAAGCTCCCTTTGAAGTGGTTGGAGGAGTTTGAAAGCTTGTTGATGAACTTAACTTTTGATATTTAATAAAAGGTAAGGTAGATTTTAATGCGTATTGTTGCAACCTTTAGGAATGTTAAATATTCACAACAAGAATTTATTTATACTCATTTAGAGATAAAGTGTCAAACTCATAGAGCAATTAATATATGATTAAATACTTATTTTATTTAGTCACAAGTACAATTAGTTAACTTTATTTTTGTTTTGTATATGTTGTGTATTTTGTATTAAGTTTTAGGTGTGTGTATCTTTTAAATTAAATTTCGAACCTTTATTTAAATATAAATTGGATTTTTTCAGTTATTACTAAAAACTTTATATATTACATAATTTTTACAAAGTTTATTAAGACTTATTTTATTTAGACTTAGGTATAGTTAATATGTTGTGTATATTGTATTAGGTTTTAGTGGGTGTGTGTATCTTTTTAAATTTAATTTAGGATCTTTGTTTAAATTTAAATTGGGTTCTTTTTCAATTATTAGTAAAATTTTATATATTACATTATTTTTAAGAAATTTTTATTATGTCTATGATTAAATATTAATTTTATTTAGTCTCAAGTATATTTATTTAACTTTATTTTGTTTTGTATATGTTGTGTATTTTGTATTATGTATTAGGTTTAGTTGTTTGTGAGTGTGTATGTATCTTTTAATTTAAATTTGAAATCATTATTTAAATTTAAAGTAGATTCCTTCAATTATTACTAAAACTTTTATATATTACATTTTTTTTTGAAGAAATATTTATTTTTTAAGAGTAATATTATAATATCTAAAATTAGAGTAAAAAATTGATTTTGTGTATTATGGAATATTTATTTTTAAGTAAATTTTGATTTTTTAGATTTATATTTTATTTTGAATATATGTCAATGTTATCAATTTTTTTTGTAAGTAATTTAAAATAGATTGTATTTTATTTTAATAATATTCTAGTATAAATGTATTATTTTTGGTACATTGTTATATTTTTATCATTTTTTCTTTGGTTTTATGGTATTTATTTAAAACTATAAGATCTATAAAAATTTAAAGATATACATGAAATGTTTATTTTTGAAAAATTATCTAATGTAAAGCAAAATATTTATGTAAATTGTAGTTTTGATGGTTTTTGGTAATGTTATATGTTTATTAATATTACATAAGTATAAAGAAGTTAATATGATTTTTATTATTAGAATAGAGCATGTGCACTTATGTTTTTAAAAATGGTATAATAAAATACTAAATAATAGCTATTTAGGATATTTTTATCTAGTAAAATATTATTATATGCGCTTAACAAATTCTATAAGGCAATATTTTTGAAATGGGGAAATTGAAGAAAAATATTATAACCAAAATCTATGTATCCGAAACCTTTTAGGAATTAAAAACTAAATCTAACATCTTAAGATTAATTTTGATGTTATTATAATATCGAATGAAACATAATAAGTAAAATTGTTGAAGTGAATATTAATGCAATTCAGCTACAGAACACGAATAAAATTCTCTATATCTCCTTGGATTTTTTAGAATTTTTTAAGTTATCATGTAACATTGCGAATAAAATTAGAATCGAGCTTGGGTGCAATATGTAGAACCCCTTCAATGAAGTCCAACAGATTTAGCCTTCATATATAGTTGTCAACAACATCGACCATAAGTTGTAGTTACTGTTGACTTCTGATCTCTCATGTGATTCCATTAAAATCTTAGCCCGATGAAGCTTAACAAGATTGATGAAGACAAAATTCCTCAAGATGCACTATAATGCTCTATCAACGGAGCTTATACAAGCTTATTCGAGGGTTCTGATCATTATGCTTGCTACCCAACGCTACTCGAATTAAATTGAACATGTACTCAAACTATTTTCCTCAATGTCAACAATGTAATGTGCTTGATACGAGGCTAAAAAATCCAAAATTGAGAATTGATATATTGGTCCTATAGTTATAAATTATCTTTGACCCACCTTAGATCACATACCAAAGATTCCACAACTTATTCATAGATTTGTAAATTGATGTGAATGTGAAGTATTCGGATGAAGCAAGTATGAATTAAATCGGTGTGTAGTTGGTACTATCATAATAAAGCGTAGAATTTTTTACACTTATGCCTTTTAAAGATTTCAAAATTACAGTTACGCCCTTATATTTTTCCTAATAATACTTGTGTCCTTATTTTTAAAATTCACAGTGTTGCCCTTATATTATTACATTGGGTTTTTATAACTTGTGCCCCTCCGAGATATCGCAATATCAGTTATGCCCCTATCTTTTTTGTAATATCAGTTGTGCCCCTCACTTCTTGCAAATATATCACTTGTATCCCTCAGGTTAGTTTCCGTTCATCCCAAACACAAACAGACGTTA